>VXBR01011816.1:280673-382707 GCA_013400215.1 Cisticola juncidis | reverse complement strand
TCTCTGTCGGGGAAAGGTGGGGCCGGGGCCGGTGGCCCCGCGCTCTCAGCGCCGCCACCGGGGCTAGGAACTGCCCCCGCCCCGGGACACCTAGGGTCGACCCCCAGACCAGAGGGACCCCTGGCTCCCCCAGACTCCCCACCAGCCGAGGGATCCCCGTCCTTCCCCGTCCACGCAGGAAACTTCGGTAACCCCGCCAGCGGAGTACCGCCCGATCCCACGATCCTGCCGGTACCTGCAGCGGCTCCGGCGGGCGCCTCCCGGCAGCGGGAGGGGGCAGCCGGGAGGGGAGGGCGGTGCCGGTGCCTTAAAGCAGCCGCATCGGCCGCACCTGCGGCTCCGACGGGGCGGCCCGTGCGGGAGGCGGTGCTCGCTCCCTCCAGCCCCTTTCCCCGCCCGATCGCCTCCGGGAGAGCTGGGGCTGCAGGTCCTTGGGCTGGTGCCCCACGACCCGGACTGGGTGGGCAGCTTCTCCCGAAGAGCCCAGAGCGCACCCACACCCGAACTGCGGGGGACCCCCCGGCATCCCCAAGGAAGAGCCCCAGGGGCGCGGCCGTGGTGTCCTCCCGCCGCAAGGCTCCAGCCGATGCCCTTGTCCTTCGTAGCAGAGATAAGAGTCCCCGCAGTGCGCCTCGTCCCTGACCCCGCAGCACAGGCATCAGGGGATCCCTGAGCGGCCGGACTAGGAGTGGGGCTCCACCCGTGGGGAGGTGGTTTCTCGCCACACAGGACACCGGGGCTGGCCACCTGGGTGCAGCCCCAAGGCAAATGAGAGGACGCGACTCTGCCCACACTTTCGACCGCACCCCAGGGACGGGAGAGCCAGAGGCTCCCAGCCCTGTGGGAAGCGATGGGACACTGACACAGTGGAAAAAAACACGGAGACATCAAAGGGCAAGCGGGAGCTTCCGCATGAGCAAGGGATTCACTCCATCAGGAGTACACAATAAATATGTAGAGGGCTTTGGGATTGAAGGCAAACAATGCTACAGAGGCTTTGCTCTCTGAGCCCCTCCACACACCACCCTAGGACCCAAAGTCAAGCCCCCAGGCCAAACCCTCACACTTGCACCACTGTTCACGTTTTAACTAGATACCAACAAGAGGTGGTGAGAAACATGTTTATTTCTGAAGAAAATAAATTATAGGAAGAAAATAGTGTGCTGTTTCCAGTACATTAAAAAAGCATGCTGGTAAATACAAGCACAAAGCTTGTCCCTGACCTGCTGAAATGAACCCAGCAGGAACCCAACACTTTTCAGCACTGTGGCTCTCTCCTGTTTCTCCTGTTTTCCTGTCTCTCCCATTTTCTCCTGAAAATGGGGCTCAAGGTGCTACCATGTGTCCAAGACCTGGGCAGCGACTGGTAGAGGCAGGGCAGAACAGTGGCACTCTGAGCCCCAACTTGCTCCATCCTTGTCTGGATCCTGAAGGGATCTGCCATGGGAGCACAACCCTGTGTGCCCTGGACATGGGAAGCACTGCTGGTGGCGGTGCTGCCACCTGGGGACTGGGGGACATAAGGCACCTCCAGGCTGGCAGGAGGACAATGCTGGTAGCATCTTCCTGCCCCTGGTGCTTGATACCACCCTTCCATGGGAGCTGGAGCCCCAGCAGTGCCCACGCCCTACTAAATGGGCAGCACTGGCCGGCACTCGAGGTCCAGTACGAGGTGATGCACATGTGGTGCGTAGGACTTCACTGCCTCGATGTGCAGGACTCTGGTGCGCCATGGCCACCCGTGCAGCTCTGCCAGCAGCCCCTGGATCCGTGTGGCTGTGGCTTCGGCCCACCTCTGCCACTCGGGCCTGAGCCTGGCCCCCAGTGTCTCCTCCCCAACGTCCTCTGTTGGGTGCTGTGCCTCTTCCCCAGGGCCGGCTGACTCTGGAGAGCCCCGCTCAGCCAGCAGCACCACGGTCTGCAGCGGGGCCGGCGCGGGGGGAGTCTCCACGTTGTGGTGGATGTGGAGAACCCCGCCCAGGTCCTTCTTCAGGACGCGGCAGGCCACTGGCCAGCCTTCCTCCGAGCTGGGAATCAGCCCCAGGTTCACCCTGTCTGCCACATCCCGCAGCTGAAGCTGGGAGAGGAGAGGAGGTGAGGAGATGCCAGCGGGGAGGGGGGTCTGCGGCCAGAGGACAGCACTCACCTGCCGGCTGTCCCCAGTGTGGATGCAGCAGCGATCCTGCACCCCGTTCAGCACCAGGGTCCTATGCAGGGCCTCCACAGCATGGCTGTTCCACTCACAGGCATGGACAAAGGCAGCTCCCGCATGCACCAGGAATGGCAGCGTGAAATAGCCGATGCCTGCAGGCAGGAGGTGGTGGTGGCTGAGGGCAGGGACCTCCAGAGATCCACACTCCTCCCTGAGAGCAGGGCACGATGTACACTGCCACCCTGGCTCTCCAAGTCTGCTTTACTCTGGGTTGGAAAAAGACCAAACACTGGAAAAATGGAAATTTATCCCCTCCTCTTCTTCAAAAGCAAAACCTGCCTTGAAAAATGTTTAGAGGAGCTTATTTTACCTTCTGTCTTTGGCCATCAGGTTAAGACCTGCCCAGCTCTGCAGAAGTGTCCAGATTACCATTAAGTTTGATTAATCTGGAGCAGTTTTGTGGGTGTCATGTCCTTTCAGTGTGGCACAGGCTGGAAGCACTAATGTCCTTGAGCACAAACAGTGGCAAATCTTTCACCTGGATCCAAGTGATTCCCCAAACCAGCACTAGGTACAGAGCCCGAGTACAGAACATCCTAAGTGTCCAAAGACTGCAAGGACACAGGCAGGACAGCAGTGCCAGGATAGTTGAAGGACTCACAGACAAGACAGGAGCTCTAAGCCTATGTATTTTTCATTCCAAGCTGGAAATGACATTTCACGTCTACCTGGATGCCATCAGCACCTGTCCCCCACCTCTTCCATCCCTGTTACCTGCGTAGAGATCCACAACGACCTCCCCGGAGCAGGGCAGTGAGGCCACACGCAGCTTCTCCGTGATGTTGCCCGGGGAGAACATGCACTTGGTCACATCAAAGGTGTACCTGGAAGACCCCGCCGTGATGGTGAGAGCAGTGCCTTCCCCACACCAGCCACATCCAGCAGCTCCTGCCCACCTGATCCTGTTGTCCACGTGCTCCACCCAGCCATGCTGGCCCAGCAGCAGGGTGACACTGGGGGTCCGCATCCCATCCGGCATCACCCGTCCTCGCCTGGCTACCCGCTGGGCCCCCAAAGCCGAGGCGACCGTCTCCCAGAGCGCCGAGCCTGCAACACGCCATCCCGGGAGATCTGGGCAATGAGGGCAGCTCGGCGGGCAGGCCAGGGGCGGGCAGGCCCTGCTCACCCTTACCCAGCCTCTCCCAGGGGGCAGCCTTGAAGCTGTCCTCGTTCAGCAGCACCAGGTCCCCGTGCCTCTGCCAGGCGTGCGGCACATCCCGCTCCAGCTCCTCCGACCAGCTCGCACCCAGCAGCCGCCGCAGCTCCTCCCGCAGCCTCTGTGCAGGCGTGCGCCGGCGGGCGGCCCTGGAGGGAACAGGGTCCTGCGGCAGGGACGTGGCACTGGGGCTCCGAGCCCGCCGCCTCACGCAGGGCTCAGGGCAAGGCAACTCGGCCCACCTGGAGCCTGAGCAGCTCACAGGGCATCTCCGAGGGCAGGCAGAGCTGGGAGAGCTTCTCCTCCAGCACGGGCAGGGCCACGCGGCCCCCCGGCACCCTCTGCAGCTGGTAACGCCCGTCCGAGAGCCGCTCCTCTTCCAGACATTCCCTGCGAGGCAAGGCATGGCCAGGCCCTCACAGCCTCGCAGACCCTCCTGCTGCAGGGCTGGCCCTGTGGCCGTCCTGCCGGAGCTGCACAGGGCTCCCATTCCCCCTCGTCCCCACTGCCCCTCACCTGAGGCGCTGGGCGAACCTCCGTTCTGTGGCCAGCGCAGGGACACAGATGGGGACACGGATGGGGACGTCCGTGTCTTCCATCCTGCCGAGCCCCAGTGGTGTCAGGCTCGCCAGGGTCTGTGTCTCGGGTGCCGAAACGCCATCCCTGAGGCGGCGGGGCTGCCCGGAGGCCGGCTCTCGGTGCCGGGGGAGCCCTCAGGCCGCAGTACCCCCGTCCAGCAGCACCCCGGGCAGTCCCTGGCAGTCCCGGCCCCCCCGTCCTTCTCCCGCGGGAGGTGCCGCGTTTCCCGCCGGAGCACTTTCTAAGTGCACCGGTGCCATGCTTTTTGCGGGCGCCGGCGGAAGCGGGGGACGATTGGCGCGCGGACCGGAAACGGCGCGGGCGGCGCGATGGCGGGGCTGTCGGTGCGGGACCCCGCCGTGGATCGCTCCCTGCGCTCCGTGTTCGGTGAGGCCGCAGGGGCGCGACCGCGACTGGCAAAGGGAAAGGGGCACGAAGGGGCGGGGGAGGGCGGGGTCCCCCCGCCTCGCCGTAAGTGCCGGTACCCCCCGCGCTGACCGGCGGCACCGTCTGTCTCCGCAGTGGGGAACATCCCGTATGAGGCCACGGAGGAACAGCTGAAGGACATTTTCTCGGAGGTTGGGCCCGTGGTCAGCTTTAGGTAAGAGCGGCCGCAGGCGTCCCCCGGGTCCGCCTGCTCGGCGCAGACGGAGCACCGCGGGAACCGTGTAATCCTAAATCGTTAACGTTGGGAAAGGCCTCTAAAACCATCCAGCCCAACCGTTGTCTCAGCACGGCCAAGCCCAGCGTGGCTCCAAGACCCACCTGCACACACCTTTTGACCACTTCCAGGGATGGTGACTCCGCCACTGCCTTGGCTGCCTGTTCTAATGCTTGACAACCCCTCTGTCGAAGCTGTGCCTAATATCCCATCTAAACCTCCCCAGGACCCCTCGAGGCTATTTCCTCATGCAGAGCATCTGCGAGGATTGTGAGGCTGGGCCAGTTGTGCTCAGGGCAGAGGGACTGAGTGGCTGTGCCAGGATCACCTGGAGATGGAGCACGATGTCCCGAGCACAGCAGATGGACGTGGCACACAGTTCTGGGCTGGAGGAGACGCCCTGCTGTGGTTGATAAGTGCTCAGGTCCTGGTCAGGCTCTGTGCTCCTCACTCCCATCCCTGTGCCTCTCAGAGGTGTTTTCCAGGCTTGCCACCAGGCCCTGGAGTGCTCTCAGTTAAGGTTTTGGGAGCTGGAGAGCACCCAGTTCTGTGCTGTGTCTTACGGGGCCATGGGAGGCACAGAGCTGGCACTGGTGGGCTTCCTGCACACCACAGCTTAGGGAACACCCATGCCAGGAGCCAGCAGGCCCTTTGCCTTAGGCCCAGCTGCTGCATGCCTTGGGCTGGCTCGGGAGTCTTCCCTCTGCTCCCAGCTCCCGGGCTCTAGCCCAGTATCCCCTCTGGAGCTGTAGGAGCCGTGGGCACAGTGGGATGCCCACGCCGCCCTCAGCAGCGGCGTTGCTCTGTTCACCTCGCAGGCTGGTGTACGACAGAGAGACAGGGAAGCCCAAGGGCTATGGCTTCTGCGAGTACCAAGACCAGGAGACAGCGCTCAGCGCCATGCGCAACCTCAACGGGCGCGAGTTCAGCGGCAGGGCCTTGCGCGTCGACAACGCCGCCAGCGAGAAGAACAAGGAGGAGCTCAAGAGTGAGTCGGGCTTTTGGGGTCTCGTGCTGGGCCTGGCCTTGGCAGCGCCAAGGGCGTGTCTCTTCTGCCAGGCTGAGAGAGCTGACCTGCTCTGAGGGATGTTGCAAGTTCCCCAGAGGGATGCATGGGCTCAGCTCTTTGATTTAGCTCTCAGATGATCACAGAATCACAGAACTATTTAGGTTGGAAAAGGTTTCTGAAGGTCTTGGTCCAACCTCTGATCAAACACCACTGCAACAACTAGACTGGAGCACTAAACACCACATCCAATCTTTACTTAAACACATCCAGGAACAGTGACTCCACAACCTCCCTGAGCAGCTTGTTCAATGCCTAATCACCCCTCCTGTGAAGAAATTCCTCTTAACGTTTCCGTGTTTTCACTGTCTCCTTTTTCCCCGATGGGCTGGTGCTCCCCTCCTGAGCTCCCCTACGTTTGTGCTGTTGGTTTTGCAGTACAAAGTCACTAACTGTATTGCAGGCTTGGGCACAGGTGCACCCATCATAGAGTCACCCTATGGGGACCCTGTCAACCCAGAGGATGCCCCCGAGTCCATCAGCAGGGCAGTGGCCAGCCTGCCACCCGAGCAGATGTTTGAGCTGATGAAGCAGATGAAGGTGAGTATAGGAGAGCCATGCTCCCTGTGTGAGCACAGCTCCTCCTGCCACTGCCCGGCCCCTCCCAGCCCCTGTCACATCTTGTCAGAGCTCTGATCAGTGCCTGTCTTCTCAGCTGTGTGTCCAGAACAGCCCCCAGGAAGCCAGGAACATGCTGCTCCAGAACCCACAGCTGGCTTATGCACTGCTGCAGGCCCAGGTGGTCATGAGGATCGTCGACCCGGAGATCGCGCTGGTTTGTCCCTTGCTGCATATCTGGGGTTGGGAGGATATTGGTGGTAGCCTTTGTGGTGTGGCAGTGGAAAAGAACTCCTTTCTCCTTCTTCCTCCCCTAGAAAATCCTGCATCGCCAGACCAGTGTTCCTCCTCTGATCCCAGGCAACCAGCAGCCAGTGCCAGGGCCAGGACCTGGGCCAGGACCAGGGCCTGGGCCAGGGCCCAACGCGCAGCTGAACCCTCAGAACCCCCCATCGTCCCAGCCACAGACCATAGTAAGAGCCTGCACAACACACGAGCTGTGCAGGAGAAATGGGCAGTGCCAGCTCCAGGTCTCCTAGCTGAGCACATGCCCGCATGTCGGGGTGTCCCTGAGTTCCAGTGTCTCTCCTCGGCAGGGTGGGATGCACGTCAACGGCGCTCCTCCTCTGATGCAGCCACCCATGCAGGGGGGAGTGCCAGCCCCAGGACAGATGGCAGCTGCTGTGCAGGGCCCAGGCCCTGGCCCCATGGCTCCAGGAGGTGAGTTTGGGCTGAGCTGCCCCACCTGTGAGCACACAGGTCCTGCAGACATTCCCCTCTGCCTTCCCCCTAACAAGAGGGCTCAGCCCTGTGAGAGAACACGTAATCCTGTACTGTACATTGTGGTGGTGCTGCTGCCAGAGGTGGGCTGCAAAGTTGGATTATCCCTGGGGGGAATCAACACCAAGGGAATAAATCTCCAGATGCTCCCCCAGGAGCTGGGAGTGAGAAGGTATTTTGGGCCAAAGGAACAGGTTAGTCATCAGGGATGGCTGAGGAGGGGTCTGATCTCTGCCTGTCCCCTCTCAGGTGGGATGCAGCCACAGGTTGGGATGCCGGGTGCAGGGCCTGTCCCCTTGGAGCGCGGACAAGGTAAAGCAGACGTGTGTAGCGTTGCGTGTGGTGTGAGCCTCGCTCCAGTGAGCAGTGCTGTGCCCCAGCTGCCTGCTGTCTGGCTGTGCCCAGCCCCAGGACTGTGCCTGGGTTTGTCCACTGAGGCACAAAGCTGTGGTAGCAGCTCCCTGGCTCCCAGGGCTGAGCACATGCCCCAGTTGACTCCCAGCTTGTTCTGCACTGTGTTGCGCAGTCGTGCCCTGGAAGCCAAAAGAGCTGCCTGTCCCCATCGAGCGGGATGGGCCTTTGTTTTCCACCTCTGCGAGTCTGTGTCCCTGTGCTTGTGCGGGCAGTCAGAGCTTGCTCTTCTCTGGTCTTTTTCCTGCTCCTTTGCTGCCTGGGTGCTGGGAAGCAGCTGGTGTGGCCACCGCGTCCTCCCGAGCCGTGCCCAGCAGAGGGAGCTGGGTCTCCGTTTTCGCTTGAGGTTTGGCAGGGACTTTCCGGGAAGTGACAGCTGGGCTTTCCCTCCGCAGGCACGGTCTGTACGGCCCAGCCCTGCGGCCCGATTCCTTATGGTTCACATGTTGCCATATGTAGGTTAGTACGACCCAGGTGTTCCTCCCAGGAACAACACACACAGGCACCTGTCATCTCTGTTGCCTTGACTTCTATCCTAGGCCTTGTTTCAGCAATATGGCAGACCTAGTCTGAGATCCTTTGGCCTTAGGGGCAGCTGACTTTCATTTTCTTTGGGGTGGGCACTGTCTTCCTAAAAGCTACTTGGTAGTTCTTGGCACCCAAAAGGTTTTGGAGAGCAGAAGCTGGGTGTGCGTTACGGGGCCAGCGTGGCCCCATGGAATGCCATGTCTCTTGGCAGGATGTCTTCTTTCCCTGCCTCTGTCCCTGAGTGAGGGAAGGACTGTGCCACGCTGGCTGTCCTGCCTGTGGTGACAAAAGTGGTGTTAATGGACGAGGCCGATAAAGCCAGACTTGCAACATTTTCTCTGTAGGTTTTCTTGGGGACTTCAGGGAGCATGATCCTGCAGGCAGCTCTGTCCCCAGAGCTGGTCGGTGCATGTGTGCATACACTATTTTACGTGTCTGCTCTTTCCCTCTTTTCCTGCTGCTTGCCCAGGGAACCTGCAGCTCTCGCCCGTGGGACCTGCCAGGCCTGCGTCTATCGAACGCGTTCAAGGTATCCCGGCACCCGCCAGCTCCCTCTTCCCATGGAGCTCATTGTGGAGTGTGCAGAGAGCAGCTCTCACCCCGCTATTTGCAGGGCCAGGGACTGGCATGTCGCTCCTTGTAGCCTGACAGCTGTAAGAGGAGATGAAGGAGGCAGGATTTCCTCTAGGGCTACAGGAGAGAACAGACTAGAACCATGTACAGAGCCTCCAGTGGAAAAGGAGAGCTTGTTTGGAAAGGGCTTTTGCCTAGGATCCAGCCCCTATTGACACTGTGCTTCCAGGAGGCTTCCAGGTCTTGCTTTGCTCCTGGCCCCACATCAGCAGGGTACTGATGCCCACACTTTTAGGGATTGCCATGGGGCACCCATGCTTGGTTTGTCCCCTGGTGCCATGAGGAACCTGAGATAAAACCAGACAAGAAAAAGAGAGGAATAAAACTGGCAGCCAGGAAAGGGACTTTGGTGTGCTCCAGCCTCATGTGTGGGGCTGTGTCCCCAGCAGACAGCTCAGGGGAGCAGCATGGCTGCCCCACACCCGGCCTGAGAGCACCGGGCACAGTCTTGCCACGGCACTGGTCATGCAGATCCTCACGAGTTCTTGTGTGTCTCCCTGGCAGTGCCCATGCCAGACCCGAGGGCCCCTATGCAGCGTGGACCTCTACCTGCTAGTGGCCCGCCGCCCCGAGGCCTTTTGGGAGATGCCCCGAATGACCCTCGCGGAGGGACCCTGCTCTCAGTCACTGGAGAAGTGGAGCCCAGGTGAGGGGAGAGGGAAGGAGAGGAGCCCTTGGCACTGTCCCCTGCCCAAGGGTAACCTCTCGCTGAGGACAGGGATGGCATCAGCCTTCCGGGTGTCACTGCTGCCTGGTCGGAGGCCTGTGTGCTGCCAACCTTGGGGGCCGGCCCGTTTCCCCGGGGACGGGATATCCCCGGGGTGATGGCAGCTGCCCTGTGGCATGGGGCCACCAGCACCCATCCCTGTGCCAGCCTCGCCCTCCTCCCCTGCGGCCGGCTTCAGGGGCAATCCCAGTGCTCTGCCCAGACCGTGCCAAGCCAGTGTCTGATTCACACTCTCTCGCTTTTTCTCCTCCTCCTGCTTTGCTCTCCTCGTCTCTCTGCGTCAGAGGTTACCTTGGGCCGCCCCACCAGGGAGCCCCTATGCACCATATGCCTGGTCATGACAGCCGTGGCCCCCCCCATGAGATGAGGGGGGGACCCATGGGAGAACCCCGACCACTGATGGGAGAGCCGCGGGGGCCCTTGATGGATGCTCGAGGTGAGAGAGGGGGCATGAAATACTGGGTGGCATGGACTGTGCAGGCAGAAGTCAGAGTGAAGCCAGCTGCCCCGACCCAAGGCATATAGGAAGGGGGTTTGGGCAGTGAAATGACTGACTCTAGGCGAGGAGAGACAGTCCCAGGGTGCAAGGGACTTTCTGCAGGCATGTGCTCTCTGCCCCCAGCCCTGTACCTCTTGGGTGTTTGCTGGTCCTCGGACAGAGGAGGCAGCAGGCTCACTCCCACACTCCCTGTAGCACTGCTTTCTTCAGGAGCTGACCTTGTGTTTCCTCCGCAGTTGGAAGAGATCCCCGAGGGCTGGAGCCACGAGGGCTGGAGCCGCGTGGGCTGGAGCCTCGAGTGATGGAGGCGCGAGCGCTGGAGGCGCGAGGCCTGGAGCCACGGGTCCTGGAGCCACGAGTGCTGGAAGCCAGGGCCATGGAGGCCAGGGTCCTGGAGCCCCGGGGCCTGGAGCCTCGAGGGCCTGGTCCCAACCCACGTGGCCCAATGCCTGGTGGGATACAGGGTCCTGGGCCACTTAACATGGGAGCCAGTGGCCCGCAGGGGCCCCGCCAGGTACACACGTCTCTGCTCGGCTGGTCGGGCACCAACAGCATCCTGTAGGCTGGGGCTGGGTGGGGAGTGTTCCACAGAGCTCTGCGAAGCACCAGGTTTTGGCTGGCTCTGAGGGCTCAGGGCATCTGTCCCATTTCCCCAGGCTCTGCCATCAGCTGGGGAGAGGACAAGGTTCAGGCCTCTCTCCTCCTCTTCCTGAGACGCAGGAAGGAGCACAGGAGTTGGGAGAGGAGAGCACATAAAATACACTCTCTCTTTGTACCCAGGCACCTTCAAGCAGTCTGAGGGCATCCATCTAATCATCTGTTTTACCTTCCTGGATTTGTATGGCTGAGTCCAGAGACCCCTCAGTCCTTAACTCCTCTTTTACTCTCCCAGGTTCCTAACATGGCTGGAGCAGGCATGCAGGGAGGAGGCATTCCTGGGGCGGGAGTCCAAGGAGCTGGTCAGCCTGGAGGCTTTAGCCCTGGACAGAGCCAGGTCACCCCCCAGGATCACGAGAAGGTGAGAGAACAAAAGGGAAAGTGTGGGGACAGTAGGAGTAGCACTTGCTGTGTGCCTTTCTGTCAGCCCCTCCCTGACTCTGGTATGCTGTGGCTATTCTGGCAGGGAGAGCAGCCTGGTCTCTGACCCCTCTTTCCCCACAGGCAGCACTGATCATGCAGGTCCTGCAGCTGACAGCAGACCAGATCGCCATGCTGCCCCCAGAACAGCGGCAGAGCATCCTCATTCTGAAGGAGCAAATCCAGAAATCCACGGGGGCACCCTGACAGGTGATGTTCTTAACATTGTCTCACACTGTGCCTGTTCCCCTCCAGTTAAACAGAGCTGCCTAGGATGGGACTGTGCTCTCCTTCGCTCTGTGCTGGGCTTACCCTCCTCCCCTTCTTTCTGGCAGGCACAAGATGGAGATGCCATGTGCCTGGATAGAGGTGATGCTCCCTGGCAGCTGCTTCCCATTGCTGTTCTGAGCTGATGGTGCATTTTGGGAGAGGTTGTTTCTCCCTCAAGACGTTTTTCCCTCCAGTTCATTTTTTTTTCTGTGTATATTTTATGATGTTTGAAATAAAGTGGGAGGAAAGTTTGAGCAAATCTATATCCCTGGCTGCCTTGTTTGGTTTCTCATGGAGGCCAGGATGGGAGTGTTGGGTTCTGGGAGCAGTGTGGCCTGGCTACAGTCTTGTCCAAACCACTTGCCATCCTCCCTCGTCCCCACACTATGGCGAGAACTAGTAATGGAATTTCTTGTGCCATGCTGTTTACAAGGGTGTAGGGGAAGGGCAGGACAGAGAGCTTGGTTTTCTGTCCGGCTTGGCGGGGCAGGAAGGGCTCTAGATCCGATTGCAGTATCACTTACCATGCCAGCCTGCTCAGGGTTTCCCTTTTTACATATGCTGGAGCAGCACCTGGTGTGAGCTGCAGTGGGAACTGAGCTGTGTGCTGGGTGCAGGCTGGTCTTAGAGGTGCCAGGGTGGCAGTGAGCCCCTGCAGAAGGGTGTCTGATCCCGCACCCCCAGAGGGTTTGCTATTGGCCAGCTCTTCTTTTGCAGCCCTACAAGGGGGCAGAGTGTGGACTCCTTTGTACCTCCAGAGCTGAGTCACCACAGAGGTTTTCATTACAAAGAAAAGGAAGTTTAATTTATTCGTATACAAAAGACTGTTTAGACCCTGAGGGGCATGTTTGGCCCCTGACCCCTGCGTAGATGCCCTTGTCCCATCCCCATCCCATGGTTCTGCCCAACCCGCTGGGCTCGCACTGCTTCCTGCTGCTCCAGCAGCATCACAGAACGAGCCTCTGGTTTCCCAGTAAAGGGGGCTGGGTGGAGCTACAGGCCCACTTGCTCTGTGAGGACCTGTTGTACACCAGGACAGGCAGGCAGCAGTCTTTGAACCTGGAATTTCTCTTGGAGACAGAGTACCTTGCTGTGTCTTGCCTGGCGTCAGTGCGTGCATAGATGCTTATCCCCGGCCTTGTTTTGGAAAAGTCTTGAGGCAATACAAGCAGGGTCCCTGTCCACTGGGGCACCAGCCTCGCTGCCACTTAAAAGTTTTCCTTGTTGAAGTAGAATTTGACCTTCCTGGGGTCCAGGCTGGAGTGTTGGTGACAAGACTTCTGCAGGCTCTTTGCCAGGGCTTCCGGCCCACAAAGGAATACACCAACCACTGATCTGCAAACACCACAGGGAGGTCAATGCCCAGCAGGGAACTCAGGGAAAAGTCATTGAAAAGCTTTTTGGGCTCCCTGCAGGGGATAGCACACCTCTCCCAAAGCCAGCCCAATGCTGACTGCCAGGGCAGAGGGGATGCCTCCAACTCCAACATCCCAAATTCCCTGCTCAGCTCTCACCTGGGGTGGGCTGCAGCCACTGCAGCAAACTCCATGTTCCACATGGGCCGCCCGAAGATGGTTTTGTGCCTGAGGCCCGTCACTGTGTCCATAGCAGTGTCGAAGTGGAGTGCCACATTGTTGGCCTGGGCAGGCAGGGATGGTGAGAACCCCAGGCACCACCCATGAGCCCCCCTCCAGTCCCTCACCACCGAGGAGCATCCATTGTTGATCCCACCAAATACTGTGCCTGAACTTTGTGCCTAAAAGCTATTGTCATGCTTGTCCTGCCCTTCCTGCCCAGCTTGGCCACCCTATGTCTCCCTCTTGCAGCCATGCCAGCCTGTGGTTGACTCACAATGCTGGTGTCCCAGCCAGTGAGGAAGAGACGATATGTGAGGAAGTCTGCCTTGCCCGACTCAGCCATCTTCTGCTCCAGTGAGGCAAGCAGGTCGTTGAACCAGGCAAAGGCTCCTGTGTCCCGGCAGAGCCAGTAGAAGTAGATCTGGGGTGCAGGGTAGAGAGATTGCTCAAGGTGAAGCAGAGCCAGAGGGAGAAACCCACAGCTGGTCCCATGGGATGCTCCATACCTTCTTGGTCTTGAGAGTCTGGTCAGCCTGCTGGAACTTGTACCAGATGGACTTGAGGATGGAGGCAAAGGGGGTGACGCCGATGCCCGCTCCAACCAGCATGGCCACCTCATACTGGAACACATCTTCACTGGCTGTGCCAAAGGGACCGTCCACCTCGATCCTGGCCAAAGCAGGGCCTGGGTGAGAGGTACAGCCTCCCCAAATCCCTAGCATGACCTGTTGGGCCCTCCCCAGCCTACCTGGGTGTTTCCAATTGGAAGGTGTCAATGAGTCGCTCTGTCCAGTCACCAGCCACCCGGATGTGGATGGAGAAGAAGTCCTCCTCAGGTGCGGAGGTGAGGGTGAAGGGGTGCCACTCCAGTGGGGAGATGGCGGGGCAGTTGACGAAGATGTACTGCCCCACCTCCATGCAGAAGCCCTTCTTCTGCATCTGCAGCTCCAACACGCGGGCAGGGTGCATGACCACCTGAGGGCATGGGCAGGGCTCAGCACCCAGCCCAGCCCCTGTCCTTAGGCAGGGGCTGTGGCTGTGGTCCCTGCCCACTTCCCCATGGCTGCCATGGCGAGGAGCTGTGGCACCAGTGACTCCAAAGGTAAGAGCTGGCAGAGGAACAGGCTCCCGCACCACCCACCTTGGTGACAACCACCTTCTGCTGTGCACGCCAGACCCGCAGGATCCGCTCAAAGACATAGAGGATGATGGGGGCAAGAACCCACTTCCAGGACTGTGAAGATGGAAGAGAGCAAAGGATTGGGAAGAGCCAGGGCCAGAGCATCCCAAGGGCAAGGGAAGAGCTTCTCCTCCACAGCCATCCCACCACTGCCCTACCTCGGCAGGGATGCTCCCAAACTCAGGGTCTTTGCAGCAGCTGTGGGTGCAGTTCTGGTCCCGCTGTGTGAGGTACTCGGCACAGTGATAGGGGTGCACCTCTGCCAAGCTCTGCTCCGTCTGCCCACGTACCAGCCCACTGCAGGGAGGTGGGGGATGAGCCCAGGGGCCAGCTTCTGCCCCCAGAGAGGGCTGAGCCACACTGCATGAGGCCAGCTGCGCTAGCCTGCCCTGGGAAGGGACACAGCCCCACTGGACTCTCCCCACAGCTTCCCCACCAGAGGTCTGTGCCCACTGCCCCTCACTGTCCTGCCCTGGGGGGTGGTGAGGAGCCTTACGCAATGCCATGGATGACGAGGCCAGCGAAGTAGACGAGGAAGAGGTGGTGTGTGTACCAGAAGAGCTCAAAGTAGTTCCTGCGGATGAACTCGGTGGAGGATGTGACCATGAGGATGAGTGCAAGTGTGATGATCACCCCCGTCAGCCCCGGGATGGTCGTGAAAGCCACGTACTCGACGGTCTGCAGGGGCAGCAGGGTGGGTTAGGGGAGCAGGGGACAGGTCGGGGTGGGTTGCTGGATGCACAGGCCACACTCACAGTCTGGTTGGAGTGGATGGGATTCAGCCACTTGTTGTCCTGTAGGTGCATCTTGGAGAGTATACCAGGGAGGCTGCCATCAGTGGCTTGTTGGCTCTGGTTGTAGCGCTCCAGGTTGAAGAGGTGGGCAATGGTATGCACAGCTGGACAGGGGACAGGCAGTCACCCACCAGGCAGCTCCCAGTCCCCACTTGCCCCATCCCAGTCCAAGGGTACCTGTGAGCAGGGCCAGTGTGTAGGCCACCAGCTTGTGGAAGGTGAGGTTGTGGTCCAGCTGCTTCCGTAAGGTCCGCCTGCAGCACTGCAGGGAGAGCCAACGGTGTCAGGTTGACAGGGATGGGGACGGCCACACTGGCTGTGCCACCACAGGACACTCACCGAGCAGGTCCCACGGAGGAAGGAGAGCAGGTTGCGGCAGACGGGCAGCAGGATCAGCATGCTGTTGAAGTTGAGGCACTTGGCTGATGCTCGGGCCCATGCCAAGGCAGACTGGGAAGAAGAGAGGGGTGAGCACCACTGTCCTGTCATGCTGTGCCAGGACTGCATCAGGATGGGGCCAATCAATGCTGAGCTGGGACTGAGTGATGCTAGGCTGGGAACTGGGACGTAGAGGTGCTGGGCTAGCATACTAGGAGAGGACCGGGAGGGGGAGATGCTAGGCTGGGCTGGGATGCTGTTGGGCTGAGACCAGACAGGGATCGAGACAGGGACTGGCATGGTGTAATGCCAGGCTGCAGAGTGGGATGGAATGATTGAGGGCTGGAAGAGGACTGAAGATGAAAAAGGCATGGAATACTGCAGCCCCCACCCCACTGCAGCAGGGCCCCAAGGGGCTCATCTGCCTGGGCAGGCAGGGTGCCATGGGGGAGCACCTTACCCCGAGGATGGCCCTGGTGTAGAAATACTGCTCGTCCCGGTCAAAGAACAGAAAGTAGTAGGTGAAGAGGAAGATGTTGATGCCCAGCCAGGCTGCCTGTGGAGGAAAGTCACAGCCTCATGAGGGACCCTGTCCCCGAAGCCTCTCACTCTGCAGCACGCAGGGCCGGGTGCATACAGAGAGTGTCAGGACAGCATATCCAGTCTCGTTTCCTTATGAGCTGCCCTGTCACACACAGGGCTGGGACACAGGGCCAAAGGTGGGGAGAGGTGTGGAAGTGTGCAGAATTGCTATCTTGTCACACACCACCCAGTGCATCACCCATGCATGAGGAAGGAGGAAAGGCAGGAGCAGGAATCGCCCATGTAACGGGAGGGAAGGCAGATCCAGAGGGTGGTCAGGACGGTGTGGGAAAGATTCTGGGAGAAGGAAGTTTCACAGAGAGCTGGCTCATCTGGCCCCACTATGCTGCTGTCCTCTGCCTAACCCCACTGCATCCCACACTGCCGCCTCTCACAGCCACTGAATTTTTGCAGAAGTCCAAAAAAAACACTCTGTCATGTATTTGGGTTTTGGCTGTTTTCTTTTTCTTTTTTAAGTAACTTAGAAAATTAAAATAGCCCAACTGTCTGTAAATCCCCATGTTCCCATGCATTCACAGCTCCTCACACAGGGCTGAGCAGCTGACGGGTGCTGGCCAGGCAAGCTCTGTTACACCAGAGATGCTGCAGCATGGCAGTGGCAGATGGTCCCTTTGGTGCCAGCTCCTCACCCTGCCACAAGTTCTCACAGGATCCTCCTCCTCTCACAAGGAGAGAAGAGGCACAAGGGAGGCTCCCAGCCAAAATGGCTGGGCAAAGCAGCAGCACTTCTAAGTTTTCCAGGACCCCCTTTCCCATGAGCTTTGTTTTCCCCAAGACTTCAGTTTTCCAGAGAAAAACTCCCTTGGCTGCCAGGTATGTAAGTTGGCAGAGCAGAGGGGATACTTGTCTCTCCCCACAGCCCAGCCCCAAGGCAGCTTTTCCATTCCCATCTCCCCCGTGAGCCCCACCAGGGGCCGTTGCCCCCAGAGTCCCCCCCGCATCACGCTACCCCACTGAGCCCCAGCCCCACACACTCACGAGGACGGCGGCTGAGAACCAGTGGTTGACCAGCCAGTTGCCCATGGTGCGATGTCGCCGTGCCTGCTGCTGCCTGCTCACGCCCGCCCGTGTCTGCCCGGCGTTTTATGGAGGCAGCAGGAGGTGCGACAGCCCCGGCCACGGGAACGGCACCACGGGGACTTTCCCCTGAGAAGACTTCAAGGAAATGCTGGTGGTTTCAAAGGCCACCTTCCAGGAAGGCAGGGCTGTCCCAATCCGCCAACACTGAAACCAGCCCCTTGTGCTGGCCAGGGATGGCCCCCTGCTGAGAGATCCCCCATGGCCCCACGGCCGAGTGACACAGGATGTCTGGCTGCTCTCCTGGGGTTTTGCAACCTCGGAGGACACCTTTTTTTGTAAGGTAGGAATTTCCTGGGAAGAAGTTGCAGAGGCTCTGTCCTGTGCCTGGCTCAACAGCTCTGTTTTCTCTGGCCTCCTTCACCAGCCTCCACCGCCCATTTTGCAGGGAAACCACCAAAGGAAGGGAAGCATTCTGGGGTCACACAAGTGCACTGGTGCCAGGATCCAGCCTGGGCATCCATTACAGGGCAGGTGATTTAAGACCAAGCACCACTTGTGCTGTACCTCCATGGGCCCCCCAGGGCTGTTAAGCATCCTCAGTCCAGCACCCAAACAGGGCTGATCCCAAAAGTGGGTGCTGAGGTGGGCCGTGTCCCACTCCTGGTTTGGGGCCAGGATGGCTGGGTCCCATCAGCACCCCCTGCCACTGCTGTGCCAGCCACCCTTCCCCTCCTGCCTGCCGTCCACTGCAGGGCCCTGAGCTCTGAGGTGTCCAGTGCTGCAGCTGGGAACAGCAGCCTGTTCTGGGCCCCTGAGCCTGGAGGAACAGGTCGGACAAGCTTGCTCCTTGCTGGCATGCTGCTCTCTCCTGGCCTGCAGCCATGGCCTTGCTGCCGGAAGAACAGGATGAGGCCAGCAGCCATTCTACCATGCTCCTGGATCTTACGGGCTCCATGGAGGGGCTCCCCCCATCCCCACTTCCCGCTGGCACAGCCCCATTTCGGTGCCTGCACACAAGAGAGTTACGTGGACAGCAGGGGTGTGCACCCATGCCAGCCCCGGTGGGACGGTCCCCACCCTCCGCGTGAGTCACTGTCAGAACCCAGACATGCAGCTACAACAAAGTTTCTTTACTGCTTACAACAGTCCCAGTGGCACCCATGGCCCGAGGTCACCGTATGCACCATAGCAGCCGGTGGGGTATGTCAGGGCACCCCAGGGGCTGTGCACCATGTGGCAGCCAGCTTGCACGGGCAACTGGTTTGGACACCCCATAAGTCATAGAATTGTAGAATCGTAGAATAGTTTGGGTTTGAAGGGACCTCTAAAGTTCAACTAGTTCAACTCCAGAGATGGGCACAGACATCTTCAACTAGGCCAGGCTTCTCAGAGCCCATCCAACCTGGCCTTGAATGTTTTCAGGGACGGGACACCCACTATCTCTCAGGACATGTACCAGTTCCTCACCATTCTCATTGCAAAAAACTTTCTTATGTCCAATCCAAATCAACCCTCCTTCATATTCATATGAGTGGTCCTGAGTAGGCAAGCACACTCCAGTCCTCCTGCCACTGTGGGGAGGCACTGGCGCCTGCTGCCACTGCAGGACCAGGCAGCACTTGGCCTGTGCCACAAGCATCCTCTTGCTGCTGGCACAGCCCTGTGCTGCCTATCCCCATGTCTGCAGCTGGCTGGAGGAGCCAGCTGCTCAGACAATGCTGTGCCTCACACCGGGCTCAAAGGGTGCCTCGAGGCACAGAGGAGTCCCTGCCGGGTGCCGGCGGCAGCACACACAGTGCAGGAAGTCAGCGACGTTGTGCCGGAAGAGCTGGCGGCAGGGGTGCAGGTACTGGAAGAAGAGGAGCATGAAGTAGATGCCCAGG
Source organism: Cisticola juncidis (assembly GCA_013400215.1). Taxonomy (NCBI): domain Eukaryota; kingdom Metazoa; phylum Chordata; class Aves; order Passeriformes; family Cisticolidae; genus Cisticola; species Cisticola juncidis. The sequence goes on along the minus strand of VXBR01011816.1, from coordinate 364,115 downwards.
CAGTAGCCAAGGAGCAGCTGCAGCACCAGCAGTGCGGTGCAGACATTTTCATAGACATCAGTCTTGAAGAAGTACCAGAGGATGACGAGGGCCGTGTTCTCCGCCAGCCGGGCCATGTAGTACACGGCCAGGCGGCCCCAGTTCTGCGACTTGTCGATGAGGTCCCGGTCAGCCAGCTTGAGCTGCACGGCCGACCAGCAGAACATGTTGATGCTGGAGTAGAGGAGGGTGAAGGCACAGAGCACCACCACCGTGCCCAGGCGGCTGAAGTTCTTCTCGATGTTGTCGGGCAGGCGGTTGCCGCTGCGCCAGAACTGCACCCAGGGCAGGAAGAAGACCACGAGGAGGTTGGCCAGGGCAATGGGGATGATCCAGTGCTTGAAGACGGTGCTGAAGAGCACGAGGACAGCGATGCGGGTGGAGATCTCCAGGCTGCGCCACAGCACGATGCAGAGGAACGCCAGCGGCCGCAGCTGGACCTTGTAGTCATCGTACTTGACCTGGATGGCCAGGATGTTGCAAACGAGTGCTCCGTAGGTGACTGATACCAGGCAGATGGCCATGAGGACGGCTGCAGAGGGAGAGAGCAGGGGACTCAGGCAGTGTTGGAGACCAGACTGTGTCCAGCCTCTCCACTGCCAGGGGTGCAAAGTGTGGGGTGACAACCCCAGGCGGGAAACATGGGGTGCCAATCCTTGGTGAGGAGTACAGGGTGCCAAACGCCTGGGCTAACAGCAGAAGGCTCAGCGCGAGCACTGCCGGAACAGCTCATGGGTGGTGGTGACAGTCCCCATGGTGAGGTGGCTGTGGGGGAAGTTGCTGGCAGCAGGAGGCTCAGAACCCAAAGGTTCTCCCTACACCAATAAAACACAAGCCTTGGCCAAACCGGAGCCATTTCTGTGGTTGGACCGTGCCCCAGCACCCCTGCCCTATGCAGGAAATGCTACTCAAGGATAAGTGGGGCACAGTCTGTGCTGCAAGGGCCCCTCTGCCTTCATCCCAGGCAAGAGCTGCACCACTGTAACCGCAGAGGCATCCCAAGAGCCAGCCCCATCCGAGGGCTGCAAAGCCAAGGTCATTTGTAGGGAATGCCAGCAGCTGTTCACATTCAGCACAGCCAGGAGTACCACGGAGAAAAACAGGAGAGTGCAGCTGGTCCCATCCATGGTGGCTGCCAGCTGCAGGGCTGAGCTGACACTCCAGCTGTGAGGGAATCACCCAAAACACATCATTTGGTGTTTACTTCCTGCATTTACTGCTAGAGGAGCACTGGCACTCATTCTTCCTGTGTGTCTGCAACTCCTCAAAATGCCTTTGCAGAGGGCTGTGGCAAATTAGGGGGTTTCTTTGGGGCATCTCCTGTGCTTCCCTTTTCATGCACCTGTTGTGGGCACAGACGACAAGGTCTGGGCTCTCAGCACTGCTGGGAGAATGGGTGGGTGAGAACAGCTCCTTCACCCAGCACTGTCATTGGAATGGTGCAGGAGCATGCCTGCATGCCCAGCTTGGTGCCATGCCAAAATGGAAGTTAAAAGTTTGCTCTGGCATATCCACTCCCAAGCACATAAACATCCTGGGAGCAGGCAAGGGAGCCTTGCAGTGGGAGTGCTGGGCTGGGAGCTCTGGCTGCTGGAAAATGTGCAGATACAGATACAGTGGAGGGACTTGAGGCAAGCCAGAGCCTGTAGCTAGATGGAAAAAAATGAATGGAGACTGGTGCAGGCTAGGGCAGGGGCCTGATCATCTTATGAGACACAGCACTGGATGGATGATTTCGTTCTTGAGGGCAGATACTCACAAGCACGGGGCTAGGAGCAGAGACTGCCACCTCAGTCATGCCTGCTCTTTCCCACTTTGCATCACTGCAAGCAGGAAAGCAGAGAGCTAATGGATGCCCAACATCTGTGGGTTGTGCTCCACTTTCAGGGGAGTCCAGTGGAAGCTGTGTCCCCGAGAATACATTTTGGATTGCCTGGATGTCACACCAGCACAGGAAGGTAAGGAGCCCTGGTGGGGTTCCTGGGGAGCCCAAGTGCCAGGCGCCCTTACCTCGGGCAACAGGGACATACTTCTCCAAGACGCTGATGTAGAGCTGGAGGGTGAGCTGTGGGGTGGAGCCCAAGAAGGCCTGGATGACGGCCATGCGCTTGAAGGCGTTGCGGTGCGTGGCCAGGCGGCGCTCCGAGTGGCCCACCTCCTGCTCCATCTCCACCTCGTAGCCTTTCCGCAGCCGCCGCTTGCGGGTGATGGTCACATAGGGCTCCTCCTGCCTCCCTGACCAGCAGTACACCAGCAGGGCCTCCACACACCTGTGGGGACACAGGAGCTGTCACCCCGCCAGCCTTCCCGCTGTCCCCCAGTGCCAGCACCTCCAGCCCCACCTTGCCTGGTGCTGGCCAGACCCCGTCCTGCTGAGTGCAACCCAACTGTCCAGCAGTGCTGTGGGCAGTCCCTGACTGGTCACACCAGGACCATGGGGATGCCCAGTGACTGCTCTTCTGCTCCAGCATTCAGGGTGAATCATGTGCAGCAGGGGTCAACAACTGCTCCAGCAAGGGGTGAAACAGCTGCTGGAAGAGGTCCAGCATTCAGGGTACAAAGCAGTGACTCTGCTGGGAGCTACAGCTACAGGAAGGTGTTAATCACCCTTGGGTTCTGTTTTCCCAACTGGCAAAAAGCTCTTCCTCTAAGCAGAGGCAAAAGAAACTCTGAAATATCATAGCTGAATATCAGAGTTTTCTTTGATCTCTCATCTTGAGCAGAAGAAGGCTTCCACACTTCCTCCCTGGTGGGGACAGCAGGAAGGAGAGCGCAGGGTGAAGGCGTGTGTGGCATGGGCAGATAAGGCAGCGCTTCCGCAGCCCCTTCTCTGCAGGCCCTCATGTGTGTGCAGGGGTGTGACTTTCTGCCATGCCTGCAAGGACAGGGACACCCCCAGCCCCTCCACACAGCTGTGGGGTGCATGTGTGAGGCCAGAGGGGATCAGCTTGGCTCCTGCCTGGGGACCAGCCAGTTCTGGGACCAACAGGACACCATTATTTATGAGTGCTTATCGGGACAGCACAAACTGCTGTGTATCAAACACAAAAGGAGTGAGGGTTTAGGATAAATTCTCTTGACAGATCAAGCCAGCACTCATGGCTCATTGCAAACTCCAGCGGGAAAATAGTTTTATCCCAAAGGCCCAGCGTGAAGGGTAGTCCCAGCTGGCTCCCAATGCCCTGCCAGACCTTCCCAGCAGGCTGGGCTCCATCTCCAGCCCAAGCAACCGGCTGAAGCAGCCTTCTCTGGCCAGTCCTGGCTGGCTCTCTGGTGCAGCTGGGCAGCACTATACCCATCTCAGACAGCCTCAGCTGGTGTGGTGAGTCACAACACTCCTGGGCAGCAGCACATGCTAGCAGCACTGAGGCAAGGCCCCCCAAGTGGCTCTGAAGGCATGACATGGTGACAGGGACACATCGGGTGCACTGCTTGTTTCCGGCGACAGAGGAAGTGTGGAGCAGGCCACAGTGGTTTGGGAGCCCTGTGAGTAGAGCGAGCCCCAAAGCGTGGCTGCTGGCCTGCCCATGGGGAAGGAGCCCCATGGAGATGGTGGCTCTGCTATGCCTCCCGCAGTGCATTCTCACGGAGCAGGTTGCCCAGGGTGATGACAGCCAGGGAAGCACTGCAGCATTCCCAAGGAATGAGGGCTCAGCTTGTGCAACATCCATCCACCCCCTCACTGTCCTCTTCCCAGCACAGTCCAGTGGCCCACAGTTCCCATGACAGCCCCACTCCTCCACCTACCTCTTCTCCTCTATGTCCCACATAACTCCCACTGAGTCCCACGCCTGGCCCTATACAGTACACCCCAAGAATCCCACTATGTGCCCAAGAGCGTTGTCCAAATGTTTGCTGAACTCAGACAGGCCAGGTGCTGTAACCACACCCCTGGGGAGCCTGTTCCAGAGTTCCACCACCCTCTCCGGTTGTAAAACCTTTTCCTGATATCTAATCTAAATCTACTCTGACTCAAGGCTATCCCATCTTAGTATCCGCCCTCGAGCACCCACCGAGGATTCCCATCTGTGCTCCCAGCACAAGCACGGTAATGGCAAAACCAGGAGGCTGAGTCGATGGCTGGCTGCCTCCCGGATCTTGGGCAGAGCTGTCCCAGCAGTAGGGATACACCAGGCTGGCAGAGCCGAGTCCTGCCTGGAGCAGGCTCCAGCGGCAGGAGCATCCGTGGCTCCACTGGTGGCCAAGGGGCCCCGCGGGCTGGGAGCAGCAGTGCCGGGGAGGAGGGACGGGGAGCCGGCAGGAGCAGCTCGGGCCAGATGGCCGCTGACAGACGGTCCCGGGGTGCCAGTCCTGCCCGGCACCGCTCCCTGCTCCCACCCGGTGCCCGCGCCCCTGCCGGGCTCCGGGCGTGGGTGCCGGGGTGCCCGGGGTCCCTCGGCGCTCACCTGATGATGGGCCCGAGCTGCAGCAGGTGCATGAGCAGGACGAGCGGGCGGTCGCGGCTGAGGTCGCGGTGCACGAAGATGAGCGTGAGCTGCACCAGGACGGAGGGGCAGAGCACGAAGAAGACGGTGAGCNNNNCCGCCCAGGCATCCCCACTGGATCTATATGCTCCAGCCCGGGGGCCCAGGCTCCCGGTGCTCCCTCTCTGCCTTGGCCACCAGCCCCCTGCCCCGGGTTCCCCATCGCTACTGTGCCCTGGTCCCTACCACAGGACAGCCTCACCTGGACCTCTGCCCCAACACCCCTATCCTGGACCAGGAAGGATCTTCTGCTGAGGACTCCCCGTCTGTGCAGGGAACCGCCTCCCCAGAACAGCCCCAGCAAGGCCAGGACCCACAGCCCAGCAGCCCTCCGCAGCACCCACCTTGGGACTCCCACTCCCCAGATGCAGTGCTGACAATCCCCACGCTACCCCTTGTGTGTGCCCTTGGGGCTTTGGACCCTCCCCAGGACTCCCCCGTCAAGTCCAGGCCAAATCAATTCCTGTCTGTTACCAACACCCCAAGATGCAGCAACACACAGAGGGTCCCTCCAGGGGAAAATTGTTAGGTTGCCCCAAAGACACTGGGGTCCCACCGTGGGGCAGGAAGGATGCCAGTGTGGGTGCCAGCCTTGCGTGAATCAGACAGCTGCCAGAGAGCTGCCTGCACCAACCAACACCCGGGCCTGACCCCAGCTCCAGACCCAGAAACTGCACGCCATGGCCCTGTGCTCGATGGGGCAGCGTGTGGGAGGGAGAGTGTTGTCAAGGCAGGGAGCATTTTGGTATCTTGCAAGACAAGCTGTGTCAGGGAACACCCCTCCGGGTCCTGTGAGTGCCTGGTGTGTGTAGCAAGATTTGGGAACTATGTTACAGGGGAGATGCGTCTCTTACATCTTGGATATTCCTGCTTGCAAGTAGGATCTTATGCTACATCTGAGCAAGAGGGCTTTTCCCATCACCTTCAAAGACCTCCCTCAAGATAATGGCATATGTGAATTCACTGACAGAGCCAAACCTCCCACCACTCAGCCTCACATCCCTCCTGTCTGTCCCACCTTGGTCACCCTTCCAGTGGCGGGAGCACAAGGCTGTCTGGACTGCTCCCCACCTCTCTGTCTATGGGGGTCCCTGCTCTGCCCAGCACACGCTGCCCCCAGCACCAGCCCTGCCCACCTTTCCCCAGGAGTGGTGGTGTGGGCATGGATGGGATGAACACACACTGTCTCGGCTGAGCACCCAGGGCCTGCCAGATTGCTTAGTCCAGCCTGGTCACTCACTGCCTGGCTGGGACAGATGGGACAAGGAAAATAGTGTTTGACATTGACCCCTTTTACCCAGTTCAGGCAGATGAGGAATTTTTAGGTCACTTTTATAAGGCTCTCAGTGCTCAATCTTTGGCAGCTAGGCCAGCTCACAAGGATATGCTTGTGAGGAGCACAAGGAGGCCAGCTCACTAGGACAAGACACTATCTACTCACCTGCCCCACACCAGGCAAAAGCCCAAAACCTCCCATACCACACACACAAGAGTTTTCCCCATTTCACCAGGCCAGAAGCATTACCAGAGCTACCGGGCTTATTAGCAGGAGAGCTGAGAATAAAACTGCCTGAAACTTTAGAGGCCCTATCTCCCCCAGCAACAGCTCCCACACAGAAGCAATCCCTGTCCCTGCAGCTGCTCAGAGCTTTTACTTCCAAACTGAACAGCTGCTTTGGGAAACCACAAACCCCATGATCTCATGGGGACTGGCCTGACTGGTAGGGGATGGGAGATCTATGTGTGACAGCTCAGCTCTGGTATGATAGTTACATATTATCAGGCTGTTTTTGGAAAACAGCCTCTCCAAAAAAAGCTCTGGCAGGGCAGAGGGTGAAGGCAGCAGTGTCCAGGCTGACTGGTGACAGCAACCAGCCGGGGTGGGAGCTGTGCACGGGAGCAGCTATGCCTGGCTGGGTGCTCAGCCAGCAACAACACATCCTGTGGCACTGCCAACTGCACCCACGGCTCTCTATGAGCAGCAAGAGCAGCGTGCCGTTTGTACCATTTATGCAACTTCTACTTATCCAAATTAAAAGCATTCCCCAGGAGCCTGGCAGGTCACCGAACCCTCAGCTGAGCAATGCCTGGGCTTCGACTCATCGTATTTTTAATTTCAGCTTCCCCTGCCTCATGATGAAATACTGAAGACCAATTGTTTAAGCAAGCAAGAATTCCAGTCCTGTATCCATAATCCCCAGCAGCCACCAAGAGGAATGGAGAGACAAAGCCTCACAGCATTTTCCATACCAGTTATTATCTCATTTTCTATCCCAGGAATGGAGAGGCAGTGAGCTGTTCACGCTGTGAGTCACCTCTACAGCCTGACCCCACCTGTCCTCAGCTCAGTGCTGTAAACAGCAGACAGACCATAAAAGTGATGTAGGTCACAGATAGCTTCAGCCAGAGCTCCTGCCCCTCTGTCCTGCCACTCCCTGTCCCTGCCAACTCAATGCCCACACCTCTGCCTGTGAGCCCAGCACAGCTGGAGCTAAACAAACACCCTGGGACACCACTGCCACAGAGAAACTACCTGAACCAGAGCTGCCACAGGCCAGCAGGGACTCGCCAGGAGCCAGGGACATCCTACCCAGGTGTGGCTGCATTCTGGACCAGCAGAATGGTGGCTGCTGACTGGCCCTCACTCTGTAACCTCCCAGAAGCAGAACAGCACCTGGGCAGGTGGATGTGAAGTGACATGGAATCACAGAATCACAGAATCTCCTGAGCTGCAAGAGACCCATGAGCATCACTGGGGATGCCCAAGGCACCAGCTTGAGTCTCACTACCACATATGTCAGTTTTCCTGTCTCCACAAGTGCCTATCCTGCCCTGCTCAGCACCCCAGCTTCATTAATTTCTTAATTCCAGCCTCCACTAATTTTTTTAATCCCAGTGTTCACACAACACACTGCACAAAGGGCAGTGGTGGTGGTGGCTCCCACTGTGTGAAACCACAGGGTTTGGTGTACAGCTTTTCCAGCCCCTTGGATGTGCCAGGGCATTTGTGTGCAGCAGCCTGGGCTGTACGTGGGGTGGGAGCAAGCTTCCTCACTGGCTCTCAGTCTCAAAATAACCATGTCTCCTTTACACACGCCTGCCTGGTGGCTCAGCTCCTGTAAAAGGAGAAGAGAAAATTGTTTGGAAAAGACAGGGAGCTCCAAGCCAGACTCTTAAAGGGCTCAGGTGGGGAGAGCTGCCAGCATGCTCCCTCAGCTCTCCTCTCTAGGACCCAGAGCAGACACCGCTCCCAGGGTGCTCGTTGGAACATGCCAAGAGTATTCTGCTGCCTTCCCAAATATAGCTCTGCACACAGAGGTGGAGGAAGCTGCTCGGGGTGTGGGGATGGCCCAGCTCCCTGACTTCAGACCTGAAGCACAGGAGCACAGTCTGTGCTGGGGATTAAACATTCAGCTGGTGCCTAAGGGAGCGACAGTGGGGCCGTGTCAATCGCCAAAATGCCCCATGTGCTGGATGAAGGGGACGTCACAAAGCACCCCCCAGTTTGATGGCTATGTGAGAAGGGGACAGAGTTTTGTCCCTCAGTGCAGCCACGCTGCCCTGCTGGCAGGGCTGGGACATTCCCAGGAATCTGTGAGCTTGGAATTTTTTACTTAGTTTGGAAATAGCTTTGCAAATGATTGGTTTCCATGGCCTAAACTGTTTGGATTTTGCATTGCTTTCACAGTAACTCAGCTGTAATTTTTCCTGCCCCAGCAGTCTGTGGAATAGTTTCTGGTCAGGGAAATATTTATTCCATTTTCTTCATCATGCGACTGCTTTTACCATTCCAGTTCCTCATCCAGCTTCACTCTGACCCTGTTGGGAGAGAATCTGGTCCTGAGGATCTCATCCCTCTAAATCTCACTAGAGGCTGTGCTGAGCCCACTGGGATCTGGCCACAAGGCTCAGTGCTGCCAGGGCCAGGACACTTGCAGGCAGAGCACAGGCCATGTCAGTGCTGTCTTACGCTTCAAATCTTTAACAAGAAAGCAGAGTTACCTTTGGGTGCATTTATAGGTCTTTGTGATAACTACACATTTTGAAGTCATACCTCCTTGGCTTAAGTCCCAGCACAGGCAGTGGGTGATGCTGTAACACTAAACAAGGCAGGAAGGGTTAATATCACCTTTAATTAACTGTTTCCCCTGGCCCCACCTGGGGTAAGCCTGGCAGAGTGCTAACACAGCTAGGCTGCACCTGCGTGTGCTCTGGGCATCCTGGCAGGCTAGAGGAAGAGTTTATACTCTCCTCTCCCCCATGCAGAAAAGCAGCAGGAGCACCGTAATGCTCTCAACAAAGCCACTGTAGTAGCCTAGGTAGGGCTTGTAGCCATCGCAGAGGCTTCCCAGAGCTGTGTGCATGGTGCAAGGAACAAGGAGGCAGCTTGTCCTGCAGCAGGGAGCAGAGCAAACAGAGCACTCAGATCCAAGCCTCTCCTAGAAATTTTTGTATGCTTTGGCTGGGAAGCACCCTGCCGGGAACTGGGTGAAAAGCAAACAGCTCCGTGCATGCTTTCTGCCTGTTTCTGCATCTGACACAGTGATGGTGCTGGGGTGGGGGAGCAAAGAACACTCTGGAAAAACCATCTCCTTTACCCAAAAGAATTCAGGGAATGGTTGCCCACAATAGTTGCATGTGCAACAGGGTGCACACCATCCACTCTCCCCAGTGCCATGCCAGCTAACCTCCCTGGTGCCCCAGTTCCTCAATACCAGGTCTCGGTGTCACAGGCTGTAAATATCCTGTGTTCCCAACATGACCGCAGGGCATTTGCCTGTAGTTAGCTCTTGGGATTAGGGAGCTGCTGTGATCCGGGGTTATCATCAGCCACCAGTGCTGTGCTGGGATTTAAAGGGGCAATGCAGCTGTCTGCATACCTACCAGTTCAGTGTGCTGTCATATGACACATTAAATAGAGAGATGAGTCTCTCCTCAAAGCCTCTGTGTGTCCTTGCCCACCACAGATCCCTCTCTGGGCAGAGTCAATGCACTTCCAAGCAAAGCAGAACTGCTTGCTAATATCCCTGCCAGGACTTTTTGGTCTTTGCCATCATGTTGGCTTTGGCATTACCTCAGCTCAAGGCTCTCAAGGCTGCAGGCAGACCCTATTGCTCTGCCCACTGTGTTCCCTTGCAAACCATTGTTCCCCACGTCCGAGCTCCCCAGCCGTCCCCCCAGCTCTGATGCGTGCCCGGGGGTGCCAGGTGGGGTTCCCGGCGTGCCCGATGCCAGCTGGAGCCCGTACTCACGGGGTCTAGTGAAGCCAAGGCAGGGCAGCCCGCCAGCCCGCGACCATCTGCACTTCTCCGTGGTCCCTGTGGTTTCGCCTCATTCCCTCTCCTGCAGCACTCCAGTGAGCAGAAATAGCCCCAAAGCACATATTGCCTTCCGGGGAGCGATGCCAGGGGCCAGGCAGCCCTGGGCACTGCCCTCCTCCGGGGGGTCCTGCTGGCTCTGGCAGCACTAGATAGTCCAGCCCGGCACTGTGCCGGGGCACAGTCTGGTTATAGCTCTGGTGAGGAACATCTTCATTTATCTGCCAAGATAATAAATTCTGCCTTAGAGTTTCTCACCTGGCAACAGTCACCAAGGAGACGAGAATGGCTGCTTCGGGTCCCCGCTGGCACTGCCTGGGGAGGCCCCGTGGACCTGGCAGAGGGTGTCCAGCTGCACTCCAGCCAGCCGGCTATGTGGGCAGAGGGCCAGCTGCCCACTCGTGACCTGAGCACAGGCCCAGAAGAACACACATCGATGTGGGCTTGGCCCTCATGCCACCTCTCTGGAGCCAAGTGTGAGTTTCACCAGATTTGGGGGGGATTTTGAGGTTTTTCTGGCTGTTGATCCTGGTGTGCGTGCATTGGGAGCTGTGACCAGGAGCTGCCTCAGGCTCATGGGGGGTTTCCCTGTCCCCAGCACCAGTCTGACCAGGGATTTTGCATACTTGTTTAAAAAACAGTGGCATACCAAGTGTTCAGAGATCTTTGGAATCCCTTGGTGCCAGAGGGAGATCAGATCCTGCTGCCCCTCAGGAAGCTGAGCCACAGCCTCCAGGGCTGCCTGACACATGGCACTTCCCTATTTATAGCACCTGTGGTCATGTTACAGCACATTCCTATCCCTGCTGGGCTGTCCCCTGACTGTGCCAGCCCTGAACACAGGCAAGAGTTGACACTTGGAGCAAATCACTTCAGCCCTTATGCACAGCAAGTTGTGCAAAAAGCATTCCAGCCCATGCTGTGAACCTGCCACTGCTGCTGCTCCCCACAGGCTGCTGGCACAGGCATGAGACAAACCAGGAAAGGCCATCAGGATGGGGACAGAGAGGTGCTGCCATTGCCCTGCCATCTGCCACACAGGGGTGACCAGTCACCCAAATATGGCATCTGGGTGTGATATCAGACCAGAAACTTCATCAACCTTTGACCATGCATGGCTGCTTGCCCATGGCATGGAACTGGGGCGACTCCCTTGCCCAGGACAGGTGCCAAGCTTCCCAACAGTGCGTGGGGAAGAAGGGCATGGGAGAAGGGGTGGGGAGAAGGGCATGGGGCTGGAGGGAAGGCCATGGGGCCATGCCCATTCTGGGCTTGCACCCCTGTGGCCAGGGCAGCATCTCAGCACCTTTAGCTTGTGGTTGATGCTCAGCCGGTCAAGGCAGTGTTGCTAGTGCTGGGTTTAGCATGGATGATGTGAGCCAGCAGGCTCTTTGCTTGTTCCTGGGTATGGCTTTTGAAGGATCTCATGTCTTTGTCCCTCTTGACTCCACTTCATTGACCCAGAGCTCCTGCAGCTCAGACATCCCTGTGTGACTTCTCCTCCACACACATCAGTGGCAGTGAGCCAGGGAGGGCAGCTCTGGCTGGGAAAAGAAGCAGGAAACCTGAGAAGCAAGATAAGAGCTTCAGAGCTGTAGATTGAGGAGCTGGGGCTTTTATTTTTCCACCCTCTGCCCTGTGGTCTGAGGGTCTCTACCACCTCCCTGCTCCCAACCAGGGGCACAGGACCTGCTGCCACTCAGGCGGTGCCTTGCTAGGGCACCAAATACAAGCAGCAAGCAGGGATGTCTCCCAGCCCAGTTCAGAGGGGACCCTGGGTGAGGAGCAGAGCTCTGCACACCATGAAGGGATCCTTGCAGGGGCTGCAGAGAAATATCCCCTCAAGGATCAGGCAGCGAGAAGCCAGAGATGCCATTCTTAGAGGAGCCCCTGATTCAGCCCACATGGGCTGTCAGGCAGCGTCCCCACCACAAGCCACTGACACCAGTGATGGAGACACGAGGCTGCAGTGGGGTGGACCAGTCAGTGCCATGTCAGCCAGTGTGGCAGGCAGTCCCACAACAGCCGTGTTCCAGCCGCCACTGGCCTGGGCCGACCCACCAGGATTAAGGAGCCTGCAGGAGTAAGTAATTTAAATCCAGATTAGATTTAAGCAGCTGCTACGCAAAGTGCATGTGAGCAGAGGCTGTGCAGTGGGCATGAGCAGGTGAGAGACTCACTGGCACCCCTGATGTGAGGGGCTGTGAGAGCAGGCTCTGCTGGCAGGACTGTGCCCATGTGGTATTGCCCAGAAGGACGGATCTTTTCTCCAGGCTTGGCTTGTGTGCACCAGACTGGAGGCAGCAGTGCTGTGCCGTGGGACAGAGCACCCCGGGATGAAATGTTCCCTGCTGTGAAGAGAGAACCCAGACAGGAGGATGAAGCATGGGGACACGTTGGGCTGCTCACTTCGTAGGTGCTGGAGAGAGGCCACCCCTCTGTGCAGGGCTGCAGACCATGTTCCACCTCTTCTCCCACTGCTGGTCATGGCTGCAGGCCATACAGGAACCCATCAGGTAGGTCCCGGAGATCCCAGGGGTGATAATATTTAGCTGTGTGTGTTTACGAGTGGTGAGGGCACCAGTGTGGTGACAGGGAAAGACACGTACCCCTTGCTGAGCAAGGCACATGTGTGTCCTCACTGCCCCCACAGCAGGCAGGGAAGCAGGCTGGGCAGGGTTGCAAGTCAGGGAATGGTTCCACTGGGATTCCAGCTCTGCAGAGTCAGCAGCTCCCCAAGAAGGCTGGGGAAGATGTGCTGAAACACCTGCCTTGTTTGCATGTATCAGGACATCCAGGTAAATTCCCTGGGACAGCACTGCAAGGAGGTTGGTGGTCCTCTCCCTCCAGGGAGGACACCTTACCTGCTGTAATGCTGGAGGGGGAGCCGTGTCATCTCCATTGCCATGCAGCCTGGTCTATATGTTTAATGAAGAAAATGATATTGTGAATAACTGTAGTGGCTTGTCTGTGGCAAAGAAAATGTTGTCTGTGTGGCTCTGGTGGATCATGTGGCTGGAGACTGGACAGGATTGTTTAGCAACAGGAAAAACACCTAAGTCCAGGCAGAAGCTCATAATACCATCCTTGCTACCTTTCCCTACCTGTGTATGCTCAAAACTTACTGCAAGGAAGGAGTAATCATTGATTGCATACAAGGAAGAACCATGCTGGCCTGTGCATATAATTGCTTAATCCTATATGATCTGAAAATAAATCCTTGCCATATGAAGTACCCTCAAGGCTCTGCGGTGTGGCTGTCCTATGGTGTTGGGGTGGCTCCAGGCACTTGTGTCTGTCCTTGCCCTCTCCCATGCACCAAGGATTGCCCCTGCATTTGTCCCCGGCTCAGACAGAACCTGTGCCAGCATCCTGCCTCTCTCCTGGCTGAAATGTAGCTGCCATGGGCAGGGTTGTTTGCTTGGGGGCCAGAGGTGGTCACTGCTCCCCAGAAAGCACAGCTGTTTTCTGGGATGCTCACCTGCTGTTGTTGCTCCCCAGGAAGGTGACCCTCCTTGTCATGGGGCTGGATGATGCAGGGAAAACCTCCGTCATCATGGACATAGAGAGAGGTGAGGAGCAGCACAACACAGATCCAGCCTCAGATGGAGGCAGCAACTTCACGGTCCTTTGAAACCAAAGGACCGCGACTTCTGAAGTACAGCCGCTGTTCTGGGGAAGTGTGCAGGGCACTGGCCGTGTCCCAGGCAGCCCTGGAAGTGGGGATGTGGCTGGGGCAGGAGGGGCACACGGCACAGGGATGCTCCTGTGCCAGCTCTCTGCTCTCTCCGCACACGCAGCGCTGGCCGGCGAGGTGCTGCCCGACGCGCAGCCTGGCCAGACCCGCCTGCGGGTGGAGAGGTTCGAGGTGACGCTGGTGGAGCTGCCCGGGGGCCAGCGCTCCCGCGGCGCCTGGCGCAGCCACTACAGCGAGGCACATGGGTTCCTCTTCGTCCTGGACTCCGGTGACCTGGCACGGATGGAGGAGGCCCGCAAGGTCCTGAGCCGCGTCCTGAGCCATCCTGATGTCTCCGGGAAGCCCCTCTTGCTGTAAGACTGGGATGCAACCTGCGAGGCTGAGGGGCGGAGGAGCGGAGGGGGAACCTGTCGCTGGGGCTGTGGGCTGTTGCTGGGGTGTGTTGCCCAGGGAGCTGTCGGGGAGCGCGGGGACATGGGGATCCCAGCAGTGCTTGGGAGATCATGGCATCCGTGGAGAGGAGGCGAGGAGGGGGCTCGGGTGCCAGGTGCGGTCTGGGACAACGCTTCACTCAGTGGCGGCCAAACCGAGAGAATCACACAGCCTCTCCCGCCGTCGCTCAGCGAGGCACCAGGGGCCGAGGGGACAGTGACGGCCGCTCTTCCCGTGCCGCAGGTTGGCCAACAAGCAAGACGCGGCGGCAGCGCTGCTGCCCTGCGAGCTGATCGAGCGGCTGTGCCTGGAGCGTCTGGTCAACGAGAACCGCTCGCCCTGTCGCATCGTGAGTGCGGGGCTGNTCCCCAACAGGGACCGGGCGCCACTCGTGGAAGATGCTCGAGAGGGCGCGGGGAAGACCGGGGAGCCCCGGCCGGGGCGCCCCGTCTGCCGCCTCCTACCCCTGGTGAGTGAGGGAGACCCCGGGACGGGACGGCGTGGAAGAGGCCTCTCTTCACCCCTGCCACCCCCTCCTCATCCCTCTCTCCCTGCCCAGGAGGAGAGCACTAAGGGCCCCAGGAGGAGGAAGAGGAAGGTGAAGATGAAGAAGAAGGGCTTGGGGCAGTCAAGCCCAGCCGAAGAGCCGGAGGGACCGGGTCTAGGGGGTGACAGCTGTGCAGGGGCTGCCGGGGGGCTGCTGCTCCCCAACAGGGTCCAGCAGGAGGAGCCCATATCCATTGGGATGGCCACTCCGCATCCAGGTGAGAGGGGACTGTGGGGGCACCAGCAGGTCAGCACCCCCAAAGCCACCCTACAGGGAGGTTGCCAGGCCTGGCAATGCAATAAATTGTTGGATAACTGGTGCCCACCACCTCCATCAGCTTTGCTTACAGATCAGCTGAGTGCAGAGAAGGAATCCAGAGGGGAAGAGGAGAGACATCTGAGCATCTCCACAGGGGAAGATGCATGGAGGCAATGGAGGACTGCAAAGTTGCCACCAGCAGTCCTCTCAGCGGGTTTGGTGGCAAAGGCACCCTAGCTCAGTTGTGTGGTGCCTAAATTTTGTATTTCTCCATTCAGCACAGGGTATGAAAAAGAAAAAAAGGAAGAAAATCAAGAATAAAATCAAGTCACGGGAACCTTCCCTGGAGCAGCAGCGTGAGGAGGTCTCAAGCACCTTTGGTTAGTATTTCTCATGCCATTTTGCTGAAAGCATCAGGGATGCAGCCTGCTGGCAGCAGGTCAGGAGCTGTGCAGGACACTTTGCCATGGGGTGCTGGTGAGGGGACATGGGCACAAGGCAAGTGCTGCCGCAGGGCAAGGTGGGGGCTGTTGTGGAGGCAGATGCTGCTGCCTCTGCTGTGAGGTGGGATGCAGGGAGGCCACATGAGTGCACTGTGCTGGAGACTGGGGCGTCCTTGCAGCCCTTGCTCAGCACAGGTTGCCAGGTGGAGCACGGAGCTGGTCCCAGGGTAGTGCCTGACTGCTTCCCTTGTCCCCAGACTTGTACCGCCGGGCGATGCTGGCTCTGAGGATGAGGCAGGAGCAGAGGAAGCAGCCGTCAGCCATTGCTCCCTGAGCAGGGGAGGCAAAGAGCACGGCATGTGTGGCCCTGGAGGACCCAGAATGCAGTGGCAGTGGGACCCACAAGCTGGGGTGCTCGGCCAGGACTGGAAAATGGGTCCTGGGGGATAAACAGCATCGGTGTTCCCTGCATAGCTTGAAAACCAGGGATCCACAGGGGTGAGCCAAAAGTCCCTTTGTAAGATGCCTCTCTGGCAGCCGAGCTGCAAATCCATTTGAAAAGGGAACAGCCGGCCCCTTGCCGCCCCCTGTTAGTATTCTGTGGAAAACTTCGTCGAAACCCGGATCAGGCTGTGGAGGAGAGGAAGAGCTGAGCAGACAACCCAGGGGGAAAGCTTGTCTCTTGAACTGACCTGTGCCCTGGGAAAGCTGTCTTCGCAGGTCAGGGGCTGACCTGGCCCGTCAGTCGCTCCCTGCCTACTGCTTGGAACAGTCTCGTTCCCTGCTGATGAAGGTGAGAGGGCAGTCCCAGGTGATCTGCAGAGGAGCTCCGCCCAACCCTCGGACACATCTGGCAGGGGTGTCAGGACCCTCTTCACACACTGGAGGAAGGTGATGCCAGTGTTTGTGCATCCTGCAGCCCGTCAGTGAAAATTTAAGTTCAATGGCAGCTGGTGGGGGAGGCTGCTGGAGGTTCCTTCCCCAGGATCGCTCCTCCTGATCCTGCTATCCTTTCAGGAGCGACACTGTCACTGGCAGCCTGGCACTCTGCTGCCCCAGGTGGTCCCTGATGTGGGCTCAGCTCAGCTCAGCTCTGAGACACAAGCAGCAGCTCATCCGCGTCCCAACACACTCTGCCCGTGACACATCGTGTGTCAAAGCTGTGCTTTGCCGGGACCGAGCCGTGCCAGCGGGGTTCTGCTGCCCAGCTCTGCAGGGTGCATGGGCCGGGAAAGCAGCCCCAAGCCCCGTAAACACTTCACGTGAAGTCAGGAGCTGGGTGTTTTTCTCCTGACACCTGCAACAAACTGCGTTAGAACTTGAATTCTACATTAGTCACCTCTGTTCCCGTGATTACTGATTAACTGCCTTTGTGATCCAGGGGAAGACACATCACAAAAACCCTCCCTTTGGCAGGGCTGAAAAGGGGAAAGAAGAGAAACTGGCTACTTTGCCTTGCCAGCCTCCCATAAAGTTCTGTCTAACTCTGCCGTATTCAACTGTTGGTGACTATAAGGATTATTTTTAAATAAATTGTAAATAACAACAGCGGAATTTAAGATTGCCCTGTAAATACAGCACTTTCAGTAACCCCTTGTCTCAGTCTGGTGGAGTTCCCTGAGATGTGGGTGCTGTGGGGTAGACGGTAAAGTGGGGACCAAAACCGAGACAGAGGTGAATGGTACCCTCCCATGAATTTTGGGTTTGTTGGAAAGTGTTGGAGCCCCAAATGTGCTGAGAAGGAGGAAGCACTGCCTCAGCAGCTGCTCTGGGGAGCATTTTCTATCTCTCTATCTCTATCAACAACATTTTCTACAGAGAGTCAGCTGGGTGACACAACCCTGCTTTGCATTTCAGCATTTGGATATTATCTAGCATGCTCTTCTTTTCCAGTTTCCAGAGAAGCTGAGTCAGGAGCATCAGGGTAGACAAAATATTGTGGCTGGTCCCACCAGCACTGTTGTTGTGCCTCAGCCTGGGCTGTGGCTGCATTGCTGTAAAGTGGCACATGAGTTCTGCTGATTTCTGCAGCTCTTGATGTTGTTCACTCAGACACCCACATGTGTCAGCACGGTCATCAGCAGCTCTGTCCACAGCCTGGGTCCTTCTGAGCCTGAGGGATGGAGAGAGGGAGAGATGGAGGGAGGGAATCTTCACTTGACTGAGCTCTGCCAAAGCTGATGACTCTTTTTATGCTGCCAGGAGGAGATGAAGAGATGTTTCAGCAAGTACCTGTGGGAATACACCTCCCACCTCCTCATACCAACATTGCTTTGCACAACTCATTTCCTGATGCCTGTTATCACTACCAAAATTTAAATGTGTGGGTTGGAAGTTGAAGAGTGAGCCTACTGCTCTTTTGTGAAGAGCACTGCTTGGTCAGTGTTAAAAACACTGCCAAGTCCTCCTGTGTACAGGACACCATCAATCTTTCCAAGCAGCAGGAAGACCTGGAACAGAGCCTGTAAGATGAGTTCATGTGCTGAGGCTGTCAGCCTCTTTGGTTCCATCCATGGCCCTGCTGTGCTTTCTCCAGTGTCGTTAAATTTCGCTTTCTGCACACTGGCTGGGCTTAGCCAGCAACTACACTTCATATTATGGCCCCTCCTGGCTCCACTCTACTCCCAGAACAGGATGGAGAGGATGTTGACTCTGAAATCTCCTCTGAGAGCCCTTAATTTGCCCCACACACATGGGCAGGGCAGGAAGTTTCCACACCAGGCTGTTGTTGAGATGTACAGGCATCTCTGCTGCACATCCACTGTTGTGTTTCATTAACAAAAAATAAGCTGTTTGTTTTCCCCCTATACCTTAGTATTTCCAGGGGAGTGGGAACCATTGTGGATTTCATAATCATTTCCGGGATTCTGATGGAGACACCTTTTGGGAATCAGCCTTCCTAGCACCTGCAGTGAGAGCTCCGAGGGGCAGGACAGGGAAGGTGAACCTGGTCCTGGGATGCTCTGTACATCAGGGAGCTGTGGGGTGGCAAAATCCATCAGCAATCAGGCCTGACAAAGGAAAATAACTTAAACAAGAGACAGAGATTTGTGATGTGTGAAAAACACGGCAGCTTAGTTCTTCATGAACCCAAATTTATAGAAGAAGGAGCCAGCAAGTGGGTTTTGAGAGCATCTCAGACATTGGAGTTTGAACACTGACTTAGGGCAGTAAAGGGAATTAATTTCAAGTGATCCAGGTTAATGGGTGTTTCACAAGGCAAATGGAATGGATCACATCCTGTGGGCTACCTGCAGGTGATTCTCATTCCCCACCAATGCATCTGTAAATCCCATCATCTGTCCTGAGCCATATAAAATGCCAGAGAAAGGGCAGGGGATTCCTGGGGTATAGAGCCTAGGGTTTGGGCTGGTGAGGGCCTTCCACCCTCTCTACTTTGTGACAAAGGTACGACAATTAATTAAAATAAGTTTCTTACATCAGCACAGCAGTGGCTGTGGGGGAAATGTGAGCAGCCCCTGCTCCCTGGCTTTGCTGTGCCTTGAGAGGCACTGCTAAGGCGTGGGGCTCTTTCCCATGTTACACTGTTTTCTGAAAGCTGCTTATAGTATGTACAGACTTGAATAAACATGTATAAAAAAGGTAAGTGGATTTTAAACCTTGGAATTTGTGTTAGGGCTGATAAAAGCCAGGGGTGGGTGTTTTTTTGTACTTGAGAAGCTGGTTGCTATGTACACTTTCTCCTGCTTGCAGGTTCTACCTTCTGACTAACTTGGGTGGGCTGGGTGCCAGCACGCTCTTGTGGAAGTTTCCCAGTTGAAAAAGTGAATGTTAGGAAGTGGCTCAACTTTTTTTTAGATGAGCACACCAGGATCTGGGTGATTTCCAAGAGATTATTCAAAATATTGTAACATATGTGATAACAGACAGCTCTCAACACATGGAATAATGAGTAACCATGCACAGAGTTTCTTTTGGAGGTTTTGTTATCTGTTGTAGATCCCCTGTTGTGTTACACTAAAAATGAGGTCTGGAGTGTTTGCTGTCATGTATGCTGAAAAAATCTTAGAGGAAAAAAAAGGCTGAATTCATTGAGAGTAACTCTCTAAGCTTCTTTTGATTGTAATGAAAGAGCCTATTAAAACTTTGTAAGAAAGGAGAAGACAAAGGACTGGAAAACAAGAAACTATGAAAACTTTCTAGGTTAAATGAGCCTTATTGGAGACACTGGCAGAAGACACTGTTGCTGGCAGAAGGAAGAAGGATATAATTGATTTTATTTAAATGTGTTTGTCTTGGAGAACCAGGAAATAAGCTGGAGTCTGAGGTATATAGATTTGTCACATCATGTACTAAATATGTTTGCTTGGGTTTTCCCCTTTGAGAAAGAAAAAGCCTTCCTTTTTCAAACAGGACATTTTGTTAACTAAAATTGGCATTCTCTTTCATAAGTTATCACTGTGTATGTTGCTGCATATTTGAACATGTTATTTCATACTCTAAGAAGAAACTGCCTCTTGAGAAAGACTATCAGTGTATTAATTAGAAGGGCTTTTGCTACAGGTTATCTCTGGATGTGGGATCAAGAGCCAATTTATTAACCAAAGTTTTTCATTTAAAAGCCAGCTGCAGCAATCAGAGCTCAGACCTTGTCTGTGAGAGAACTTTCACCTTCTTAAACTGCACTTACATTTCAGCGCAGCTGAGTTTAGCAAGATTGTAGCCAAATACCTTACTTATCTGGTGGCATAAATCTTGCTTGCTGCCCAAGCTCCCATCTGATTAAACCTTATGTCCCCCTTCGATGCATAGTACAGCTGTAGGAGAGGTTTGGGGGTGATTTTGTAGGGTTTTTCTATGTGTATCTTTTTGGCTAGGCTTGTAGTCACAGATTGCAGGTACATTGCAGTAGAGGCCTGCAGCAACCGGCATCTGAGCTCTGTGCCCTGCTCCAGCAAAGAAAGCTGCCGGTGGAGCAACAAACTGTTTGAAAATGCACTTGACGGGTGGAGAAAAGCATGTGGGCATCCTCTTGTGTGGTGGACACTGTGGTGTGGCTGTCACTGCTGAAACAACTCCACAGGGCTCAGTGCTGGCTCAGAACTTGCCTCTTCCTTCCTTTTCCCAGGAAGGCTGGGGAAGGCCCAGAAGAACTCCCTGGGAAGTCCCTGCTGCAGACAGGTTATGGCATCTTAGAAGAAATCTTAAACCTAAAGCTGATGTTTTGGGTACAGGTGTGAGGCAGGACTTGGGGAACTGGTGCCGAGTGCTGGCCAAGGGGAGTGGGATGGGATGCACAAGGCTCCAAGGGAGGTCTGGAGGCACAGATTCATGCACACCTCTCTGCAGACAGTGATTGGATTCCCTCCCTCACTGGTGTTTTGCAAGAGTGATGCAATCCCTCCCTGGAACACCCACGCAGACACAGCACTTGCTGGCCACTCCCAGGGGAAACCTGTTTTATCCAGGCAGATGGGTGTGAGAGAGGATTAAATCTACACCCTGCCCTGCTGAGGGGCAGCGAGCACTGCCAGAGGGGTCAGCAGCTAAAGGCCATCGATAGGATTCCAGCAGATGGAGAACTTGGGTGGCTTTGTCTGCTTTCAGAAAGTGAGCTCCTGGTCCTGTGCCTGCTGGCCACCCTTTGCTGGCAGGGTAGACTTGAGAGTCTCAAGAGTGCACAGACAAGAATTCTCTGTTGGAATCTGCTGGCAAAAATGTTGTCATTTCCAATAAAACCTGTTTCACCAAATCAGTGAAGGATTTGTCCCATTCAGGAGACATGAAGGAAAAAATGGTTCTCTTTGTCATTCCCCAGTGATCCTGGCACACTGTGATGGAACCTGTGGATCATGACAGAGCCATAGCTGTCCTTCAGAGTGCCGTGACTGCCGCAGCCCTGAGCATGGACTCCCTTTCCCAGATGGACATGGCCCTGGAATGGTTGTCAGGGGGACAGGGTTGCCTCAGAAGTGGGTGGCATTCAGCAGTGAGTGCCTTTTCCTGCATCCTCTTGCCCGGTGTGAGGAGCAGTGTGTTGAAGGGCAGGTCGTGCCCTCGCAATAAGTTAGCTGTCAACCTACACACTTGGATTAACGAGACCTACTTCAAGCTGTAGCAACCCTAAAGACAAACCTGTAGTAGCTGTCAGGCAGTGGGAAGGACTTTGATGAGAAGTAATACATCTCCATTGACTTCATACCACGCCTGCTGTTATAAAAATTCATACAATGTTTGTAAGACATGGAAAAGTAGACTGCTTGTTTCACAGGCAGCTCTTCATCCTCCAACTGGCCACACGATGGCAGAAGAAGCAAAGAACACTGCACAAATAAAGTTATTTAAAAACATCACCCACAAGGCGGTGAGGGTTAGCGTGTGTCCCAAGGCCAGAGGGGAACCTGGCTCCAGCCTCCTGCTGTGGCACCTGGCAGGGACTGAGCTTCAAAAACCTCCATCGCAGTGAACAGGCAGAACAAGGACAGGAAAGCTACTTTGTGAGTGGATTTAATGGATTTGCTCAAGATGTGAGGTGTTCAAGGCAATCCCTGGGGTCGCTCCATTTGCAGTCTGAGCACTTGGCTGATGTACTGCATAGTTCATTTTCTGTCCTAATTGGAGTGGCGATGGACTCCATGGATGGACAAGCTGTATGCTGCAAAATTCTCCCTCGGAGAGGGACCTGCCCCTTTATGGTCTCCTTCCAGGGTATGCCTGGGAGTGGGACACAGTTCCTGCCAGCTCTGAGCGGGAGCCCTTTGGATACTGTCTGAGCCTCTGTACAACACTGCCTGTTCGTGGCTTTAAAAGGCACAGTAAAAACAGATTGCCATTGCAAAGACACATGAACTGATATAATTGCTACCAAATCAGCAGTGGAATGGTGCAGGCTGTTTCAGGGTCTGAAAAAGCCCAGTCAGGGTTGTTTGCTTCCTCTCTTTGGGGCTGGTTTCTGCTGAGATCGGGGTTTTGCTGCCCCGAGGCCACTGTGTCAGCAGCAACGGGGGTGGGGGATGACAGCTGCCTTGATTTCTCCAGTGAAACCCTGCCTTTGGCTCTTTGGGCTTAAGTAAAGAGATGGGTGGATTTAAACAATCTGGTTCACAGCAGGACACTGGCTCTGCTCTGGCTGAGTTTGGGAGACCGAACACTCACCTGTAGCTCTTCCCAGCTGTGTTTGGATTTATTTCATCTGGGGCATCCCTGGAAAAGGGTCTCTGTCCCTCCTGGCAGTGCATTAAAGCTAATTATCTAAAGTTTCATTCTGTATCACAGTCCAAGTCTTGAATTTTGCTTCTAATCTCAGCAAATTTTAAAAGAATTAAGACATCAGCATTTCAAACTAAACAGGGTAGGCGCTGTAATTTGTATGGCACATACATTTGTATGTAATTTGTAAGGACAAGTGCAGCTGCATGGGTTCTCTCTTCTGCTGGTGAGACCAACTCTCCCGACCAATTAATTCAGGTGAAAGGTGAGGAGCAACTGTCCCATCAGCAGTATATTGAGGAGGAGAATAGAGCAATTTTTCTGTGGGCCAAGTAAGCCACATTGCCTTGGCCTTTAGAAACATGCGGGTGCCTAACCCCAAAGGTTGATGGTTCCCAGGGCATGGCTGGTCTGTTCAGAACCCTGCAACAGGAAAAATGTCTGAGAACAGCTCCCTCTTTTAGCCAACACAAACAGACTAGAAAAACAACACAACAGTACCCAAAAAGCAAGGCAAAAGCTACAGGGTAGTGTTGGTCTAACTTTAGTTCTCTGTTATGTGGGGGAGGGAACTCTACAGCCAAACTGGTTAGGCATTATAATAAGATGTTTAACAATTGCCATTCATCATTTTAAAATGCCTGGCATTGTTTTCTGGTTTCCTCTGTTGTGGTTAGGCCTTTGTATGGAAAGGTGAGTAACAGCTGCCCAGGGAATAGTGGGAAGGTTGCCCTTGGGTTGCACATGAGGGCTGGCTGTGCCCTCGGGAAAGCTGCCTTGCTCCGCAGGGATGTGGGAGCCTTCACTGATCCATCTGCTGGCTGCCTTGGGAAAAGTGGGGTTTAAAAAACCCCATAGGTCCTGCCTGTCTTACACCTGACTTCTATTTTGGTGCTGGGGCAGGCATAGATGTATCACACTGTGTAAAACTGCCAGACAGTGGGTGCTTATGTAGAGCAAATGTGACTGGGTTTAGCCTTAGTAAAATCAATACGATGCTATTTTCACTTCAAAAATGGAAAGTGAAAAATCTGTGTGTTTTTCAGGTCTCTGGAAGCTGCCAGTTTTACTCTCTAGGCCCAGCTGTGGTGCCACAAGGTGAGTTTTGCTCAGTTTCCGAGGAAGAAGGTAACCTTTAAAAGGGGGGCAATGCAAGCTGCTGAAATGGCAGTGGCACCTGGGCACTGGGGTCAAGGAGCCTGCCTGCTCCTGCAGGTGCTTGGAGCTGTCAGCAAGGGACAGCACCAGGAAAACTCCCTGCTCTGTTGCAGAGGATATTGCTCCAGAAAAGGCTGGTTTATTACCAGGCAATAATGACGTTGAAAACATAATAAGCACATGTAGATTTTGTTAGGTTCCATGCTGTCTTTTTCAACTTTATCTTGAAAATGTAACAAAAACATGTAGATTTTGTAAGGTTACATCTCATCTTTTTCAGTTTTGGTGGGTGGTTTACATTAATGTTCTCATGCTTTGTGCCTGCTCATCTAGGGAGAAGCTCCCTGGAGGAAGCATTTCAGGCGAGTTTTGCTTCCCCACTTGTGCTGTCCCAGCCTGGGGGAATGGGGGGTGTGTTCAGCCTGAGGGAAGGCTGGAGGAATGCTGGGCTGCCCTGGGAATAGGCTGGCCTGGCTGGCAGCTGGCTGAGCTACACATGGCAGGAAGAGTTTCTAACGGGAAAAAGTACCCAGAGACTCTAAACAGCTTCTGTAGTCAGTCATGATTCGGGAGACATGCTCCAAGGTGTGTTTAAGTTAGCTGCCTGAGCATGTTGACAGTGACTGGTTCTGCACCAGAGAGGACAGGACTGTGTGCTCGCAGTCCAGAGAGCCAACCCTGCCCTGGGCTGCATCAGCAGCAGGTGAGGGAGGGGGTGCTGTCCCTTGTTCCACTCTTGAGACCCCCGCCTGCAGTGCCATGTGGACCTGTTGGGGCAAGTGCAGAGCAGGCCATGAAGAGGCTCTAAGGGCTGGAGCAGCTCTGCTGTGGTGACAGGCTGAGAGAGCTGGGTGTGTTCAAATTGTGGAAGAGAAGGCTCAGAGGAGACTTTAAGAGTCCCTTCCAGTGTCTAAGGTGGATGCAGGATTGCTGGACAGCGACTTTTAATGGGGCTTGTAGCTATAGGACAAAGGAGAATGATGCTTTGGCCAGGTCACAGAAGGGTTTTAAATTGAAAGAAGACAGGTTTGGATTAAATATTAGGAAGAAATTCTCCTTGAGAGTGTTTTGGCACAGGTTGTCCAGAACAGGTGTGGATGCCTGAGGCCAGGTTGTATGGGGCTAGGGGACAGTGTCCCTGCCAGGACAGCAGTCGGAACGCGATGATCTTTACACCGCACCCCGTCCTATGGCGGGGGCATAGCAGAGGGCCCCTGCAGCAAGGACAAACGGCGCGCGTCTCCGGAGGCGTGGGGAGGGCAGGGCTCGGAGCGCAGGGTGGTTAGGCTGTCCCCTTCCCCTGGTCCCCATGTGTCCCTCCCCGTGGGTCTGACGACTCGAAGCCCGGCTGTCCCTGTTCCCGCCTTGGGTCTGGCAGGNAGCCTGAGCCGCCTGGTGAGTGCGGGGCCGGGGCGGCGGGCGGGGAAAAGTTCGCTGTTATTTTCTTCCTACCTGGCGTTGGGGTGGTTTTCCAGCGAGGGCTCGGCGCGGGGCGCATCCCCCTCCCCGCGGGGTACGCCCGCGGCCCTGGCCCCGCAGCGGCGGCTCCGTCCGAGCCTGCGAGCCCTCCAGAAGTTGCCTTTTCTGCTGGAGCCCAAACCTTGTTTTTTTTCCTCCCCAAACCTGTCGGAGGGGACTTCGCCGGGCCGGCAGCGCGCTCCCCAAACCGCGTGGCTCTTCCTGCCCTGGGCGGGATGCGGGCTGTGCCCCCGCTCCGCGCCGCCAAACCCATCCCGGTCCCTTCCCGCTGCCACATAAGCTGCCTTGAGATTTCACCGTGACCTCATTGCTTGGCCTGGGCTCTGTAATTACTAATTTTTTTCCTTTTCCAGAGCAGATGTGGGGAAACCAGTGCTTTAACATCATTTCGGGCTCTGCTGTTGATTCAGCAGTGTCATTGATTGCGCAGTGCGTAGTTAGCAAAGTTCCTGGAGTTCAGGCGGTGGTGTGTGGTGTCAGCGGAGCCCGAACACCCTGGGAGGCTCCGGAGCCGCTTCCCGGGGCACCACCCGGTTACCTGCCGGGATAATGGGCTCTGCCCGCAAGGCCGGAACCGCCGGGAGACGCGCTCTCGTATTCGCTTTTTGTTTGGAGCGAGATATTTGTGCCAGATTTTCCAGGCTTGTATGTAGCACAAGGGACTCCAAATCTCCCTTTTAAATCTGGAGGAAGCTCTGCGGAGCTTGGGGTGAGTGGTTTGATTTGGGGTTGATTTTCCTGTTTGCGGGCTGTTTCTCTTTCAGGCTCTGGGTTAGCCCTGTGGAGAACACACCTACCGCAACAACCATTGTTTTGCAGCCTCGGGGGTAGATAGATTAGATGGAGACTCAGTGCTCTGAATTGCTGGCTTTGATGCCTTTTGAGTTTAGCTCTGCTCTGAGTGCTTCCTACCCCACCCGCCCTCGCGGGAGTTTTTGTCCCAGTCACGTCGAGAGGCGTTTGTGGTTTGAGGCATCTCCACTGAGCTCGGTTGAAATCTTCTCTAGGTGGCTGCTTCCTGTGGGCGGGTGACTGGAGGTGCCTGGCGGGGTTCTGCATCCAGCACCCTCCTCACCCGTGAGGAGCAGTCCCTGCCCTGCCCGGGGGTCCCACACAGTCTCGCTGTCACCTCTGTGTCCCTCGGCGTGGGGAGGGGACGTTCAGTGCTGCTGGGGTGTGATGTCCTTTGAGGTGGAGAAAAAAACATCCTGAGCACAAGGCGGGTATTTCTAAACGCTTTGTGCAGGGCTGAGCTGTTGCAGCACCTGTTTGGAAGGGTAGAGGTAGTTTTCTGGCTGGAGGAACAGCTCTGTTCAGGGACCAGGACAGCGTGCCAGGTCATCTGCGGTGTTGGTGTGAGGGTTTAGGCGTTGTTCCCACCTCCTGGCTTTGCAAGCAGCATTTCAGAGCTGTTTGTTATCAAGCTAGTGCAAGTGGCACGGGTCCCCCTGTATCTTTGACCGATAGTGCAGCTCCTGCCATGCTGCTGCAGCTCTGCCCTGTCCCCAGCCCTGCAGGGTGCACAATAGTCTTGGGTCAGTCCTCTCTCTCTCTCCTGCTCTTGGGAGGAGAGGGCAACCTATGCCAATCCCTGTGTAATTATCCTCTGAGGTGCTGTCTTGCCCTCAGTCCTGGATAGGTAGTGCTGTGCTTCAAGGCATGCTCGTATTGTGTCAGTGGCATTGCAGAAATTCACTGCAGTTAGTAAAGGCTGCAGATTTTCTCACATTTAAGGTCCCACAGGCTACTCAGACAAACATTGTAACCTCTCCACTGTGTGGTCTCTCTCTGAGGCTCATAAATAACGACAGATACTAAAACTCCCGTTTTCAATTGTATCTCACAGCTTAGGCACAATGGATGTGACTTGCCCTATCAACATGACTGTGGCTCTGTTTTTCCCTCCTATGAACTCTTACCCTGGATAGGGTATGGAATGGGATGGTATAAAGAGCAAGAAGAATAGAGTGGTGCATGTGGGTCTGCTTAGCTGCCTGGGGGTATGGACTGATGCTCTTCAGAAACAAATTGGATTCTGAGCTTTGATTTGCACCACTGAAATAATCCTTGTCAAAGGACGAGTAGGGCTGGGATCACTGCAGGAGGTGGGATTGAATTGCCATGGTTAATCCACTTTTAGGAGATACTGTCAACTTGAAATATAACTTTAATTCTTTTTTTGAAACAGATTCTAGCACTGGAGTCTTATTTTTAGTCTCCTGCTGCTTGTATGGCTGTTGT
Source organism: Cisticola juncidis (assembly GCA_013400215.1). Lineage (NCBI taxonomy): Eukaryota > Metazoa > Chordata > Aves > Passeriformes > Cisticolidae > Cisticola > Cisticola juncidis. The sequence goes on along the minus strand of VXBR01011816.1, from coordinate 336,849 downwards.
GGGGTGGATGTAGGAGTGGAGTGGAGAAGTGCATGGGTGTCCAGGAGAGGGTTGGGGTCACTCTGCTGTGCTGGGCTCCTCACTGGACTGGAGTGACACAGTCTAGTTCCTGACTCGCTGGGAAATGCTGGTCCCTGTGCTGTGCATCAAAGAAAAAAGCATCACAGCGTGCTTTTTCTCATATATAATTACTCTGTCCGTATTCTTTGGGCGCATGCAGGCAGCTGTACCCTGGGGACACAGCACTGCCAGTGCCCACTCAGGCTGGTGTAAGAAGTAAGTGAGAAATGCAGAAAGAGAAGTTACTGATGCCTTCTTTGTTTTCAGATTTTCTCCCAGTTTGCTCTTATTTAAGGTTGGTCTGGAAGTGAGCCCTGGGAGCTGTGGCCCTGCTCACAGTGCAGGAGGGCTGGGATAGTGGGTGAAGCACCCCTGGGTGCTCACCGTCTTCTTGGCTGAGCCCCTGGGCTAGTGTTGGCCTGTCTTGGTGCTCTGTCCTGGGTGTCCTACCTCTGCAACCAGTGCAGTTCCTTGTTCTGGTCTTCTCCTGTTTGTGTTCAAAACCTAGGATAAGTAAGAAAACAACAAACATTCTGTAATGGCGAGCAAAATTCTTCTGTTTGAGTGTTTGTGCATTGTGTAACAATAGTTGTGTTATTCCAATTCAATTAAAAACCTTGGGGCTTGATCCTCTTTGCAGCCTGTGCCCTGGTAAATCCCTGGTGTCTGGGGAGAGCTGGGCTTGTTGTGAGCTGCTACTTCTCAGCACTGTTTGCTTGGTATTGGGGGAAGAAGGTGCCTCTTAGATGGGTGTGCAGTGGTTGCCCATGGGCTGGACCTGTGTGGCTTTGTGCCTGTGCGGTGTCCTAAGCTGCAGTGATATTCTCTCGCTGTATCCCTCTCCCCTGTGCAGCTGCCAGCTCTGGGACACCCCCGGATTGGCTTTGGGGCCCTGTGGGGCAGGTCTTGCCTGGAGCTCTGCAGGAAGGTAGCCCACTGAGACTGTTCAGATGACTGAAAATGGGAAATGGCCCAAACTCACTGTTTAGGTGGGAAGTAAATTCCCCACTGGCACTGGAGAATAGGTGAGAAGGGGGCAGGGGAGGATGGGGAGAGCCCCTGGGATGCAGTGGGCAGTGTGGGGCTGCTCCCTGCCCAGCTCAGGGGGGATGCTGGAGTATCCCCCAGGCTTGTGGAAGGTGTCCAAGGCTGCAGTAGAGCATGTTGATTTACACTCCCATCTCTAGGATGTGCAGCAAGTGTGTAATAAAATCTATTTTTGGACGCAAAGCACATCTGTGATTTTTCTTTCACACTTGTTTTTTTTTTTTCCATAGAGTGTGAACCAAACATTCGTGTGTGATTGCAGTTCCTATTCTAATAATAAAGATGATTACAGGTAGGAGGTGGAAGCTGTAAGAATTATCTTTCCCCCCCAGTCCAGCCCCAGTCCACCTGGTGAGTGAGGCTGTATATCAGATACCTTGTACCTGACTGCCAGCTTCTGCAGGAAGTGTTCTGCTTTCATTGATGTGACAAAAACCTGCAAGCAGCAGAGGTTGGGGCTGGGGTGTCTCTGTGACACCAGGTAGCAGTTCTACTTGGAGAAATCCCACACTTCCAAAGAGTGTGGGTTTTAATAATGCTGCTTGAATTTTTCATGCAAGTTGCTGGAATTTTATTTTGTAAGATAGGTTTAGAATGGTAGCAGCATTCCACGTGCTCAGGCCAGTTCCCCTGTAGCAGCCACAGAGCAGCCCATGCTTAACCACAGAGAAGTCAAGGGAGGCTCAAATAGGGAAGCTAGAACTGCAAAAAACTTAAAGTTTCAATCCCTTATTGGTGCTTCTTCCCTGGAAAATGGGGACACAGGATTTTCTCAAGTTCTGGGGGACCTAAGGGTTTCTCAGATTCCTGTAACCATTTCCTCTTCAGTGTCTCCTAAGTGTAGCTTTATTCCCTGAAATAGCTCAGCCACTTGGCTAAAAATAAATAAAAATCAAACAAAAAATTTGGCCTGGAATAAACAGCTGTGTGGAAGCATTTATGTGTGCAGTTAAAGTTTGGGGAAGTTATAAATCCCTGTAGGGAGGGCTGGAAAGTACCAGTCAAACATTAATGATAAGTGATGCTTCTAATTAAACCAGTGGCATGCTGAAACTTTTCTGTGGAGAAAAACGAGTCTTGGCTGTATTTTCTTCTTCCCTCCATACCACTTTTGTCCCCAGTTGGTATTTTGCTAAGAGTAATGATGATTGTCTGGGCTGTGAGGAAAAGGCTTGGAGCTGAGCTGACTGGAGCTGCAGCTGAAGACATGGCGATTTGCTTTTAATAATAAAATTTGTAAAAGCAAACAGGACATCTATTAATAACAAGCTTTTCAGCTTTGCCTTTAATTTCATCCTGTTGCCTTTGGTTTATGCATTTTCTTTCTGATTAAAACTGCTGTTTTCTGGCTGTAGCTGTGTCTAGTGGAAAGATTTATTTTTTTAAAGTATTAGTTAAAAGCAAAGCTGATGAGAACATTCATGGTGTCTGTAAGTCAGACAAAACCTTCACACCCAAATAAGTTGTTGTCTGCCAGTGATCAGGTTTTCAGCAACGCGGGTTTGGTCCCTGTGAACATCTTCCTGTGGCGCCATACTTGCATCTTTTACCTCAAATGTGTAATTCCTTGCACTGTGAGACTGTGTTCCCTTGGGGAATTTAAACCCACTATCTTTGCTGAGAAAATGCTGGACTGGCCAAGTAAGGGAACATCTCTGTGGCCAAGATGTTCCTGCCAGAGGAACTGGCATTGCAGGAGAAAGAGAGTCACTGAGCAGGGTGCCTGGGAAGGGGGAATTTTCCAAGCAGCTTGGACATGGGGTGAGCGAGTGTGCTGTTAACCCATTTGCCTTTCTCTGGAAACGTTTGCTTGGGGGATTTTTCAGGGGAGTTTCCTGCATTTATTGTGTGTGGGAGGCGGGTGCTGAGGCTGGAGGGCAGTGGGGAGGTTTTCCTGTGTGGCTTGGGCAGTCACTCTGGTGGCTTTCTGCCCAAACGTGACCCTGCTGAGGGGAGACGACAGCAGCTTGTGCCCTGTGCCGGAACAGGCTATCCCCAAGTTATCTTGGAAAGTGCCTTACCTCTGCATCTAGACTGAAATCTGCTTCTTGCTGCTCATATTGAAATATTTCTGTGCTTTCTAAGGTCTGTGAAGGACGGGCTGGTTTTTCCCTAGCAGGTTTTGCCAGTGCTATACACAGGGTGTTGTGCCCTTCACCTGCCTGTGTGCTCCCCAGGCAGCACACCTATGTCCAGGCCTGGCTTGGAGCCCCACAGGTGATGCTGTGGCAGCCAGGACAGCCTGGCACACATCTGCAGCTCTGCGCCTGCCAGCTCCCTCACCTCTTGTAAGTAGATGTGATTTTTTTTTTTTCTACTTCAATTACCAAGCAATACTGAGGTTGAGTGGTAGGGTTTCTTAGGGTTTTCCCTTGTTTGCTTAGGGATCTACAGCTTTCTCTAACTTGTGGGGACCCTGCAGGCAGGCTGCAGGCAGGGCTGGTCCCCTGCAGCTGGGGGTGTGTTTGGTGATCACTCAGGAGCCCCACACCGCTGGGTTCTGTTAGCAGTGGGCACAGCATGAAGGACACAGTAAAATGGGCTCTGCCCAGAGCCTGGCCTGCCCTTAGGACACTGTCCCAGTCAGAGGGGTGTCCTGCTCGTTGTGGATAGGTAACAAGGACACTGCTGCTCACGTTACTGATGATTGTAAGCCATTTCTGTTATTACTACTGAAATAATTGTACAGCAATCTTGTGTAGTTCTGCTCCCCTGAGGCTCCCTGCACCTTTTCCATAGGTTGGACCAGCCCACAGCCCCTGCTGCTTTGGGTGTAACCATCATGCTGCAGTTTGCTGCACTGCCTTCAATTATCCAACACACCACCATTGACCTGTTCACTAGGTTTGCCTGCACTAGCTAACACTTGATTTGGGCAGTCGGTATTTTGCTTTTTTGCAATAAACTTGACTCCAAGACCTGAGCATGGAGCTGTTCCATGGAGTGCCTTAACCCTCCTGTGGGAGGAGGGCAATGTGCTGCTGCCTGTGCGCTGCAGGGGATGGCAGTGAGTGGCAAACTGGTTTAAAGCTTGATTTACTAACTTGTAGCCTGGGGAAATGGTGAAACTTCCCTGTTTTAAAAGGTCTTCTCTGCCTCCTGCCCTCGCCTGGCTCCTGGCTGCTGGGTCAAGAAAAGCCTGTTTTGCCCAGAGGCTGCAGTGACTTCAATATACATATATATATACATATGCATGAAATATACATGCATGCAATATATGCGCATTAAATATGCATATAAGCAATATATATAGATGCATTAAATACATTATTTATTTTTGCTTATGGGCTCTTTCTCAGGCTTGGCTAAAACCCAGGGAGCTGGTGGGCAGTAATTGGCACAGGGCACCACTCTGATGGTTGCAAAGGGCATTTGGATACTGAGCTGCACGTGAGAAAATGGGGTGGGGAGAGGAGCTGAGGCTCCCTGGTGGGAGGTAAGCTGTCCTAGGTTTTGATTCTTCTCCCCTCCATCATTTTTTGTGCTCTTTTAGGGATGCTCGCTGCCACAAGTGCTGATCAGAACCAGTACTCTCTAAAATGTTTATCTTCTCATGCAACCCCTTCTGCATGGGATTTGCAGTTTGTGCACTCCTGTGGGCACCTGTTGCATTCTGCTGACTCCAGTGGTTTTTTTCCCCAAAGCTCAATCAAATTGTTTGGGGGTGGAATTCCAGCTGAAGCCCACTTAGTCTAAAAGCATATTTCCTCTGGCCATCGAGTCTAATTGATAGTGCCTCAGAGACATTTGTCCTGCCCTCCTTAATGAAAGCTTAGTGCATGATCCAGTTGTTTGTAAAGAGATTTCTGTTTTCCTCCGGCAGCAAAAGGAGCGGTAAGCCCTTGCAAGGCTGTTCTAGCTGGATATTTTGTTCTCAGATCAGGCTTTTCTTTTTTTTTTTCCCATCTTGATCAAGATTTCTGTAAAGTCCATTGTGGCTTTTGCTGAGTAATACTTTGCTGCAGGCTCTTTGCTCTGTTTTCAGCTGAATTTTCAGGATCTATAGGTGAAAGGATTCCAGCCTTGCTTAAGGAGGGCTTGGTAATTCCTTGCTGTGTGTTTTCAAAGAATCTTTTCATCTAGCATGTCTTAGAGTGTGCTGTATACCTTAACAAGATTGAGGTAATTGAAGTGGGAAACAGAGACATTGCTCACTTGGTTGATGTAATTTGTTTGCTGTATTGTGGGAAATGCACCAATTTGCAAACCAGAGGGATGCTCTGTTTCTTGTGCTGTAAAGGACCTAGAAAAGCTGAGTAAGATGTGCAACAGGCAAGACCAGACAATTTGAAGCGCTTCTTTGGTACTGCCATCCAAGATCTCTTCAGCAGCAGTACAAATTAAATACTACTTGACTGCAGCGACGCTGTGCTCTGTTGCTGGAGTCTCAATTGGCTTAAGAGGGGAAAAAAAAAAATCTCACTGCTGGGAAATTAAAGGCAGGAGGGGAAAAAATCCACTTTTGTGAGCAGCCCTTCCATCTTTTATTATGATTTCTGTGTAATTCCTCCCCAGCATTCATACTAAGCCAAGCAGCTGCTATCTGTAAGGACTCAGACTGCACTCGGGGAGGCTGCAAAGCCAGCCTTGAAATGCAGTGTTAATACATTCTTTTTCTGTTTGCTTTGGGTGGTGTTTTGCATGCCACTTTTGTTCAGTCTGAGTTGTGGAAGGTTTTTATTCTTTTTGTTTCTTCCTCCTTCCTTACAGCTCACCTTTTCTTACATTGTTTGCTCAGGGAGGGAGTGCAGTAAAATTAGCTGTGATGCCCAGAGGGCTGTTGTCCTTGTACCAGCCAAATGAATGTTGTGGAGCACATAATTTCCATGGGGTGGTTTCTCACAAGGCAGTTGAACGGATGGAAGTGGGACTTCCCACTTTACAAGTACTATTGCAGTAAGTGCAGGGTAGGAAGCAGTCAGGCAGAGAGAGGAACCCTTGGATGAAGGAGCTGGTGTTGGTAACTGTGAGAGCAGGAACACCCGTGTCTTGGTGCCTGGCTGGGGAAGGAGACTGATGGGATGGGGATGGCTGAGTCATCTCCAGAGATGCTGGCCTGCTCTGCACCACAGGACAGGCTTGCTGTGGAGCTGATGGTGCTGGGGGACACCACAGTGAAACCCCCAAGCTCCAGCCCTGAGGTTCCAGGGCCAGTGAAACTTCAGCTCCCTGTCGCTGTGTCTTTGCTGGCTGCTGTGCTGGGCAGTGCTCGGTGTGGGGCTCGCTCAGCCGCTGCTCTGCTGCCTGCCCCAGCCCGGCCAGAACAGGAGCCAAAGGATTTCCTGAAGATAAATAGTTCTAGGCCACATGGTGAGGATTTCTCTCCTGACTGGGTGGATTTCACTGATCTGGTATCCTGGTATGACTGTGCCTGCAAGCACCAAGGATGAATCTGTTGGTCATTGTAGTACGCAAAGATGAAAATATTCCCAGTGCGGTCTGGGTCATGGGGAGCTGGTTTTGGCTGTGGAGCAAGGGGTGAAGTGGGTGACTTCTACCTCTTTTCCCTTTTATCTCCTGCTGCTTCTGTGGAAACGTTTGTCTGTAGTACAGCAAGGAGCAGAGTTAGAAAACCACAGTTTTTATGGTTTTGGAGTTGAAAACTTTGATCTGAACCTGTGTGAGTGAGGAGCATGGGGAGGTGCTGGGACCTTGGGTACCCATTGTGGGGATTGAGGGCACCCCTGGATGCTGGTGCAGGACTTGGGTAGTCCCTGCAGGCTGGACCTGGCCTCCTCTCCCTCCTGGTGGCTTTTGTTTGGGAGATAGGACAGCTTCCCTAGAGGCAAGCTTCATCTGGGGGATGGATCTGGGCAGCCCTAGGTGCCAGCCCTAGCTTTTGGGGTGCTGTGGTGAGGTATGCCCTGGCAGGGCAGTGGGCAGCCTCTGCCCCTGGAGCGTGGACAGCCAGGCGAGCTTGCTTCCCAGGGGAAAGGAAAAACTGCTCTGGGAAATGGGCTTCTCGCCAGTCAGCTGGCAGCCTGGCTCTGAAATGCTGGGAAAACTTAAAGAGGGGCAAAATGTTTGTAGGTGGCAGAGGTTAGAGTAACGTCTAGCCGAGCTGGGATGCATAACATAGCATTTAGGGTTTTTTGTTTCCATAACTGAAGAACTCAGGCTTTCAGAGGACCAGATAACAACGGGAAAACCAACAAATTATAGCTCTGCTGGGTGATGCAAGCGCTGACAATTGCAAACTGGGAGGTTTTTTCCATTTTGCTCTTACTTTAATTTTTGCCAGCCCAAATCACTGCTCTGGAGAGCCTGCTGCCCTGCTAAAATAGCTGCCGATGAACAGACATATGTGCACAGCTTGAGCCAGGGAGAGGAGGGAGAAGAATTTTGAAGACAGGAAGACCTCGTTGTATTTGCTTTGTGACCTCTGCAAAACATTTGGCTCTTATTCAAAGTCCTTTTTCTGTTCTTGAGCCTGAAGTGTTCCTATGAGCCTGAATTTTATATGCTGGTGGCATGCTGGTCGAACTCTTCTTCTGGACTGCCAAAAATAAAGATCTGCTGCCTGTATTTCAAGATGAGCAATGATTTCATAACCCTGGCTGTGAACAGGGCAGGGAAAAAAAAATAATTGAGATGCTGAAAACTTCCGAAGGTCGGTGGTTGTGTTTGAGCAGGAGCAACAGATTTTGCACAAAACAGCAGCAGTGAAGTAGTGCTGCCCTAGTTGATCTGTCTGGGTTTGGCTTTCTGCATCGCTCGTGAACCTGTCTTTGTACAAAGTGCCACTGAACAGGAGCTGTGATTGCAGCCATTGTGCCATGTTTGCTGGGAATATGCGCTACTGCCTGGTTTGAGGGTAGACTGCCTCCAAAAGGAAAAACAAAATCTGTGCCAGAAAAGGTCTTTTCAGCTGTCACCCCTGTCCATGGCACTCCTCAAGTCCAGGATAGGGCTGGGCCCTCTTTTAAATTTATTACCTAGGGAAAAAAACCCTCTTATTTCCTCTCTCCACCCTTATGAAATATTTCAAGTAGCCTTTTCCCTTGTTCTCTCCACCCAGCCATGTCTCTGTCTGCTTTTATCAGTGGCTTTGTTGGCCAAGTCAGCTTTTCCAGGAAATGCAGTCTGGTTGGGCTCTGCTGTTCCCCAGCCTGCTGTCCTTGGTGAAGGTGACCACCCTAAGACCATATGGTGAGGCAGCAGGTCTTGGGGACAGAGGGGATGTGGGGATGGGCTCAGGCTGATGCCCCTTGCTTGGCTGCGCTTCTGCTTGCATTAAGGATGGCATGATCTGGTGCAGTCATGCCATGCTAGAGCTCACCATGTGCTGCTTTTTTATCCCCAGGAGAAGGTCTGAGTATTGAGCCCCTTCACATGCTGTCTGTAGTGGAAAAATCCCCGAGGTACTGGCCTTTTCCCCATGACTCTTCTTTTGTTCTTGCTTTTCCTTTAGGTCTGGGGGCTCTCATGGTTGCCCCTGCTGTCCCCCACCTTGGCTGGAGCTGGCTTAAACCGGCGGTCATTGTCCCTGGCTGAAATACCAGTGGGAGCTTCAGCCTCAGCAAAGGAGAAGGGACACTGGTTTAAATTTCAACCTTATGTTTTCCCAAGGTGCCAGCCTTCCCATCTTGCTTTGGAATGAGCAGCAAAGTCCCGTCCAGTGGGAAATGAGGTCGGGCAGTGTTCACCTTCAGCCCTTCCTCTTGGACCTATGAGCTCTCAGCATTGCAGATACAATGGTGGTTGTTTGTTTTTTCCAAGGTCTGTGCATGTTATTGACCCTGCCATGCAGACACAGGGAGAGTGGTGGGGTTGATCCTGATGGATGGAGTTCTCTCTCTGAATCAGGAATCTGCCTAGATATGTGGTCATTGTGGGTAAGCACAGTCCGAGCTGCAGACTTATGGGTATTCTCAAAGCATCGCTTGTACCCTCATAGAAATGGCTAAGGACAAGGAGTCATAGGAAAATTGGCAGGAGGAAATCTCAATTAAAAATACATCAGTTGGGTAGTGGGCTTGATGTGCTGAGCAACTTCCCAAGGCTGATGGATGTTTTGGGGAGGTTACAGTAAATTTATAAAAGCTTTTTGAAATTGTGGATGTGTTCTCCTTTGTTCTTCTGAGGCTAAATGAAACAGGAGCTAGAACAGGCTGTTTTTGGAGGTGCTGTTACTTTTGCAAGCTTTTTTTGTAAATCAGGCCGCCTTCTCCACTACTTCTATGATAAATGGAACAATGCAGGAGCAATTAGACTTTAAACTATTCATGAGATCGAAGCCAAGTAATGTGATTTAATCTTTCTTTTGCATGTATTTAATATAAGCTGTGATTTCATTCAAATGTCTGAGCTTTGTATTTATGCTGTATAATCTCTGAGTTTAGCAGATGATTTTTTTTTTAAATGCCTGTGGTTTTTATTAGATCTGTTTTCTATGAGTTATTTGTGTTTACTTTGTGGCTTAAAGTTATCTTCACAAAACATGAAAGGAGAGGGTTTTTTTACTGGTTAGTTCTGGTTTTGGCGTTTTCTGGAACTGTAGTAAATCAAATGATGGTGGTTTTTCAGTTTTTCTTCTGCTGCTGTTTTTTTTCTGGAAACAGGGCCAGAAGGTAGCACAGACACTTGCTTTCCATATGGGGGATATAATTAAACACTTTGCAGCTGCCCTAGAAATAGTCCTCTTGAAGTGGCTCCTTGTCAGCAGTGACTGCAGAGCACAGGTTCACCTCTCCTGTTGAACCCAGTCTACTCCATTAATTTTTACCCAGGCTTGCTAATTTTTACCCAGGTTTGCAACTTCTATCCAGTTTTGTCTGGGTGCTATGCATGGTGATGTGATGGGTTCCCAGAAAGTGGGGAGAGGTGCTAATGAGGAGCCTTTCCCCACAGCAGGTGGGAGCACTGTGCTAGGGAGGGACATTTCTGTGGGAGAAGGGCACAGATGGGGAAGGAGGCACGAAGGGACAGTTGCCCAAACTCAGGCGGAGAATTTGGGACTGCTGTGGGCTGCAAATGTAATTGCGCCATCTCTATGTACTGTTCCAACAGCTTCAAGTCATCAATGTGTTAGGTTATTAATTGCATCCCTGGGCATTTTTACTCCTGGCCTGATGCCTACAAATCATACCCGTTCTTATCTTGTCAAAGAAAAAATTACGGTGAAATACCAAGCCTCAGATGACTTTCCATGGGTGCATAGCTGGGCTTTTCAAGTTTGGGCAATGCAAGAAAATAGCCATTATCCCCTCTAAGGCCTTGATTTTAGAACTGCTGCTTCTGACAGTACGTGGGTATATAAAAGGCACAAGTATGGGAAGGTTGGGTTACATCAAGGCATTTGACAGAACACATTCATGTGTGAGTTTCTCCCTGGCACAAGAAAGATGGTGCTGCAGCAGCTGCCCTTTTCCCTGCCAAGCGTGGGCAAAGCCAGGATGGGCAGCCAGCTGCCAGCTTGAGGGATGCTCCTGGCAGAACAGCCTTGCTTGCCTCATCTTTATCTCTTATGATTTGTGTCTGACTCTCTGGTTGTTGTCTTCCAGCTGAGCTCCTTTAGGAGAAATCTGGTTTGGATGCCCTGCTGAAAGATTGACTCACTGATGGGCTTGGTTAGGCACTTGGGGAGTGGAACAGGAGCTCTGAGCTGAAGCTTGAAACATTGCAGGAGAGACCTACATCTTTGGGGCTGATCCTCAGGTGTTGCAGACAGGATAGTGGCTCTGCTCAAAAATCCCTACTTCGGTCCTTCCTCTCAGTTCCTGGTGTCTGCTGTGTCCCGTAGTGCCGCTGCTATATATCTGCTAACTGCTGGGAGCTCTTCTGGGCTGCAGGGACAGGGTACAGCAGATAGGTCTCTGGTCACTTACTTGCATCCCCAGATTCTCCATGCTTGGTGGGAAAATGCAGTGTGGCTTCCCTGGCACTGTTCCCACACCGTGCCCAGTCTGACACTGCTAATCCCTGCAGACAGCTCTGCTTCTCCCAGTGCTCACACAAACACCATGCCTTCAGCCCCGGGAGGTGAGAAAGTGCCTATGAGGGGAATGCAATTGTTTGTTTTCTTGAATAATCCTTTTGGCAGGCTTGGCTCTAAACAGCAGGAGAAACTCTGGCTTTTACCTGCACCAGCTCATTCCAGCACTGTGGACTGTATAGAACCCCAACCAGGCAATGAGGCAGCTGATGGAATTGCATCCAAGTAACATTCCTTTTTTTTTTTTTGCCATCAGAATTAATTTTTTTTTCATGACAGGCAGTTGGAAAAAAGTCGTCTAAATCCTCTCCCTGCTAATCTGCATATTTTATAATTTTCCCCAAAGCCTGGCAGTTATTCCCTAAATCTGCCTCCGAGTCTCCGTGAGTAATCTATTAAGGACCTGGCGAGGGCCTGGGCAGGGCTCCTCAGAGTGAGAGCTTTTAATTGCTGAGCTCAGGCAGCACCTCCCGCTGCAGGCGTCTGGTGTGCGCTCGCCTTCTGGGGGGTGCAGAACAGAGATGTGGTGTGAAGCCTTCCAGCTTCTGGTGTGACACTGTGGGGTGGTTGAGGGAGTGGGAAATGAAATGCTGTGAGTGGTGGGAGCCTGGTTAGACCATGGAGGGAGGGGTGGGATGCACCGTGGAGTTAGAGTGTCACTGTTACCGTGGCATTGTGCTTATCTGTGTGGGTGATGCTGCAGATAAATAACTTGGGGGATGTTAAGTCCTCCTAGGAGCTGGGGCTGATAACTCAGTGTGGCTTGGTCAGCTATCACACCACACCTGGGTTTGGGTTATCTGTGAAGCTCTGTGGCTTCACATACACCATGCTTTCTGTGCATAGTCAGGAAATCCTTGTGTATACTTTTCCAGCAGTGGTTTAAGCAGAACTTTGTGGTTTCCGTGCCAATGCCTGTGAGTGGCAAACCTTCACCCTGCTTCTTCCATCATCACAGGCAGGGGAAGCTGTCACTTCCTCCCTGTGCTGCAGGGATGCTCACCAGGCACGCCTGGCTCCAGAGCCTGGACAGGGGCACGACGGGGATCAGATGTGGGGACATCTGTCTCAGCTGCCTGGTGCTGCCGTGGCTTGAATGGATGGCTCTGTCTCTTGCTCCTGGGGCACAGGTTGGTGAGATTGTGGCTGGCACCTCTGTAATGCAGCGGATACATCAGGGAACCTTTTTTGGGTCTAGTTTGTAGTTCAGAGGAGGTGATGTTTGTTGCAGGTGTGGTGGTGTGGCTGGGAGGATGGTGGCATTCCCTAGCTGGGAGTGTGTGCCAGCCCTGCCCACATTTGGGAGCTGGTGGAGGTGGTCACTGCTGGGGATGCTGGTGGCTGCTGCTGCTCTGGCGGGAAGTGCAGGGACATCGTGTAGGGCATGAGAATCCTCCTGCTCTGATCATCAGCCACTGGAGGTGTGAGGATGGCTGTAGCGAGAGCGGTCAGCATGCCTCCTCAGGTATAGGCATGGTGTAAAAACACTTCTCTAATTAAAGGTGCTGCAGATCTGAGTGGGAAACAGGAAGGGAGGAGCTGTCTCTTCCTTTGGGCAGATCCTGCTCCTGGTGTCACAGGAACCATTCAGCTGTTGCTGCTCCAGGTCCATCGGTTTTAACTGTTCAGTTTTTTGGTTTTGACACTTTCCCCAAGCAGCAGTTGGTCCGAGGCCTTCTGCCTTAGCATGTTTTTCTTCAGAGCACCTTTTCCTTGGCTGGGTTTAGCTTTCATCTTGACGAGCTGCCTGCGATGAGCCCTTTGGACCAAGGGGATGCTGAGCTGGATCCAGGGCTCTCCAGGAGCATCCATCTGCAGCAGGCTGAGCCTGTGCTGGGCAGCTGACATGGGACAGGGATTTGCCATTTTTGACACCTGCTCTGGTGGAGTTTGAAAGCAAGCAGGCTGTAGGGTTGAGGATTAGTATGACTTAAGTGGAGTATGAAGAGTATCTGCTGGTGTTTTAGCAGTCCTGCTGCCTGCTAATGCCCTCAAACCACAGACTGTGACCAGTGTCTTCCCTATTCATGTTTTAAAATTCAAAGCCTGAACTTTAAGGAAATATAACCCTGATCTAACACCATTCTTTCCTCCTCACCCATCTTCTCTCAATTGCTCTTAGTGGGCATTTTAAATTCACTGTGTAATTTTAAGTTCAGCATCACAAAATGCTTCCTGGTGCCAGCCAGGTCTTCTCCCTTGGCTGTAGCATCTGTGGCAAGAACACTTTGTTACGTAAAAGGAGGAACCTGGACAGAATGAAAAGCTGGTTTTTAAACTATTGCACAGCTCTGTTGTTTTTGAAAATAAAGTTTTCTGGTCCACTGAGCAACTTGAGTGTGCTGGGCTGGCCAGGGCTAGAGGCTGATGGTGATGGAGCTCACAGTACTGCCTCAGCCTCTGAGAGCTTCCAGTGGGCTGCAGGCACCTGCCAGGCCTTGGCTTCGTCACAAATTGGAAAGGTTTTAAAAGAAGTTACAAGACACTGGAAATTCGATGTTGAAGAGTTGCATTGAAATAGACCAGTTTTGCTTCTTGTGGTGCATTCAGACAATTTGTTTCCTGTGTGTTAAAATCTCCTTTGGATCGGGAGGATCTGTCTGCGGCATGCAGGGTGCTGTCACCTCTCGTGGGTGTCCTGGAAGGGCTGTGGCGTGTCTGGGTCTCTGCTAGAGCCCTGTGTTGCTGCTCACAGGTGTCTCAGGGCTTTGTGCAAGGGCTGCTGTCATCCTGCAGGGCAGCTCTGCTTCCCTGCTGAGGTTATTCCGCTGCAATTCCTCTCAGCCTGCTGCCATCAGTGGGGCTGTCATCAAGCCCCCATGACAGGCTGACATTCACTTGTGACATCTCATTCTGCTCTAAATTAAACCCCCAGCAATCCCAGCTGGCTTCCCAGCTCCCTGTGTGTCATTTTGAGGAGTTTGTGATGTAAAACTGTCTGCTTCATCGTTCGGATTTTTGCTGAGATTTTTAAATAGCAGAAGCAGACCCTTTTGGTTTTTTGAGCTGAGTACTAAATGTGTTATGTACCAGTGTGGTGGTGAGACATTTTGTGTGGGCTTGAGGGTTGGACAGAAGAGTGTAAGGGAGGATGCAGTTGCCATCGTCCTCCAAGCAATGAATAAACCCAGAGCTGAGGGATTCTCCAGGTCAGGACTAGGAAGAGATGTATCAGTGCTAAATTATATTCCTAATGACTTGAAGTGCTTGATAAAGACATACTCCCCTTCAAGAAGGAAAAATAGTCTGTTATGGGCTGCAAACACAGGCAGCAGCTGTCCTGCACAGGGCAGGAGTTCAGTGACCTGTCCTGGTGGGGTGTAGGGCGGGCTGTGGTCCTGGGAGCTGGTGGCTGAGCTGAGGTGTGTTTAAGGCTCAGCTCGTCCTTGGTTTTGCTCGATGATCTCATGTGTTCTTCATTCTCTGTGCTTTGGCTGGGGCAAGTAGGTGAATTTTTCAGTTCCAGCTGCCTTACTTCCAACCAACAGCACGGTGCACTGAGAAGCTGGGAGCTATTAATACAAATATTTGAGCTATTTAGCGCTAAAAGCTGTTTTCTTTCCTTTTCCTGGCTGCCCCGACAGTGTGCTGGGGAGGAGAAGCGGGTGGGGACACGCACCGTGGTGGTCGGACACCGCCCCGTGTCAGACACCGAGGCGTATGTGGCACAGAAGTTCTGCGACAACAGGATCGTCTCTTCCAAGGTGAGCTCCCCTGCCCGACCAGGGGCATTGTCTGCATGATTCCTGCTCATGTACTCACCCTGCTTTTGTTCGGTGGTGGATCTGGAAAATGAGAGAGTGGGGATTCCTCAGGGATGAATGCAAAGATGCCTCTGCAAGTGGAGCAGGCTGGTGCAGCCCTTACACACAGCTCCAGTCTTTCTCGTAGCAGTTTTCTTTTCATCCTGTCAGTGCCAGTGGGGGCGTGGACAAGTTCCTTTCTTGTAGTTTGGATGAGAATAAAGCACATGGACACAGTGGTTTTGTGGGGTTGGGGTTTTTTTTTTTTAGTGTTTTATAAAGTCTTCTGGCATCCCCTTTGGGAAGACAGATTAGGTGTGTAATACAGCATGAGATAACAGTAACACAAATTTGTTAAAGAGACTGGCATTATTTTATAAAGGGACATAAAAATATGATTCCATCTTTTTTTGTTGTTGTTGTTCTGTGGGATTTTTCTTTCCTGAGATAAGCCAAAAATAACCATGCTCTGTTTATCCCTTTGGATGAGAGGGGGGGAAACATTCATATGGTATTAATGCAGCTTTTGTTTATGGTGGAAAACTGTGATGACACCCATCTGCCTTCTGCTTAGCTTTTTTCCATGACATTCATGAAGCTATTTCAAAAGATTTGAAGCCAATTCGAGTAAAATATCAAACAAGTGGCATTCCATATTGTCAACACAGCTGGATACGTATCCCAGTGCTTAGGATTCGTGATGCTCAGCATATACTTGGGCTTCAGTTTTGCTGTACTTGAGCTGCAATGAGGTTTTTCCCTCTCTTTCTTTATTCTTGGATTTTACCTGTTTTTGTATGCCTGGGTTTAGTTTTGGGAAAAGTTTTCAGTCTGTCCATGTTTAACTTGTGTAGCATTTCCATTGACTTTTCCATGGCTTGCAGGAGGGGCCTTCAGTGAGGACAGCTTCCCCTGTCCCCAGTTTCCTCCCTGAGAAACTATTTGCTTTAGCACTAATTTTAGTTCTTCCTTGATTTATTTTTGAATGCTATGTCCTTGCTCTTTTTTCCTTTTATATTTGCTAGGCCTGGGACCTGACCAGTATCTTTTAAAATTAAATAGACATTGGTCTTGAGACTTGTCTGCTTATTTTTTTTTATTCCAGACCGACTGAAAGATAGCTATTAGACCCGTTATTTTCCATGTTATTCTTAAATTCCACATGCTTTCCAGAGTAAATCGTGCAGCAGCCTTCTTAAAATTATAATGGAGCACAATCTAATACTGAATTTGTATGGGCAGCATGGCTTTTTTTTCTTTTTTTTTTTTTTAACAAAAGCAGCTCCGAGATGGTTTTGGCAAATTGGAAAAGGTATATCCACTGTGGGTTATGTTGTAATGAAATCACGTGTCTACAAATGCCTTTTTAGAAGTTGTCTCACTTTGGACACTTTGACTGTTCAGTGCTCCAGCAGAGAGAGCTGGAGCTGGAGCTGGAGCTGGAAGCAGAAGCAAGAATTTGGTGGCATCTCAGCATCCAGCTGCATTGTGCTCCTGGCTTTAGCTCTGGGATCTGTATCTCTGCCTGGAGCCAGGCTGCTCAGCCACCTTACTGTGCTTCCCTTGCCATGTTGGAGGAAGGCTCCTTTGCTGTTGGGTGAAGATCATTCCCGTTCTGTAGCTCTAGTCCCTGTCACCAACGTGTCTTGGTCTGTTTGTGAGTCCCCCTGTCTCCCCACAGTACACCCTCTGGAATTTTCTCCCGAAGAACCTCTTTGAGCAATTTAGAAGAATTGCCAACTTCTACTTCCTCATCATCTTCCTCGTGCAGGTAAGAGCTTTGATGCCAAGAGCGAGTTTTGTTTTATTTGCTGATGTTAAACACAGCTCAAACAAGAACTGAGCTTTAAAACTGTGTGTGCTTATAAGAAGTTTGGAAATTTTTGAGCTGTAAGCTGTGTTATAATTCTGCCACACCATCCAAGGCATAAAAACAATTAAAATAGCTGGGCCTGTCTGCGATGAGGTTTGAATGACTGCCAAAACACTGAAAAACCATCTTAAATCTGACCGGTGAGATCACTCAGCCACTGAAAACATACTTGATGCTACACAATTAAGATCTGGTTTTTTTGTCATCTTTACTACTTCTGTTTTGTAGCTCTATATTTCCCCAAGTGATATGGTGTTTTTATGTCTCAGATATCATGAGTTTCAAGCAGGAGAGATAGGATGTACTTAGTAAAATGCACAGAAGGCATAGGATGAGTTTTGGAAATGTTGAAGCTTCAGGAATTGCTCTGCATGAGCGAACCAGCAAATTTATTACAGGCATAAACTTTTGCTGCTCTGCTTTGTGACTTGTGTGAATGGGCAAATCCTGAGGAATACTTGTTTTCTGTTCTATCATCCAAGAAAAGCAAGCTGTCAAAATATGCTGGGGCAAAGGGAGTTTGGGAGAATCACTGCAGTGCCTTTGCTCACCTTTTAAATCCTCAGGCCTGGGTCTCAGCACACAAACAGCTCTAGGGCTGGAAACAGGCACCAGAGCTCTACCCCAGCAAAATGAAAAGGCATTCATTTGGCTGCTGCAGGGTTTTGGTGATTCAGGACTGGGATATCACTCCCTCCTAGGCTGCTGTTTAAATGATGAGTGCCTGAAATGTTCTACCCGTGCAGTACAGGGTTCTGGTTTCCAGTCGCTCTGGTTGCTGCAGGAGCAGGGATCCCGAGGCAGGGCTGTGTGTGGCTCCTCCTGGCAGTGTGACATGAAAGGCCAATTTACTGCGGCGTCAGCTGGCCTGCCTCCATCTCTTCATTTCGCTGGCGTTGCTCCATTTTGTCAGACCCAATTTGTAATTTGCCTTGAACTGAAGCGATACCCTGGAGTCAGGATGTCCTTTTTGTGTAGCTGGCCACTTAGTGACGTGCTATTACATTTTATCTATTGACCCTCTGGCTGTGGAGAACATGGAATATTCCTGATTGTAGTTACAAGCCGGGTTTCAGCCTAGCTGCTTGCCCATTTTAGGCATAGTTCTGTGCAGGTGAGAGAAGAGTCTGGCTGTTCCTCCTTGTCTTTATTTTGTAAGCACCTCTAAAAGCAGGAATCAGCCCTCGTGGTAGATTTAGAGAACAAACAAACCCAACTGAGCAAAGTCCAGCCTGACAGCACTGATCCAATGGCTGCTGTATGAACAGCTCCCTGCCCCCAGGTGCTTGTCATTCTGGAGATGTCACTTGCACTCAGGGCCACTCTATTCATTTTAGGTACCAAGGGTTCTACCTTGAAAAATGCCACCTATAGCCTAAATGTTCATGCTTATATTTAAATTTCTGTAAATAACGGGACGGGGTTGTCCCACCTGATTGCTACATGAGGAATGAAGTGTCACAGTGCTCAAGGAATTGAGTGGTGCATCTGCCCTA
Source organism: Cisticola juncidis (assembly GCA_013400215.1). Classification (NCBI taxonomy): domain Eukaryota; kingdom Metazoa; phylum Chordata; class Aves; order Passeriformes; family Cisticolidae; genus Cisticola; species Cisticola juncidis. Next base: position 318,696 of record VXBR01011816.1, on the reverse strand, counting down.
CCTGTTTTGAAATGCTTTATGAAAATAAACATCTATTTCTGTATCTATTTCTCTGGATCTCTATTTCCAGATCCAGCTCTTTGTAATACACAGTATGTGCATTAAACTTAAGACATGCTGCACACAAACAGGGATACAAAGCTATGTATATATAAAAGATATATATCTGGCTGTTCCTTTGGTTCCTCTGTTGCAGCTCTCACAGGAATCTGCAGGAAAACGCCTGGTGGAAGGGGCTGGGCTGGAGTGAGCACAGTCCAAGTGTGTTTGTAGGCAGACCAAACTGGTGTCAATAAGCTATTTCAGGAGGTAGCAGGAATGAAAAGAGTCTCTTTGAGGAGGAAAGTGGAGATAACTTTTAGAGTATGGTCCTTAGTGTCCTAAGAAATCTCTTAAGCAAAAACTATTAAGTAACAGAAGGACTTCGTCACTTTTAAGTGTATTCAAATTAAGCTGTTGAAGTCTTAAACCAGTCCAAAAACAGTTTCAGAGGAGTCTGCCTTTGTCGTGGCTTGTTAATCTTGTGTCCCTCAGCTTTTCACCAGCCACAAAGAGGAAGAGTAGTGTCCAGCCGCAAGGGTTTTGCAGGGAGTCCAGACTCCAAATACATATATGAATTATTCCAGGCACTTCATCTGATAATTGTGTTCCTGTATCTGTAAACCTATATCTGTGTGGACAGAAGTTGTATTTTTTTTTTACATAAATACATACAACTACATCTCATCCAGTGCAGGAAATACTGCTGCTGGGCACCAGGAGGTACTTTACTTCACCTTTCTCATCAGAAAGCCAAAGTTCTTCTTGGATTCCCGAGACGTCTCCAATTTTTGCAAGATAACTTTTGGCTTACTGGCCTAAGCTTCATGATACTACCCCAGTGAATGGCCATCACAAGTGCTGTGTGCAGTATCTGTGTGACACTTGGCACTATCCTCACTTGAGGCTGTTCCTTCGGAGTGTGGTTGCTATGAGACTTGGTGCTTCAAAACATTTTACACTCATTTGAGTGAGCCAGGGCTCTGTGTACCTGGAGATGTTTTTGGTGTTTATCTTGATTTTACCCCCTGCTACTTTACTCATCTGCCATTTATCTGGATGCTTCTTGTGGTGTACTTCACTTGTACTTCACAATCTCCTGGCTTTTCTCTCTGGGTTCAGTAGTGCAGGGTAATACTGCAGTGTACTACATTTCACAGTTGAAAATGTCCACGTAGCTGATAGGAGTCCTGTCCTTAACACAGCTTTTTACAGGCAGCCTGAAACAAAACATGTCCAAATGCTGCTGTTTGTGAGCATGCTGGGGAAGCACAAACAAGAGACAAAGTCCCTTTGTGGGGACACAAAGCCTTTCTGCTGAGTTTCCCCATCCCTTTCATCAGGGCCCTCATCATCTGCCTCTCGTGCTTCCATTCTCTCCAGGAACAGCAGGAAAAACGACCAGTTTGTGGTGTTTTGGTTTGGAAGGTGGAAAGTACTCCCTCCCACTTATGAACCTGTCCTGCCATTCTTACCCTTTGGGACAAATCCTGGTACAGTTAGAAGGAGCAGTGGTTTCCCACAGCCTGAAGGTTTAATTAGCGATCAAGGGGATTGCTCTTTACCGTGGTGCTGGCTCGAGCACTGCAGAAAGCTCAGGAAGGATCCAGCTCTCTGCCCCAGGGCCCCTGTGCAGCCATGGTGCCTACATCATGCTCTGAGCTCCAAATTTGAGAGCTTGAAGACAAAGCCTGGATTTCTGTTTTATTTAAATATTCATGTTCTGTTCTGCAGTATATTTCGTAGGTAATTTGGGCTGATGGGTGTTATTTTTAGCCTCCCAATGTCAGTGGTTCAAGATGATTGGTACTGCCCTCCTTTTCATAACCAGCCCTTCCTTCCCTTTCTCCTCTGCTAGGCTGTGACCTGCCCTCAGTGGGGTGGGCACCCTTTTTCCCCCGTAACCAAAGTTTCGGGTTCTTCTGCTACCCAAAACCCAGGGCTCAGCAATACATTTTTCTCTCTGCAGGTGATAGTGGACACCCCAACCAGCCCGGTGACCAGTGGCCTCCCGCTTTTCTTTGTCATCACTGTCACAGCTATCAAACAGGTACAGGTGTTGCTGTGGGGAGGAGAAGATGCTCTTTGAGACAGCTAGAGAAACACTTAAATGTATTCAGAAGCCACCAACATGTGCTGGTAGTTTTGGGGCACCCTTGTTAGAGGGTGAGGCGTGCACTGATGCTTATCAGGAGGCTGAATGTTAAATGTTGGTGTCTCCTGTTCTGGAAATGCAAAGCATCCCTGTGCTGTTGAAAGCAGGCCACGAGGGTCAGTAAAGCTCTCTGCTGCAGGTTTGGTGTTTCGTGAGTGTTTTTCCTCTTAGAAACACTCTGAGTCCTTGCAGAGACATGCTCCAAATACAGCCCACGCTCTGCTCCCATGGTGGTAGGTGGAAAGGACAGGTTCTGTTCAGCCACTAAGCTAGTCCTAAAAACACACAGCCCTCATCTTCTTGCAGTGTTAAAAGACCTTTTGCCTCCCATCACAGGTACAAATGCCATTTAAAATTTCCTGATTGAATAATAAAAAAAGACATTTCTTCTACGGGGGCTGAAAAGGGAAAGCTAGAATAAAATCTATCTGCTTCAGATCTCAATGTTTTATTCTTCCAGTAAAGTCTGAAGAGGAACAGTCTCATCCTGCGTTACCATAGGAAAGAGTTGCAGGCTGCTGAGTGTATTATTCATATTACCAGTCTGTTCTTACCAAAGCTGAGAATAATAGAAATGTGTTACAGTAGTTTAGCTGCTCGTTGCATGCCCCACTTATAGATTATTTTTGTGTTATTTTAATGTGTACTGAATCTGTCAAATATGCATATGAAGTTTTTAAAATAAATTGATTCAGTCTGTGCCATTCTGATTGTTGTTTTGTCAGGCATGAAGGAGGTCTGAGGATGGTTGCCTTATTCATTGTTTTAATGTGTCCCTCTCACTGACTCCTTTCTTTTTCATTAGTTTACTCACTTTATTACAAGTTTGTGTTGCCTGTGTCTGTGCCTTAGGGGTACGAGGACTGGTTAAGGCACAGAGCTGACAACGAAGTGAACAAAAGCAACGTCTTTGTTGTCGAAAGTGCAAAGCAAGTGCGGAAAGAGAGTGAGAAAATCAAGGTAACTGTTAACTGAGAACCTGCATGTGGTTACACTGAGGCTGATGGGAACAGAGCTGTGTGCTGAGGGCACAGGGGCAGGAGAGGAGGGGTGTACTGGGTTAGAGCTGCCCCAGCGTGTTCACTTTGAGGTGAGATGCTCCCAGAGTTGTTCCCAATCAAAGAGTGAAGCTGCCTTTGATTCCTTTTGAAAAGCTGTCTCACAAACGCTGTACTGGGGCTGACAGGTGACAGATCTGTCAGCGTTTTGCACTTCTCCAAGACAGGCGGTCCTCTTCTATTTCCAACTCTCCCAAGGACACTAGGAAAGTGCACTTAGCTTTGGTGTTTATTTATCACACCACACTTCAGGCAGGTCTGTCTCTTGCTCCATCAAGATTGAGCAGAGAAATTAATACTAACAGTGCCACGTGCATGCTCTGAGTCACTGTAGGCCTGGATCACCCCATCCCCATGTGGAGTGATGTTCAGGGATCTGTGCACCTCTTGGACCCCTGTTTACCTTTTAGCCAAGGTGATTTCTTTTAGGCTTTGAGACAAGCTAAATCATAGTCATCTAATAACAACTGAGAGGACTTCACCTGCAAATGTGTCCTTTCTCCTAGGTTGGAGACATAGTAGAAGTGAAAGCAGATGAGACCTTCCCCTGTGACTTGATATTTTTGGCCTCCAGCAGCACTGATGGGACCTGCTATGTCACTACAGCAAGCCTTGATGGCGAGTCCAATTTTAAGGTGAGAGGGCTGGGTGGGGCAGCATGGAGCTGGTGTTTGGGTACCTGGAGGGGGCACTGCTTGCAGGCTGGGGGCTGTGCTCAGCTGAGGGGTGCTGCCATGGAACCCACCCCTGCGGCTGCATGGCTCTTTAACAGCTCCTGCCTCCTGTCTGCTTCCAGTGCGTCAGCAGTGAATCCCTGGGGGCTTGTTTGTGCTCTGTTTTGTCTCCAGGGGCCATTTCTGCTGGCTCTGCCCCAAATTGGATTGCCATTTATCGATAGGGCTTCACTGCCCATTGCAGGCAGCCTGTTGGTGCTTCCCTGCTCCAGCCACACTGTGACTCTGGTGCATCAGGGCAGCGGTGCCTGCAGCTCTCCAGCTCCTTTCCAGACCTATCAACACTCCTGTTACTTAACCAAGCATTTCCAGTGAGATTAGGGACTTCTCCGAGGCAGCATGTCTAGATTCATTTGGGGAATTTTTCACCAGTGTGAGAAAAGCATCGCTTCTGGGATTTTCTCTCCCTTTCCCTGAAGCAAGCAGTGAAACTTAATACTAGTCTCGCTGAGGATGAATATCTTCAGTTTATTTTCTTTCTTTCTCTATCTCCCCTTCTCTGAACTAGGGGAAGAAGCAACAACAAAGAACTTATATACGTCAGAAGACATGAACATTTGGTTGCACTTGAGTTTGATAAATATTTATACAGATACTAGCAGCTGCAGTAATAGGACTGGAAGACACTTTAAAATGACATGATTCATTCCAGCATACTCTGAAGTCAGTGGGAGTACCACTGTGAATCTGTTTATCTGGGATTTGTGGCTCTTCTCTATCGGTGGCTGTTAATTGGTGCTGGATAACCTGTGTGGGAGCTGGTGGCACAGTGCTGGCACTAGTGAGGAGGAGTTGGAGCCTGAAAGTGGCTTGAGGCTAAAAATAGTTAACCATGTTAAAAGGCTATTGCTTATTTGTGTCAGGTGTATTATATGCATCAGCTCACATTACTTTTGCAGAGTCTTGGCTCTTACTAACTTGTGAGTCTGGAGGTGCGATGCTGTGTTTCTATATCAAGCACTGTGGTGTTTTTTCCTTGGTTTGTGGATTCCTGTAGATGACTGGAAGATGTCTCCTGTTTCATGACGAGGTGAAGATGAGGAGAAGAGGGGATAGAAAAGCCCTGTTTGGGGAAATAGATCTGACATGAGGAACCAGGGTTTGCTGCAAAACAGGGGTTAGGGAAGCACGCTTGGGTAATCAGCAAGCCTCGTCTGCGGGGGTATCTGCTGCCTTCCTGGTGGGGCTTTTTCTGGTATTTGGGGCATGTCAGGTTGAAGTATGGGAGAGGTGCCTGATTAAGTGAAACTGGAATAGAACTGTAAAAGAGATTTTGTCAGGACTCTGTCTTTGAAGCACAAATCTTTGGCCATACATTAGTTAAAAGAACATGTGTTTTCTAAATGCACTGAAGGATGTAAAGATCAGGAGATTGATTGGGAGGCAGCTTTGAAGTATTGCTCAGTAATTGCACGGTGTCTCTGCTGATGAGAGCATTGCAAAACCCCACACAAGTCCTGGGTTAGGTACTGGGCACTACAGGAACAGTTTTGACTTTTGCTTCACAAAAACTGTGATCTCTACCAGAGATCCACGTGTGCCTGAGCATTTTCAACTGGAAAAGCCAGGCAGGTTAGCAGAGCAGCAGAAAGGTGGGGATTTCTAATGGCATGATGACAGGGTGTGTAATGTGGCGGTGCCTCCCGGGAAGCGCGGGGAAGGGGACGCGCACGTCAGGAGCAGAGGAAGCGTTTTAATGAATTTGTTTATGAAGATGGATTGAGGCAGCCTGCCGTGCAGCCCGCCGTGACTTGGAGCTCTGAGTAGCTCCTATAAATAGAGCCTGAAAGGCAGCGAGCAGATCCTTTGTGGGCTTTTCAGTTAATTATGAGAGATGAACCTTTGCAGCAGCAGCTACTAAAAATAGCTCGGAGTCTGCCAGTGCTCTGCCTGATCCCTGGTGCTGGAACTGGTCTCTAGTTACCATCAGGAGCCAGGGCAGGTGGTCCCCAAGAGCCCCTTCTACAGGGCCACCTGCAGCCTCCCTTCCACCCCAACTAGGGCAAGTCCCCAGGGAAAAACCAAGGATGCTCTGCTTTTTGGGGACGTCTTACTGAGAGACACGCAGCAGCTGCTTGCTACTGTGGTTTCTCTTAAGCGTTAGTGACTTCATTCTTTTGCTGAGAGATGCTTCAGCTGCTTTGTGGGAGAGTGGCGAGGGCTTGGGAGAGCTGTTGGTGCTGACAGGCATGTACACAGTGGCATTTTAAGTGATGGGGTTTAAAACTTGGGGATGGCATTGTTGCTGGGGCTTGTGATGATGCTGCCTGTGCTCCTGTGCCCAGACTCACTATGCGGTGCGGGACACCACTGTGCTCTGCACTGATGAAGCCATCGACACCCTCACGGCCACAATCGAGTGTGAACAGCCACAGCCTGACCTCTACAAGTGAGTCTGTCCCTCCTGCACTCTCCCCTGCCTGTCCTGCCCTGAAGCTGTCTGGTATCATCCCCCTGCAGACACCTCAGCACCATCACTTGGCAGATCTGCAGTTCAGCAGTTCAGCAAAGCCAAGGCCGTCTTTCCAAAAGGCCACCAGAAACCAAAAGGTGTCTCAAGGCAGTGATAAGCTACTGGGCTTCTTCTGTATGAGGATGGCAAAGTCTTCAAACCTCAGTGTCTCTGCAGAAAAGCCTCCCTTGTGCAACACGTTTTTGTGTTATCATGAGCTGGTTTTTGTCAGCTCAAGAGTAGTAATGGTACACGTACCTATTTTTAAACCACTCCACCTTCCCAGTAAATGCATTGGGCTAAATGACTGCCAGGAGTAAGTGGTCTGTGTGGATAAACCCCTTGAGGGAGGTTGTCTGGGGTGTGTTGCAGTCTGTAATAGGGATGTGCTGGGGTGTGTAAGCACACGGGCACCCCTGAGCAAGGGAGTGGGTGGCTTCTCCCTGTCCTGAGCACAGCCACCCCTCTGAAACATTAGGTTCTCCAATTCACTTGTTTCTGTCTTTCCTTCCATTTCCTGTCAATGACTTTTCTTTGCTATGTTTGCGATATCTATAATGTATTTATAAGACATGTTTCTCATATTTTTATCACAGATTTGTTGGAAGAATTATCATCTACAGAAGTAACCAAGAGCCTGTAGCCAGGTTGGTCTTGCAGCTATCTGTTGGCCCTCCTCAGAGGGGTTGGGCATCTACAGAGAACTTCAAGGATCTAAGCTTGTCCTGCCATCATTTGGGAATATTACTTTTTCTTTAACCATTCCAAGGGTTATTTCATTCTGAAAGGAGGCCTTCCTTCTGCCATCTTGTGATTTGTTAAAGCCCCTTTTGGGGAAGCAGTGCAGGACCACATGGTAATGTCCTGCCCTGCTGATGGGGCACAAATTTACCAAGCAATGCAAAATATTGTCATTCGAAGGTAAGCAAAAACTCAAACATCAATCAGAATCTTTCGTGGAGGAAAAAAAGCACAAATAATGTTCATAAGCCATCCAAAACAGCTGGGCCTCACCAGAGCATGTTGGATGGGTTTTGTGCTCTGGTAGGTCTGTTCATACCCTGGCAGCAGCAGAGGGTCACTGGGGGTTTCAAAGAGAGATAAAAACACAAATGGGGTTGTCAGCTTTGATGGTGGTATTGATTGACTGGGCTGGAATGGACAGGCTTCTGATGATTTTGATGCTGCATTTTTATTTAAGTACTAGAACATACTGTATCTGAACATTTTGCCGTTATTCCTCAAAAGCCTTACTGAAAATTCCCCAGTAAGAGTGGAATTTTGTGCATTGGGGATGGTATTTGTAAGATGAAATGGAAATACAATTACATAAAGAGAAAAACAAACTCAAGACCCCAATCTGACATACAAATCATGTAATCAGACGTAAGAAACCTATGTTTATCCTTACATCTTATTTCTGATTCTAATTTATAAAGTAGTTTCAGTGTTCTTTGAGTGATGTAATGTTATAATTTCTTCTGTGTTTAGGTCTTTGGGTCCTGAAAACCTGTTGTTGAAAGGTGCTACCCTCAAAAATACCAAGAAGATTTATGGTGAAGTTATTTTTGTTTGTTTATTTAAATAGTTCTGATAAGTAATGACAAATGCAGATGTTCACTACTATATCTAGAGAGGGAACATACTTCTCTACAGTAGCCTGTCTACCTGGGCTGTACAGCTGCAGTTTTCATACAAAGCTGATTGCAAAGTGGTCAGGGTGAAATTAGGAGGCACTGGTTCTATCTGCAGGGCTGCCCAGTGGTTTTCATACACCAGAGCAAGCTTTTCTTTTTGCCTGAGACACAATGAGCAAGGAGTTGTCCCCAGAGCCTGTGCTGGGAGCACTGTTTCAGACCTTGGTGATGGAGGGTGACGGCTGTGATGGGAGACTGATGCTTTTGCTGACTGTCCGTGATCCATGGGCTCGTGCTCTGGGATACAGCAGTGACATTACTTAGCAGCCTCAGAGGTTTCTGTCGGTGAACAGTCCTAGGGTAATGCCTATTCCTTCAGCTGGGATTGGAGTTTGATGTAAACACCGATGCCCTGATGGCCAAGTGCCAGCTGGGTCCCTCTGGGGCTGCCAGTCCCTTATGAGCCCTGCTTTAATACCCTGCAGGAGTTGCAGTCTATACTGGAATGGAAACAAAAATGGCTCTGAACTACCAAGGGAAATCTCAGAAACGGTCTGCAGTAGAAAAGTGAGTATTTATGTTCAGAAAAAAAATCAGTAAAACCTGTTGTGTTTGGGTTTTTTTAAATGGATGACTTGTACAGAGATAATCCCCTAATCCACTGCCTTTTGTTTCAGATACTCTCTGATTGCATAGAAAAATCTGGGTATTTGATAAAGCATATCTTGCAAGAAGCAGCATCATTTAGTAGCTTTTTTTAAAATTTAAAAACAAAATTTAGAAATGGTAAAAGATATGAACCTGACCCTGAATATCAGCAGTGTCAAAAGCACTTGTTCTCTAATTACCTTCTTAAAAATAAGGAAGACTTGTTCCTGTGTATTTACATGTTTTTCTTTATAAAAATAGCTGCAAGGATTTAAAAGAGAAACCTATTTTTCAGATCTATCAATGCCTTCTTGATAGTGTATTTGTGCATCTTACTGGGCAAGGCCACTGTATGCACGACACTGAAATACGTCTGGCAGAGTAATCCATTTAATGATGAACCTTGGTACAATGAAAAGACTAAAAAAGAGAGAGAGACGTTCAAGGTAAGTGGATTTGTATTTCAGCACCTCCTCCAGCTTTACTTATTCTGGCTGTTTTGTTTAATCTGATAGTGCCTGCTCCCAGCCCTGGGAGTCCTGTTTGCTCACAGAAACTGCTGTTGTTTCCTTCAGTCTCTCCCGCTGTTTGTGTTTCTTTTATGGTTTCATGTTTGTGCACATTGATATTTGTGTGGAACAGGGCAAAGCATAAGTAAATACTATATAATATAGAAATGCAGCTGATTTAACCTGGGTCCTTATCTGAACTCGAGCTATCTTTCAGCTTTGAATAGGTAAACTTAAATTGAGGCCATGTCAGCCAGTTTCTTAAACTCGCCAAGACATGGGCAGTCAAGCCTGAGTTGAGTGTAAGTGTGTAGAGATCTTCATTTGATGGGTTATTGAGGAGGACTTACAGGGATGCCCCTGCACTGCTTGTACCCTCGCCACAGCTTGACTGGTCTCAAGCCACCTGCTCCTTTTTTCTGGTTGCTTGGGGTCAGGATGAGCCTGTAGCAATATATTCTTAAGAGGAATATGATTATGAAACATTGTTTTGGTCACTGTGAAACAGTGAGATAGTACCTGGTAGATCTGCAGAAGACAGTGGGGTTTTCAGTCCCAAATGAGAGCGGGATTTAACCTGTATCTCAGCTGTATTCATTTTCATATTGTTTTTTCCTATTTAACTTTTTCTGAGAAGCTGTCTGGAATCCCTGAGATGTTGCTGTAAACTGCCTGTGTGTCCTGACAGCTACAGGCCGCATCTTCTCCTCTTTCCTTTGCAGGTCTTGCGAATGTTCACAGACTTCCTGTCCTTTATGGTCCTCTTCAATTTTATTATCCCTGTCTCCATGTACGTTACCGTAGAGATGCAGAAGTTCTTGGGCTCCTTCTTCATCTCCTGGGACAAGGAGATGTATGATGAAGAAATACAAGAGGGGGCATTGGTGAACACCTCGGACTTGAATGAAGAGCTCGGGCAGGTCAGAATGTGCTGTGTTTGGATGAAAATGTGGATGAAAGTGCCCTGCCTGCAAGGAGCCCTTGTTGTGGCAATCCCTCGCAGTCCCCTCAGGCCAGGCTTCACCCGCTTTGGTGGCACTTTCCATTGAATGTGATTCCACTCGCTCTGCAAAGCAGATAAGGTTATAAATAGTGCATGAAAGAGCAGGAATTGGGTCACGCCAATTGTTTCCATATTGGGGAATATCAGGCGCAGCACTCTGCGTGTCAGGGTGCTTTGCTTTCACTGCTTCAATTAAAAATTAAAAATCCTCTGTCTCTTTGAGGATTAATGGAAATGTCTGCCCAGTCATCTCCCTGGGCGTGCAGAGCACGTGCAGCTATGCTGCTGCTGCCTTGTTGGGGCTCCTAGACAGCTCAGGCTTCTCTTTCTGATCTGCACCTTGAGACATGAGTGCAGAGCATGTGTAGTGCCTCCTGCTTTTGATTTTGCTTTAAAAACAGTAATAAAAATACAGCAATTACCTAAGTGAAATACAGCTCCAAAATGAAAATCCCCCAAAGGAGGCAGCAGACCTGCAGCAGCAGTTCTGTAAGTACTAGGGCTGTAGCAAAGGACCCGAGAAAGTGAACGAGGGGAAAGTGAAGCCTGGAGACAGATTTTTAAGTCTTCAGAAGCTGCCACCTGTGCAACAGGCTGAAAAACAAAGGAGCAAAGTAGCAGAACAACACAGTGATGTGGTGGGGCACCTGCAACTGTTTTGCAGAGTCAGGTTAGGATAGCCAAGTACCCTCCAGCACTGGCACAGATGCACTAAAATGCCCCAGGCTCTGCTTTTGGGGGCTCCTTCCCCAGCCCTTGTGGCAGCTGCCTGGTGCTTGCAGGTGGAGTACGTATTCACAGACAAAACCGGGACGCTGACGGAGAACAGCATGGAGTTCATCGAGTGCTGCATAGACGGGCACAAGTACAAGGACTGCATTTCAGAGGTGGATGGCTTCTCCCAGACTGATGGACCCCTCAAGTACTATGGCAAGGCTGAAAAGGTGAGAAATGTGTGTGCTGATGGCTGTAGGGGTTTTGTGGCAAGCTCCTGGCCGGGTTCCGGTGGCATTCAGCTAGTAACTCCCTCCCTCCCTCCCTCCCTCCCTCCTGCCCAGAGCCGCGAGGAGCTGTTCCTGAGAGCCCTCTGCCTGTGCCACACGGTTCAGATCAAGGAAGCAGACCAGGTGGATGGGCTGATGGCACACCCAGAACGCAAGTACACCTATATCTCCTCTTCCCCAGATGAAATCGCTTTGGTGAAAGGCGCAGAAAAGTAAGAATGTGAAGATGTTGGCTTTTTAATTCTCTCTCTCTGGTGGGAAGGAGGGAGGTGAGGGTGATCGGAAGGTGATAGATCTCTTTCCATGGTCTCTCTGGGAAGCATGTTGTGATACCATTGCTGAACCTGACCTGCAGTCCTGTGAGCCTGTGGGTTTAAATGAGCTTTCTGTTTAAGGGATGCTCTGTAAAGGATCTTCCCTGAGCAGCTCTCTGGGAGGCCATGGTTTGCATTCACTGAGAGCAGCCCCAAGGTACTGCTGTGCCCAGGTGTGGCAGAGGCTGCTTTGCTGGAGCCCACATGGCCTTGTGCTCTAATCCCCTAGAAACAGAGACCACTTACCATGTGCATATTGCAGTGAAATTCTTTCCTTGTCATGCAGTGGCAAAATAATAGGATGGTTACTTTTGTCAACCCCACATTTGAATCCTCCCAGAGATGCTCAAGGGCAGACTGAGTGGGGCTTTGAGCAGTCTGTTCTGGTGAAAGGTGTCCCTGCCCATGGCAGGGGTTTGGGACCAGGTGATCTTTCCATCCCAAACCATTCAGTGATTCTGTGCTCTTGCCAGCTCCTAGGTTTTAGATGGAGGCTGTTGCAGCTGTGTATACTTGCTCATGGCTTGTAAAGCTGCCAGAGACCCAGTGGACCGTGTCCAGAGGCTCTCTGTGTCTGTGCTCCAGTGCCCAGGCTCTCCAGGGGGTGGGAGCAGTGCCAGGACATCATAGCAGGCTCTGCATGGAGCAAACAAACATCCAGCCGTGCTCTTTAGCTGAGGCTCACTGAGCTCTGCTCTGCAGTGCAGAAGGTGAAACGAGAACATTCTTATGTATAATATGTGCCAATGGATATTTTCAATGTTGTTCTGTCCTTTTGTTTATTGACAGGTATGGTTTCACTTTTCTAGGACTTGAAAACAATTTCATGAAAATTCGAAACCAAAAGAATGAAACTGAGATGTAAGTGCTGCTGGGGCTGCTGAGGAACAGGGCTGCTCTTCTTCACTCCCACTCAGCTTAATTGAGTTTGGTCAACCTGGCAAAGTCATAGCTGTTCCTTGAGGGCTGTCAGACTGTGCTGACCTGCCTGAAAATTCTGTCCCATTTACAAAGCACAGTACATCAAGGTGTAGATGAAAAGGCCCACTTGAAAAAATCCACGGGTGGTTTCTTGATGTCTAAATTCAGGTCCCTCAAGAGCCTGCAGTCCTTTGTATGTATCTTTCATCAGCACCAGGTTGTGCAAGTGGCTCCTGGGAATCATGAGGTGGCTGCTGACCTTATGAGCTGTGGCTGGGGCTCACAGCAGGACACTGTGAGCCTAAACTCGTGATATGGCTCCATTCCCCGTAACCTTTTTTTCCCTTGCAAGCTGAAAATAGTTAGATTTTACCCTGTGCTCACAGCTTGGTGGGCATCTGTGAGTCACTGACCTAATCCCAGCATTCCCTGAAAACTTGCCTTCACAAGCAAGTTTCACTTCTTACTTTGCTCATGAAGAAACTCCTAATTTAAATGGGAGACTCAATGTTACTGCTTGTGGCATGTGATGCCCCATTCTCTGCTAAGCCCCTGCCCAGCCTGGGGGCTTGGTGCAGTGCTGGGTACCCACTCCCTCAGTCCCATGCTCAGAGCTCCACAGGACTACTGGAATTTGGGGTTTTTCCTTCATTTTCTTGTGGTGTAGCTGTGAAATTCATTCCCAGGTGGCTGATGCCACTTGTAGGGTGTATTGATTTCTGCAGCTCATTGTTAATGATTTTCTGTCACAAATAGTTATTTTTCTAATTTTTGCTTTACTGAGTCAAAGATTTCTCCTCTTTTTCTAAAGGTACCAGCTTCTCCATGTGTTGAACTTTGACCCTGTCCGGCGCCGTATGAGTGTGATTGTGAGAACCACCACAGGTACAGGCAAAGTGCCTTTGTGGCCTCTCATACCTGTGTGCACAGCTATAAAGCACATTTTCCTTATTCCTGCCACTCAGAGAAGCTGAGCTGTTAGGTTTTCTGGGCTGGTCTAACTAAATTGCGTACTGAGTCTGGTTGCCATAAAGTTAATTTTCCTTCATAGCAGCTGTTTGGGAGCAGCAGCAGATCAGGGGATGAGAACAGTGACCCATGACTCCCTGCCTGTCTTGTTCCAGGCTGGAGCAAGTACTGGGAAGACATATGAGAATGTCCCCCGGGTGGGATGAGGTTTCATGAGAATAACAGACAAAAATTCAGAGGTCACCATCCTTCTCAAGTGTCAGTCCTGTAAGGTTTGGGGTGCTGGTTTTACCCTCCCTATAAAGATTGCCAAGGCTTACAGATACGATGCCCAGCCTGTTGCAGAAAACTTGTTCAGAGGCAGGTAGGAACACCCAAAGGCTCAGCCAGGTCAGCCAAAGGTTTTTCACAGGTTGGTCAGAGACCATTTTTGGTAAGTCAGGTTTCTAGCAGTTCCCTCTTCAGTCCTCCCAGATTTCCTCCCTCTGCAACACTTGCTTGCTATTGATGTTGTTAAGTCTTTCTGCAGCTTGTGAGTGCTATAAACTATTTATAATTTGCTTTCAGGAAAGTTGCTTCTCTTTTGTAAAGGAGCAGACTCCTCTATTTTTCCGAGGGTGCAGCAAGAAGAAATCCAGCAGACAAAAGTCCATGTGGACCGCAATGCTATGGTGAGCACACAGATGGAATTTGGCTGGCTCCTGGGCTCAGGAAAGCCTTATTCCAAAAATAGGGATGTGACCTTGCTTTGGAGGGAAGTGTTGAAAATGTGAGTGTCACTTCACATTGTTTTGATGTCAGGCTTCTTTCCATCTGTTTGGTTGGCTTCCACCTTTATTTGATATACTTATATGGTTTCCATCACAGTTGTGATGGAAAGCATCTCCCAGGCAAGTTAAAAATAGAAGTAACATCAGCAGCCTGGTCCCAGTCATGGTGGCACCCAGTCCCTGCTCTCCTTGCTGGCTGCATGCTCTCAGCCCTGGTCCTTCTCTTAGTTTCTTTCTGCACATAGGAAGCAGAACAGTGATTACTCTGGTGGGAAGAAGTTACTTTATAAACACAGAAAATTGCTCTTTTGACAGAAGCCAGCAAATTATCCTTGCTCTCAGGGTCAGTACTGACAGAAGCACTGATGGTAGACAAAAGCATAAACCCTGAAGTGAGGAGCTGTAAAAAATCTGGGTTTAGGGCATTTGTCCACTTTATTTTCTTTCCCTCCTGCTGCCAGGACGGCTACCGAACACTCTGTGTGGCCTTCAAAGAACTAACTGAAAAGGAGTATGACAAAATTGACAGACAGCTCAATGAAGCCAAGATGGCTCTGCAGGACAGGGAGGAGAAGATGGCCAAGGTTTTTGACGACACAGAAGCAGACATGCACCTGATTGGGGCTACTGCTGTAGAAGACAGGTAAAGAGGTGACTCCACCACCAGCCCTGTGGTGCCTGTGGTTTCTCTGATGTGGCCTTGTGGCCTGGACTCACTGGGGTGGAACTGAACAGCCAGGCAGATGCTGGCAGTGTCCAGGGCAATTAATTACACCATGGCACAACCCATTTCACACTGCTCCAGTTGCTTAAATTGGCTGATGTAGTAGGAATTGGGATTTATTAATGAATCTACAGAAATACTTGCACTTCTAGAGAGTGAATTAAGCACACAGCATTAATTTGCACATCAAAACAAATTCATTTTCACATTCAGTTATAGTAACTTCAAGTGTAAATTAAACTCTTACTGTGAGGCCTAAGAATCAAGAGTATGAAGCAGTGATTTCTCTTTTTGCCTGCAAATAAAAATTTGGTATTGCTGACTTGTAATCCTTATTCCTGTGGCGGTGGTCTCCCCAGCATGGGAGAAGTCAGTTAACTTCTCTTGAGCTGGTGTTTTCTACCTGCAGAATCAGGGTTATATGTGGGCCAGTCTGCAAAGTGGTGCTTTGCTTCTGCTTGCAGGCTGCAGGAGCAGCTGGCAGAGACCATCGAAGCCCTTCACGCAGCTGGTATGAAGGTCTGGGTGCTGACAGGAGACAAGATGGAAACTGCCAAATCCACCTGCTACGCCTGCAGGCTCTTCCAGACCAGCACCGAGCTGCTGGAGCTGACGGCGAGAACGGTGGGCGAGAGTGAAAGGAAGGAGGATCGGCTCCATGAGCTGCTGCTGGAGTACCACAAAAAGCTGATTCAGGATGTTCCCAAAAATCGGGGAGGCCTGAAGAGGTGAGTGAGCCAGAGGGCCATTAAGTGAGCCAGCTGTCCGCATTTCAAATGCAAATTTGCGATTGAAGTAGGACCATGCTGTGGCCCTGGGGACTGGTTACTTGCAGACACTGTGACTGGTTCTTTTGCTTTGCTCATCATCTCTGGTATTAGTTGGCTTTGAACTTAATTGCACTGTTCCTTCAGTGAAGGGCACGTGTTAAGCTTTTCAAAATTGCTAAGCCCCAAAAATGGATGGGAAGAAGATTAAGCCAAAACAAGTTTTTTTTTTTCACTGAGATGATACAAGCAGCTAGGTTGACTTCTTTAGTCTGACTAAGTTTCAATCGTGTTCCTTGTTATGTCCCAGAAGCTGGACGTTGAGTCAAGAATATGGACTGATTATCGATGGCTCGACACTGTCCCTGATACTGAACCCCTCTCAGGACTCTGGCTCTAGCAATTACAAAAGTATATTCCTACAGATCTGCCTGAAGTGCACTGCAGTCCTCTGCTGCCGGATGGCTCCGCTGCAGAAAGCACAGGTATTTACCTCTCACTGCCTGAAGCAGTCTCTGGCTGACTTGACACACACTGAATTCATCAGCTGGGGCTTGACCTGATCGTCCTAATCAAGCAGGACTTCTCCAGGCTATGTGTAAGCCTCGTCTGAGCTTCAGAGCATGATGAAATCACACCATTCTTTTGAATCTGAACGCAAATCCTTTGTTTAATATGCTGGCAGGAACCCATAAACCCAGGCCAATTAGCAATAAACAAAACCTCCCAGTTTGCTTTTTTTTCCCTTTCCAAATTTGTCAAGTGGAGTCTGTGACTTCCTCATTCCAGCAGATGATGTCCCAGCCTGATAAGTGATGTGTTTCTGCACCCTGAGATGCGTGAGAAAACCCACCTTTTTGGAAAACAGTCTGGCAGAAGGGAAGAGCAGGATGTTGCTGCTGGGGTTTGTTTTGAAATAGTGTCCTTCAGCCATGCACAGCTGGACTGGGCTTTTGCTCTGGTTGTGACTGCAAAGCCAAGTAACGAGGGCTTTTATTAACCTGAACTCTCCAGGTGTTATGTTGATGCTGTAAAAGCCTGATTGCTTGTCCTGGGGGGAGCAGGGGAAGGTCTCCAGAGGCTCTTTAACTTAATTTTGGGTTCTACTGCTGTCCTTTTTTTAAATCTTCTAGATTGTGCGAATGGTGAAGAACACAAAAGGAAGCCCAATAACTCTTTCCATAGGGGATGGTGCAAATGATGTCAGTATGATTTTGGAGGCACATGTTGGAATAGGTAAGAGTCCCTAAAACACACGTCACACAGCCCAGACCTGTTTGGGGTTCAATGCTGTGAAGGTGCAGTTGGTGTTCCTGATTGCACATGGCTAAACCAATCCCACTGGAAAATGTGAGAAGTCTGTTCTTGCTTTCTTTGGAGGGAGAGTTTAACTCCAGATTAATGCTTGAGGTCATAGAATCATAGAATAGTTTGGGTTTGAAAGGGCCGTTTAAAGGGTCCAACCCCGCTAATAAGCTGGGAGATCTTCAGCTCCATCAAGCTTCTCAGAGCCCCGCACAACCTGACCTTCAGTGTTCCCAGGAATGGGGCATCCACAGCTGCTCTGGGCAACCTATGCAATGTTTTACCATCCCCACTGTAAAAGAGAGAGAGATGAGATCATCATATACTGCTCACCTGTGCTAATACCATTCTCTCTGTCAGTGATACACTGCAGATCATGTTCAAAAACTGACCAAAGTAGTGGTGGTAAGGATTGCTTGGGGCTCAGGAAAAAAGCAGGGAAGAGATGGGTAATAGTGGCAGTCACTGCAGTGGCAGTTCAGTGGAAGTGTCAGCCTTCAGTGCTGACTGGTGGCAGCAGCTCAGCACAGGGACCCACAAGTTTTTGCTGGGGCAGAGGCCCAGGTGTGTTGTGTCTGCACTGTCCATATGACTGGCAGCATGCTGGAAACTCCTCCTGCCTGCAGATTGGTGTCTGAAATATGGGAGGCTCCTGTAATACCTCTGAAGAAGGGTCAGTAAAAGAGAAAGGGCATCTTCTTCCTTTGGGGCTGTTGGAAATGCTGTGGTGCCCTCTAATGAAGGGAATCCAGTGCAGTTCATTTGGATGTGTCTTTTGTGAACAAAACAGCTCTGTGGGGATTCTCAGGAGGCTGAGCAGCTGCAGGGGGGTAACCGAGCTGCATGAGATGCAGGCCAGCCCACAGGGAACCAATTCCTTGTGTTTCATCAGGTTTGCCTAGACACCCTTCACCACACTCTTAGACAGGAAATCACAGAGCAGCCTAAATGTAGCTTAAAAACTCCAGAGGCAGGTCTGAGTGTTGTGGAGCCAAATCACACAGGAGGTATTAGTGTTTGGTCTCTTGGGGCACTCAGGAGGGAATCTTGGCCTTTGTCATGCTCTGAGACACTGAGTGATGTGAGCAAACCCGGTGGGCAGCATCCAGATTCCGGGCCCTTTGGGATTAACCCCTTGCCATGTTTCTGTCTCCAGGGATAAAAGGCAAAGAGGGACGCCAGGCCTCCAGAAACAGCGACTATGCTGTGCCAAAGTTTAAACATTTAAGAAAACTGCTACTAGCACATGGGCATTTATATTATGTGAGAATAGCACACCTTGTACAGTATTTCTTCTATAAGGTAAGGGGCAATGTGCAACTGATTTCTTTGTTTATCCTATGCATTTCTCTGGCAATAGAATAAAATAATAAGCAGGAAACAAAATGTGTGGGATATTCTGTAGTTCTGCTTTCCTTCCCTGGGACAGGCTGTGTCTGCCATGTGCCTGACTATTTAAACAGTGCTTCCAGGGGAATGTGAGCATTCTTCTAGTGTCTCCTGCAGATACTAACTGCTCACTGGATTGGTTTTGTGCTTGATTGAACAAGTGTCCTACCTTGTCTGATGTTGTAATGTCAGACACTAATGTCTCATAACAGAAAGAAACTACTTGGATTTAGACTGAGAAGTCAAGTGCTTCCCTGCTGACCATTTGTCTTTTGTTTTCCTAGAACCTTTGCTTCATTTTACCACAGTTTTTATACCAGTTCTTTTGTGGATTCTCACAGCAGGTAACTTCCAGTAATTTGTCTATAAAGGCAAGATAAAAAGCATGTACCATAATGAGGCTTCCTAGCAGAGACTTGGCTTTTGGTATCCTGTCCCTTCATCACTTTGCTCTAGAGGACAGTAGGAGCTAACTTTGTTGCTCAGCACCATATCTGGCACATAATATTTTGAGACCATAACTGAAAAGAAAGCAATCTGCTCTCTTTCCTTTCCCATCCACCAGCCATAAACACAGGTGGACACCTTCCTGAAGTAATGAGAGAAGGGTTTAGCTGGTTTGCCAGCACCTGATTTTGCTACTTCTGCTTCTCTTACGTGAACAAGTTTTGAAAGGTTTCCTGATCTTGTCTCCTCTGCTGCATTTCACTGCATTAAAAATGTCACTCAGGAGGAAGAATAATTCATTCTTTTATGGCATCTTTAAAAACAGCACACAGTGAGTGTTATCAGAGCTGTGCTTAGTCCAGATAAGCATCAGAGAGGCATATCCATGTGGTGAGTGGGTTCATGTGATTGGAGACAAGAGCTTTGGCTTTTTTGTCAACTTCATGGGCTTTTGTGTCTGTTTGGGCTCAAAAGTAAGAGGAAGAGTACATGGTGAGAGAGAATTCTCTGCTTGTTTTGGCAGAAACACTCGCCTTTCTCTTTTTTAAAAAGAGAAGCTATAGTTCCTCTAAAACAGTCTAGTCTTTAGAGAGCCACAGGAGGCCTCAAATGTATTAATAGAAACGGCAGCACAAGAGCAGCAAGAGGAAAGCTGTGGTAAGGGCTGTTCAGTCCTGTTTTTCTGGAGGATAAGCTGGAAATGGGACCAGCCAGTTACAAAACTTGTCAGTGGGAGCAGGTTCCTGGGCACGCAGCCTGCGGGTGCCTTGTTCCCCCTTGCACTTCCCATCCAGTGAAGCTGTGCTGTGTGACAGGGATGATCTGTAGGGTGTGTAGGAGACAGGGGCTGGAAATTTATGGTTTCATTTCTTGGTGGAGAGGCCTTTTTCTGTCTGTCTCGTTTAACCCTTTGTTCCTCTTCTAAGCCACTGTATGATGCTGCCTATCTGACCATGTACAACATCTGCTTCACATCGCTGCCTATCCTGGCGTACAGCCTCCTGGAGCAGCACATCAGCATTGACACGCTGACCTCAGACCCTCAGCTCTACATGTGAGTATTCCTGGCCTGGGTAAACCTCTGCACAACTCTGCTAGCCATAGTTTGAGTTTTCTTGGTGCAGGAGCGTAGGCAAGTATCCCTGTCCTGTGTTAGGGATGGGATCACCATGAAGTGCAGAAAAAGCCATTTCTGTCCCTCCTGGCTCAGCTGTTGCTGCATTCAAGCTGAGCAGCCTTGTTTTTGCTGCCTGTTGCTACTTGTTTATGCTCTCTGACAGTATCTGGTCTAGCAAATGGCACTGCTGTATCTCTTTGAAAGAGTAAACTGTAGGTGGAATTCATCCATAAGAAAAGCTGAGCTGTGA
This sequence comes from Cisticola juncidis, assembly GCA_013400215.1. Classification (NCBI taxonomy): domain Eukaryota; kingdom Metazoa; phylum Chordata; class Aves; order Passeriformes; family Cisticolidae; genus Cisticola; species Cisticola juncidis. The sequence continues at coordinate 298,484 of VXBR01011816.1, read as the reverse complement.
GTGTGGCCAGACCATTCATTCACGTTACCTTTGAGCCAGGCAGTGGGAGCCAAGCATGTGGTGGAATGTGTAATGCAGGGAGGGGAGGTGCAGCTTTCAGGAGGAAGAAAAGATCCATTCATTTTCAGAAAGATAAATGTTTCTGAAGCCCAGCTCAGGCAGGTGGTTTCTCAGCTTGTCTGAGTGGATATGGTCCCCAAGGCTTCTCCTCCATAGGTCAAGTCCCCTTATCAGAATCCAGGGAGGTCTGCTCATTGATCCACACATTCAGTTTTCTGCCACATTGCCCAGGGAAAGGAGAGCTTAGGCTGTCTCTCTGTGCTTTGATTGTCATTTTCTCTCCTTGGCTGCAGCAGGGAGAGGCTCCAATCTTGCACAGAAACAGAGATGCTTTCCATCTTCTTCCCAGCCTTGCCCACACATGTGCTTGGGGCAGCCCTTCAGCAAAGACTAAGGAGGATGTTTTTTGGAGGAAACCCCTCTCTGTGCATCCCTCCTGTAATTCCCCAGCCTGGCAGTCAGCTCAGCCCTGTGGAAAAAGCCAGGTCGGGGCTGCTGTGGCCAGTGGACTGTGCCAGCCCTGTTGCTGTGGTGTGATGCTCCTCAGCAGTGGAGGAGCTGCGTGTGGCACAGCTGTGCTTGAGCCAAGAGTGATCTCTGTGCAGAGACAGCAAAGAGAGTTAATCAGGCACCTAAAATACTGTGTGAAAGTTGCCTTAGGTGTAGAAAAAGCAGTAAATGCAACAAGAGGTGTAAGGCTAGGAAGGGGCTTGGGTGATTTTGAAGTAAACACTCAGAGGCATGATTGATTAGCTCTCTATGTTCCTTCATTCTATGGCAAAATGGCACTGTCTGTATTTTTAAATAGCTTGGTAATTGAATATTGTGTGACAGAGAGCAATAACAGCAGGCCCCTGTGCCTTCCCCTGGTGGGCTCTCTGATATCTAGGGTCTGTCTGTTGAGGGGAAGCAGCCTTAGTTTGAATATTCATGACTGTGCATGTGCTGCTGGATGCAGAGCGCCCGCTGTGCTGCTGCTGGAGGAAGTGCTGAGCTGCTGCAGTGCAGAGCCTGAGTCTGGAAAAAGCCTGTTTACCACGAGCGCTGCAGGACAGAAATGGGAATGCTAAACAGCTCACAGGGAGGAAGCTGCGAGCTTGTGTTTTCTCTCCTTGCAATACTCCACACTTCCAGTCTATTTTATCCTTGCTCTTTTCTCAGACCCGAATTGTGATACGTTAGAACGTGGTCACAGTATCGTGGTGTGTAGGTTTCAATAGGTTTCATTTCAGAAACTGTTGTTACAAGAGCCCAGCACCACACAGGTTTGCTTAGTGCAACTTGCTGAAAATGGATGTATTATTGCTTTAGGAGTTAAGGAGAATAATGCAAAAAAGATTTCAGGGAAAGTAATCTGAAAAGATAATGATGCAGGGAACTGTTCTTAACTCCCTCTTGCCCTGGTAGCCACCCTCCACTCCTGGTGCCCTGTGTGTGGTCCCTGCAGAGCTTTGCTTATAGCCCATCCATTTGCTACTGCTGCTTCTGTGCCAGATCTCATCCTGTATTCAGCCAAGAGCCTCCTGCTACAATCCCTGTGATAAAAACACCCACCATACAATTCAGGAGGTTATTTTCAGCCTATGCAGAAAAACACCACTTCATGGAACAGGACTTGCAGAGCTTTTCTCAAAAAAGGACTTTGTGCATTCAACAAAAAGAGGGAAGGAAGCACACCATGGATTTCATGCATCCCATACAGCTGCTCTTTAGCCTTACCCTGCTATTAAAATCTAGCAGATAATATCAGATGCTATGGGCAGCTCAGGGGCTGCAGGAGAGGTTCAGGACAACATTGCCTGTGTTCACTTGTGCTTTTTTCATCCAAGTTACCTAGAGAAGAACAAAACAACTCATATGCTGAACCTCTTGTGATTTCTCATGATCAGCAGCTACATATGAAAAGTGTTCTTTATGTCCTGGCAGGTATTTTTGTGGTTTCCCCCCTTGCCTCCTACTGCAAGGACTTGCTCCAAAGCCCCCCAGTCCCCTGCCTGTGAGGAGCTTTGCAGTGAATCCTAAACATGGTGGTGATGGTCTTCTTACTCCATCTCTTGGCAGGAAGGTGTCGGATAATGCGATGCTGCAGTGGAGACCGTTCCTGTACTGGACCTTTCTGGGCGCCTTTGAAGGACTTGTGTTTTTCTTTGGTGTTTATTTTCTTTTTCAAAGTTCATCGTTGGAAGATAACGGAAAGGTAACGGCACCGGAAGAGAGCAGGATGCGTGTTTGTTTTGTGCGCTGCCTCTGATACGCCTGGCAGGGAATATCCGCGCGCTTCATCTGTGCAGTGTGTCTCCAGTCTTGTCCAACAGCATAGCCTTGCTTATGGTGTGACTCTGCAGCAAATGCTTGAAATAAAACATTTTCCAGATCGCCATGGAAACAGGGCAGAGCTGGTTACACTCACTAGGTAAAGTGACTAGTCTTACACACAGCCCTGTTCCAACCCAGTGAGCTTTGCACAGTTGTAGTCCCCTCCTCTCTGTGATCCCAGGCACTGGCCCAGGGCAGGAGCAGTGTCTGTCCTTACCACCAGCATGTTCTTGGCTGGTTACAAGCAGATGAATTAGTCCACCTTGATGAGATGGTGCTGGTTAGTGCCGACATAGTGCAGGGCTGCTTGGTGTGTGCTGTGCCTGCTTGGGGGTGTGATTTCAGTCTCTGCTCTCCCTTTGCCCCCGGGGGAAGGCTGGTGTTAGCCTTCTGCTCCTGTTTTGAAGCCAGCAGAAGGCCCCCAGCTGCTGGAAGCAGCAGGATGTTGTTCCTGCTGCCTGCTTGTGCCTCTGCTGTGGGGACAAGCACTTGCATTGCTGTGTGAGTGAGGTGTGGGAGCTGCTGGAGCTAGCTTGCATAGAAAGAGGAGGAAAAAGATGGAGGGTTTTTTTTATTTTTTTTATTTTATTTTTCCTTTTTTCTTACTTTTTCTTACTTTTTCTTCTTTTGCTGGTTAACTGAGTGCAGAGCACAGCGATAGTGCAGGGCAGTGGTGCAGGGCACATGTGGTGGGCCGAGCTGTTTCAGGACCCTTTCCCCAAGGGAATGTGCAGCCTGTCACTAGATCTTGGCTGATAGCAAACTTCTTTGCACCATCACTTGTGACCCCTGAAAATACCTAAGCTTCTTTTAGCGGCTAACACTTGGAGAAAAGCTGATGAAATTTATGTATGTATCTTCATACATTGCATCAATGCCAGCATTTATGACCCCAGCTAGATGTAGTCAAGCCTCTGTACTGTCAAATCAGTGCACTTCTGTATCTATAGCCATTCTGGTTGTATTTGAAACATGAAGCACTGATGTGTTCTGTGAATGCCTTCAGAGGTCAGGTCTATGTGGCACTACAGTAAGATCTGTGGTTATGTCCTGTTCTGTAAACACTTATGCCTGTAAGAACTGCTACCAGCAATTGTTCATAATATCCATGTATGTTTGATTGACTCATTTTTCACTCCTATTGACTTTAAATTCTTTGCATTTTTTGAAAACTTTTACATTTCATTTTCTGTTTTAATGTATGCATTCAGATCTTGACAGCCTTTGGTAAGCATCTCTCCCATTCATTGCCATCATTTGGATTTATATACAGTATCTGCTTTTCTTTGTGTGCGTAGTCACTAGTACCCTCAAACCAAACCAGATGGAACAGTGCCCACTGGTGCACTCTGCAGAGGGAACTGCAAAGACATGATGATGAGTGTGGCCAGAAAGCAGAGACTGAGTAAATTGCCAGGAAATCCTGAAATGCAGGTGGTGCAATGATTTGTGTCCTCAATCGACATTGCTGTTAGTAGGAGGTTGTCCCTGTCACTGTCCCAGCTCTGGTCACCCATCTGTGTGGCACTGCATGGCTCAGGGTGGCGTAGTGGGCAGCGGGTCGTGCGCGTGCCTGGAGCCTGTCCGAGCGTCCGTGTCCCGTAGCAGTGGCTCCCTCCTACCTCCCTCTGCTCCCTGCTTGCACCCCGTCCCCGTCAGAGTTTCTGTGCCTCTGGAAAAGGCTGGAGACACCTGTGGCAGTGCCGTGTGTTTTGCAGGTATTTGGAAACTGGACCTTTGGGACGATTGTCTTCACCGTGCTGGTGTTCACCGTCACTCTCAAGGTCAGCATCTCCCCTCCTTTTTCAGTCCCTCGTTGCTGGCCTTGTCCAAGGCTCATGTATGCACTGTAAAATCCTGTAGTGAATAGGCTGAAGTGTCTGTGAGTGTTTTCCACCACACTTAAAGCTTCTCTTCTTCCATAGAGGCAGAACCTGCTTACTTTCCTTTGTGTAGTCTGTGGTCTTTACGTGTTCATTGTTTAAATTATTTTTCTGGTTTTTTCCCTCTTTTGAGGACTCCAGTTAGTTATGGTTGACTTTTCCCCATGCTTTCACCTCTTGATGTTCAGTTCCAGCAAGAGGAGAGGAGCTATAGAGGATTTGGGTTTGTCCACCTTGTTTCAGACAAGGCTGAGTGCCAGAGTGATCACAAAAGCATATGTGTCAAATAACAATAGCAAATCTATTTTGTTTCGTGGAGCTTTCCAGAACAAACTGTTTGTATAAGACCTTACAAAAGGTCTTTTGTGTTTGGTTCAGGACAGCAGGCGGTGACAAGAGGCAGTTACAGTCCCCGTAACCTTTAGATGTTTCTTTCCTGTAGCATCAGGGGTTGCATCAAATTTATTCCATTTAAAAGTGTCAGTTACAATTAGAATGTCACTGTTTCCCTGCTAACATTGTGCCAGACTGTGGACAATGAAAATGTTTTTCCTGGTGCCCATATGCACAAAGGTAACTGTTTGGAGAACCTTCAACTTTAATGTGAAACCAGTCTGAAATTTCATATAAATACTATCCAATCCACTCTGCGTCTAAAGCCTGTTTTGTCTCTTTTTATTCCCACAGCTAGCATTAGATACTCGATTCTGGACGTGGATGAACCACTTTGTGATTTGGGGATCCCTTGCTTTCTATGTGTTTTTCTCATTCTTTTGGGGAGGAGTCATTTGGCAAGTATCTTTTCTTCTTCCCACTGTGCTTTCTTAGGGAAATGCCCAGCGCTGGCTTCGGCAGTGCAGCATCCCCTCATGAGGGATATCCTGAGATTTGGAGGTGGCAAGATGTGTGCAACCCTTCTCCTTTCTCTGCTGAGTGAGGAAGGGATGTCTCCATCCAACACCCACCAAAAGCCAATGCTGGAAGAGGGCTGGTGCATGATGAAATGTGTTTGAGGATGTCTTAGCCCACCAGAGGGAGGAGCCTGAAAGAGAGGCACCTGGGCATCATCCAGGTGCCCAGCTTTGGCAGGGGGTATTTGCTTTTCTGCCCACAGGGTCATTTGTGGTGCTGGGGCTTTTATCTTTATTGGGAAGTTCTAGAGTAAACCTTTCAGGGTCTGTTTGTTCATGTGGATGAGAGAGACAGAAAGAAGTTGTGGTGGAAGGAAACCTGGTGAAATGGAAGGAAGGAAGAGATGAGGCAGATGCAGAGCAATAGGACCTGGCCCTCTGGGACAGGGGGAAAAATAAACCAGGTCCTGGTGTTGAAATAATGGATCTGAGTAGTAGAAATCCTCATTGGTTTGAGTGCACCCAGGATTTTAGGTTTAATGTGCTGCAAAAGGCGGTGAGTATTAGTACATTACAAACCTTACCAGTTTTGTATTGCCTGTGCTGCAGTAAGTGTTCAGTGGACGTTCACAGCAGACAGCATCTGTGTTTTACACCTTAGCTTTTCCATGTGCTAGTGCCATGGTCTACTGGCTGGGTCCCTGATCCAGCAACCTGCTAATAACGATGCGGAAGAGATTTAAATGTCTTGTATGGGGGTCACAGGCTTTAGCTCTTCAGTTAACTTGCTGACCAACAGGTCCAGATCTGCAATCTAGCCACACCTCTATGCTAAATGTGTGAGTTCTCTACTGGAAACTCTTTCTACTGTTTAACTTGTATAGCTCAGTAATTTTTATCTAACAGTAAGGAAAACCTGCTTTGGGATCCTTGTCATCAGTTATTGATGAGGTGTTTTTCACAAGCAGCTGATGGTTGTTCTCCCTCATCAAGGAAAAGAGGAAGGGGCAAATAACCTGTTGTGATTGAGAGACTCTGGATTTCCACTACCAAAATCAAACTAGAAGCTATAGCAAAGCCTGAAGTTGAAATAAAATGACCTGGTTTTTGATGAGGTGAATCATTTATCTTTCAGTGATGGTGGCTAAATTCAACCCCCTTCCCACTCTGAAAAGAAACAGACGTGGAAGATGCAAAATGGATCATGACAATTTTCCAGAAATAGTGCAGCTGGAGGCAGGAGATGGATTGGGAGAAGGATGGACAGTATGTTTCTGTGCTGTATCCATCTCTGCCTGAAAGAGAGGCATAACTGCTAATAGCTTTACCTGAAATCTCCTTTGATTCTTACCTTCTTGGAAAACCCATGTTAACCAGAATTTATTTGTATCCTTTCTTTTTCAGGCCTTTCTTGAAGCAGCAAAGAATGTATTTTGTATTTGCTCATATGCTGACTTCTGTTTCCACATGGCTGGCAATAATTCTCCTGATCTTTATCAGCCTTTTCCCAGAAATTATTCTAATAGTTTTAAAGAATATAAAAGAGAAAAATCATCAGGTAAGGAACAAGATGATGTGTCACACTGTATTTTTAGGAAGACCTTTCTTACCCTTAGGCACCAGATGAATCTCTAACAATACCACGTACCACTCAAGGAACATCTCAAGGAAGGCTTTCTAGAGTCTCGTCTTGCTCTTTCACGTGCCAAAAATGTCAAGAAGTTGTTCTAAAAATACTGCCTAGATCTGTAGCCAGGAGTGAGTCAATCTGTGCCTTTCCTTAGTTGCCTTCCCTGGGTGAGAATGTGGTGTCTCCTAGAGAAGGGCATCAGCATTGTCCAGCCTGAACTGATCACCAAACACACCTTCTCTTGTCCTGAAAAAAACTGCTTGTTTTTCTGTCAAAGAATTTGAGCAGGATGCTCCCTGTGGGTATGTCCTCACGTGCTGGTGCAGCGGGAGCAGGGTCAGGTCACATTTGCCTATCCTGCATAAATAACCAAAGGCTTAGACTATGATCTTCACTCTCTCCCTGGATGTTGTCTGGTTTCTTAACAGCTTTCCTCCACTGCTGCGGAGAAGGGCTCCCTTTAGAAATGGAAACCTCTAAAATGTTTTCTCCTTTGGTTCTGCAAGTGGTGAAGGCTAGCACTGCTAGGCTCACAGCTCTCTGTGCTGAGCCCCCTGCCCCTTGTCTCTGCTTGCCCAGAGTGGCAGCCCCTGCACTCCCCAGCCATGCTCCCCCTCCTGCAGCTTCTCTCTTCCCCTGCAGCATCAGCAAGCCCTGCCCTGGGGTAGCATGTGGGAATTGGCAGCCCTGACTTCTTGCCCTGGGGTTTGCATGTCCCTGGGCTGCAGCAGGGCACAGCTGAAGGGACATGGGGTGGAATACGATAACCCCCACCCACTGGTCATTGGTAGAATCACAGAATGGTTTGGATTGGAGGGCTCCTTAAAGATCATCCCCCTGTTCCAGCCCCCTGCTATGGGCAGGGATGCCATTTACTGGATCCGATGGAGCTCGGGGCCCCATCCTACCTGACCTTGAGCATTTCCAGGGATGGGGCATCATTTAAGTAGGAAACAGTAGAGATGCTAAGAGAGCTGTGGTTGTATTTTGTGAGGATCCATGGAATTTCCTCCACTTGAGTATGGAAGAAATGCTCATTCTAGCTGGACACCCCTGTTGAATAGTCTGGGAGTGAGTTGCTCTCACCTGCAGACATAGGACAGTTTGGGAACAGTGCCCTGGAAGGGTGACCTGAGGATTTCTGAGCCCCAGCTCAACTCACCTGGGAGGTGACCCATTTTTGCCTTCAGCTGCTGACCAAAGATCTGTCCCCTCTTGCAAATACTTACTTTCAAGAGTGCTTTATATTCATTTAACAAAGGCTCTTGTGAAATCACTTAGCAAAGCAAAGTGAGTGTCAGCTAGAAAAGTCTCTTCAGATGTGTATCCCAAACTAAATACAGGCTGAGCCATATTTAAATGTACATTTTGAGTAAGAGCTTTATTGTAAGTGCCTGAAGGAGATACCAGCTCTGGATATCTGTGCAGCCATCAGACACCAAAGTCAGCTGCCTGATTTGTAAAGGCATCTAAGACCAGGTAGATGATTTCAAATCAAAACCCTGATTGTGAATCCTGACCTTAATATTGAAGTAAAATAAAGATCAGTGTCCCAAGGGAAGCATTTAGTGAAAAACAAAATCAGAGACATTGTATGAGGGCCCGCACCACAGCTTGGTGTCCAGGTGTCCCTTCTGGAAGGGGAAGATGGACTTGAGGCCAGGCTGTTGGGCATTTGCTCTTGATCCCAAAGGGACAGGGTTTCACCCCCAGTTTCCTGTAACACAGCGCATCAGCTCTGCTCAGCCTTTATTAAATTTTCTGTGTGGAAATGTGGTGATTGTTTTTATTTTGTTTTGGTTCTGTTTGTTTTTTTAACTGCAAGGCACATTTGTGTTTTCCTTGGTTTCTGCCTTTCTCTTTCTTGTACTGCAATTTTCTGTCTTTTGTGCTGTTGTGAACTAGGTAACGAAGCGCCTTCCTTCCTCAGGAACATCCACTATCTTCATGCTTTCTCAAACTTCCAGCAATCACAGCTTTTCTTGGAGTGAATAAGGTGATTTCCTTTCTGAGTCGCAATGTGTTGCTTGCTCAACTGCTTTTTCCTTCCTTCTAATGCCTAACTCCTGAAAACCCATGTTTAGATTTTCTCACACAGCAGAACCTTGCTTTTCCCCACCTTTTGCCTTAATTTAAATCTTTCCCTGAAGTATTTCGTCTGTCTCTTCCCCTTGGGTCTCTTGCTGCACCTCAGGTGGGTGAGCTGGTCATGCTCAGGATGTCCAAGTGAGGTGGACACAGACAAAGCTGGTTACACTGTCCTTCCTTGCTGTAGTTTTGTGTTAATGACCAGATAGGAGTGGGACAAGGTGGAATTGATGTTGATTGTCCTCTGGATGACTTGTCAAATACCTCAGGCCTGTCTGACCTAGGAGGAGGTTCTCCAGTGCCCACCTTGCCCAGTCCATCCCAGTTGTCAATGCTGCCATTGTTCTTTGTGTGAGTGATTAAGCCACAGCCCACAACCCTCACATTAAGCGATAGTCTTGGACTTGCTGACCATGGGACTGGTGGGGCCACCCACAGCAAAGCACCTTGATTACGTGTCCCTAGTGTTTGTATTCACTGCAGAACCCACCATTACTTGCTGTTCTAAAAATTCCAGTTGTGTGGAGAGCAGGGATGTCTTCCTCCTCCCTCAAAAGCACTTGCAGCATGAATCTCCAGACGTTTTGAGAAGCAGGGCCAGTTTCTGAATGACTCCCATGCCCCTTACACTGCAAAACCCAGCCAATGTTAGTCACCGTTTGTCGCTCCATCCTTTATGAAATGACTTGGCTGTTAAAGGGGTTCCGTGTCTTGCATTGTTTGACCCAGGCAGGCTGGGGGTCAAGTGTGCTATAAGTCTCTTTGCCTCGCTGTTGCAGAGCAGCAGGAAGGCATCTGATTCATTGTCGGCCAGACCTTCTGTCAGACCTCTTCTTTTAAGAACATTCTCAGATGAGTCTAATGTGTTGTAACAGGTACCCTGTCTGGAGGAGTTGGGATGGTTTTAAAGGCATTGATTAACTAAATGTAACCCCCTCCCAATCAATTAAACCATGGTTCTTGTAATCCTCTTGACTATCGGTGTGGGGCACCTGTCCTTGTGGAATGGAGATGCAATGCTTGGGATGCATTTTAATTTGGAGATTTTGTACTATCCAACTTCTTCAGAATCACGTATCTGTATAGATCCTTTCAAATATTTGGCAATACATAAACAAATCTTTCAATCTAGCAGTTATTGCAGTCTAACATTAGCAGAAAATTGGAGAGTGCGGTCTGAATTGTCCTAACACTGGTGATAAAAGCTAACGCTGATACATTTACAGTGAAGGATGCAAATCTCAGTTGTTAAAATGATTCCAGTATTGCATCTGAATTGTACTGAAATCCCTTTCTTTAGGGTGCATGCTGTTCTGTCAGATAGAAATAAGTATGTTTAATTCATCTGCATAGCTGGAAACTAAACACATGTACTTATCTGTGTGTGTCAGCACATGGGACAGAGGCATGTCTCGGTGTCCATGTGTCTGTACACACATCCAGAGCATCCTCATATGAGTTGACTTGATTTTAAACTTCGTTGTAAGCCAATAGCAGAGTAAAAAAAATAAAAGTGCCTAATTGAATTCACAATTCTGCTTTTAGGGGAGATGTTACGTGTGATGTCTGCTACAGACATAAACCTGCAGATTATCTACAAACCTTTTGCAGCTTTGTGCCCACACCTGCTGCTAAAGAAATCAGGTTTTTGGGCATGGCAGTGCCAGCAGCCAGGCTTGCCAGGTCTCCAGTGCAACTGGCACCTGGCCTGTGCAGCCAGTCCTTCCCCACGGACATTAGGTGGTGCTCTCCACCACCACATACTGGTGCAGACTGGTGTGGGAGGAGGTGGCTGGACCAGCACAGAACAAGCTGCAGGGAACAGTGGGGCAGATGCCACTTTCAGACTTCGTGCATCATTTTGCAAATTGTGAAAATGGATTTATCATCTGATTACTTGGTTGTGAATAATATTTGGCACTTTTATCATGGGCTAATCATTCTTCTTCTCCTATATAATGTTCTTTTTAAATAACGCAGGAAAAGGTTTATGAGTTTGGTAATGCAGCAATTGCAATACATGTTTATTTTCCTTCTGATTTTTGCAGGCTGGCCCCTTTGATTTGCCTGTGTTAGTGTCATATAAACGTATAGAGAATGGTTTTGTGAAGGCTGAAGATGCTGTTACTAATTTGGCAGAAAGATATCCTCTCAGGATACCTTAAAGTGCTCCACACAAACACTGCGTTTTGATTGTCATGCTGTATGAAACCCATGGTTTTAACCTGTCAGTGACCTTTGATAGTACCAAGGACTGTAAGCAGCCATGCTGATAGAGCAGCCAGGGCACTGGCCCCACGGTACACATTAGTCTTTGGTCTTGTGACTTCCCTGCCCTCCTAGAAAAACCAGTTCTGCCAAAACCTACGTCATTGGAGGCTGAGAAAGCATCTTTAGGAATTTACCCAAAACAGCATCAAAGTGCAAGAGTGCAGTGCCAGCCTGATTTCACACAGGGGCTTCCTCTGCCTGCTGCAGATCTGTCCGAGAGCAGCAGAGCTGCTTAAAGCTCGTGCTCTGCCTGACCAAAGAAGTGTAGCACAGACTTCAAGCCAGTAACATTTCTCTCCAGCCCCCTGAAGGCACTGGGAAGAGGCTGCTCCTCTCACACAGAAGGTGGATGCAGCCCTGGAGCCCCTCTTGGCTGGCAGCTGCCCCTTCCCAGCCATGGATTCCCAGATGCACACTGCAGGATCAGCTGAAAATTCGGGAGAAATCTTTGCTGCTCCCTCCTCCAGGTGTAGCTGGAAAGAGTCTGTGATCTGTCCACCACAGTGGTGTCCATGTGAAGATCTGCAGTGCTGGGAAGTGCAAGAGCATCCTGCTGCCAACACTTAGCTGCTGGGTTTCTTCGTGCTGGAGGGTGAAGAAAAGGTTGTTTTGTGGCTATTCAAGATGGAAGGAAGCTTTCATGGGGGAGAACAGAATCCCAAAAGTTGGGCTGTGCAGACTCTGCACCCCAGTGCCCAGGGTCCTGTGGCTGTGCTTACATTACTGTACTGTGCAGTTGCTCCAACACTTTAAAGGCCTGAGGGACAGTGTAGTCCTTGGCTGATCCCAGGGATGTAGGCTGTGCCTGAGAACCTGCAGGTATATAAAACTGCATCTTGAGTTATTTGCACTAAGAAGAAAGAAGACAGTTTAAAATTGAATACATGAACCTGATTTCATTTTACATTTTATTTGTTTTTTAAATTGGCATGTTCTTTTTAAATCTACTTGTACCATGGTCATAAAACTTTCCTCTTTAGGTTCTGCACAGCAAAGGTGAGATGCCTGACTCTCAATATTTTTTTTTCTCTGATACTTCATATGTGGAAAGAGCTGCTTTTTTTTTTTGTGTGAAGTCATGAGCAGTGACAGAGCAGCCTGTGTGCCACTGGTTGGTGTGACAGTCCCTCCCTTGTGCTGATGTCCCCAGAGGAACTATTGTGAGAAGCTTCAAGACTCATTTCAGAAGCAGCAAGCTCTGCACTGCTGCTGGGTTTGGCTCCCGCTCGCTCAAGCTTTGTGTCATGTACATACAACAAAACAATTTGGGACTAGACGAAACATTCCCCTCACTAAATTTTTTTGAACTGCAGACTATTAATTTTTGGAAGAATCAAGTCTTGCTCTCTGGCTGCCATACCCTGAGGTTCGTCTTCAACTGGTGTGGATCAGCTGGGGGTGAATTCTCTTGCTCATCATGAGGACTTTGCATGGGCCTTACCTGAGTGGCAGAGGGCAGTGCACAGTCCCTGTGGCTGCTCTGCCATCACCCAGCATGGGAGGGGACGGATGGACAGGACCACTGTATTATACACTCTGCACTGGCCTCAACACAAGTGGTGTCTGCGCTGTGTCAGCGAGCGCGGCTCAGCTCCTTGCTGCATGCAAGTCAGGAGCTGCACTGCCAGCATGTGTCCCATGGGCAAAGCTTTCATTTTCTTCTTTTCCTGTTCTCCTAGCTCATTTCACAGACTTAGAATTCGACTTGCAGACCTTGTCCCGTTCTCAACTTTTCTTGCTGAAATGTGGTGCCTACAGATCAAGTATACCATGAATACAATGGAGATATGCTCTACATGCCAAATCTAACCATTCTCCTTAAATATACGGTTGCTGACTTCTGTTTACATAACCTTTAAAAAATGGGCGCTAAAATGCCTAATTCCTGTGATTCAAAACCATTCCAAGCCCAAATGGTCCCAAGCCTGACACCTTGCTTCTCAGTTTGTTTTGTGTCTGCTCTACTCCAAGGGTCAAAGTCTGTTCCCCTGGAATTCCATTGGTGATATCAGTGGAACAATGAATCTTGACGTGTGTGGGAACTGTTCAAATAGTCAAATAAACAGGATAATTTCTGTTGCCTGTCTGAAGACAGAGCCTTCTGAGAACCAAATCTTTCTCTTGGCCGTTTCCAAGTGTCCTGACTCTAGCTGGAGCAAGCTATTGCAATAACTGTATGTTCAAACCCAAGGTATGTGTTGCTTACAGGTGGGGTGGAATTCATTTGGAATATCTTGAACAGCAGCTCCTTTTGGAAAATGCATTTTTTCTTGGGCTTGGATCTTTAGATAGTGCTCTGGTGTAGTGCTGCATGCCAGGACAGCCAGGCTGCTCTGGTCCTGCAGAAGAGCTGATCCTCGTCACTCAGCAATGGCAGAAATGAAATTCCTATTGCTGTCAGTGGCTTGTGAAATCAGGGGGAGCAGGAGACCTCTTTTGCGGTTAGAGAGGGAAAGAAGTGGTGATGGGGACTGTAAGGTGTAAGGTAGCAGGACTGGAGTGGCAGTAGTGGCACAGCTATGCTGTGGTGGGTGCTCTGTTCCCTGATGCCACCACACTCACGGTGCTCGTCAGGTACAGTAGAAGGCCAGTACAGGCTTTTCAGTGGGGATCTTGAAGGAAAAAAGGCTGGGGATTTTTTTTCTCATAATAATTTGTTTAAGTTTTATCACTGACTAGTGACACTGAAAGATAAGGAAAGTAATTAAGATTCCCTCTAAAACTCTTATGTGGTAACTTGGTGTAGTCATAGTGACTTTTCAAAAACTAATCCTAATGGTTACAAGAATATTATAAATTACTTGGAATTGCATTAAAAAAAGCTTCAAATTGAATTTGTATACACAGAGTTGAAAAACTTTCCTAATACTGCACCATTTATCCAATTTCCCAGCTATGAATTTTTCTTAAAAACCATGTAGTGTATAGAAAATGTAAGTTATATACAGGCAATGAACAGATACATTTTCAGCTTCTTGCAAAGAAAAAGGACTGCAACCTTACATTTTTTTCACCTAAATGCAATTTTATACATTTATGTTGCTTTATATCAAGGAAATTGAATGTGAATGTTACCTTTTATGAATGCAACTTGCTCTTTTTTCATTACAGAAACTTTTGTTTGAAGTAATCAATAAACTTTGGTATGTTGTTCTGATTAATATATATTTGTTGTCTGTCTCATCTCCTTGGACATTCCTAGGGGGGTAATTGATTGTGTGGGCTTTTCCATGTCAGTGCTAGGAGGACAGTCAGCATTTTCACTGGGGCACAGGTGCCAGCAAGGCCATGCTTGGTTGTGCGATGTGGAGCAGCATTTGCCTAAGGAAATACTGCTTGCTTCTCATACATCTTTTGTTTTTCCTGCACTGTATTAGCAATCGCTGCTGTCAACTGCTGCACATAGCTGGCCTGTGTGCTCTCAACTCATTTCTCTCAAAACTAATGTTTAATTAAGAAAGTGAATCCTGTGAATTAAGTGAATAAATCGATTTAACTTTCTAGAATACGTGAACACAGGGCTTCAGCTGACATTTAGGAACTGGCTGAGAAAAATGTAGGACCATGTGCCTGATTTCCATTCACAAAGTGTTTTCCTTAGTCTTCTGTTTTGGTTCTTGGTTCTGTGTCATGGCTGCCTTTAATAAAGAAGTATTTTTTAGTTCAAAGCCTCAGAGTACACGAATGAGATTTACAAAGTGCCTGGTGCTGGTGAGGTTCAGGCCCAATATTTGCATTGATGAAATTCCAACAGCACAAGGAAAGTGCTGAAGCACGACTCACAGTGTTTGTATAATGCACAAGAAAAATCTATAGACTTGACTTTCTTTTTAAGGATACAGGTCTATTTCAAACTGAAATGTTTGTAATGAGAAATTGACAGTTTGAAAAATTCTGTTTTGGCTGCTTCGATCTCTGCAGCTCCCATCAGGCACCGCAGGACAGATGGCTGAGCTATTTAAAACAAAATAACCTTTCCGAAGCAGCCCGTACTATTGGAAACCAGATACACGCATTGAGAATCTTAATAGCACCAGTGAGTGATAGTGAAAAGGGTCTGAAGAGCTGGAGAGGATTTTACTCTGAGCTGGCTACCCAGGCTGACAGGACAAAAGCTGTAAATGTAAGCTATGGGAGATGACCACAGGTCATCAAGTATTTCAGAAGGCACCAAAATCAGCATTTAAAACACCCGTGTAGCCCTTCCTGTTAAAAAGGAGAAGCAATGTCATGTTGTAAGGTGATTTTTAAGGTCAGGCTATTGGCGTTTGAGGGCTCCTGGCACATGGAGGGGTCATGGTGTCCCTGTCCCTTGCTGTCCCCTGCAGCTGTTGTAGGACAAGCATCGACAGCATTCTTGCTGCTGGGATTGGACTTTGCCTCTTAAGTTTCCACACGTCTGGGGATAACCTGCTAAGCTGAAAAATACACAGTGGCCTAAAGAAAGGGTGTGTGCATGCACCTGTGAGACTTCCTGTCCAAAATCAGGAGCTGTAACAACAAATAAGGCAGGTCTGACTGACGCAGGGGCAAAGTGAGAGTGGGTGAACAGAGTGGAGCCTTTTTTTTTTTTTTTTTTTTTTTTTTCCCACATTCAAATAGGAGACTTGAAGATAGACAAGTAGACTTGATGAAATCCTCCTCCTGATTAAATCTGTGCAGGTGTGGCTGGCTTCAGTAGAGCCAGGATTTCTGCCAGGCTGTGGAGGGTCTGCTCCACCTGGACCAGCTTGGAGAGACGCACACTGAGCAATACCCCTGGCATGAGGGTGATGCTGCTATCTGCGCAAGAAATCCTCCTAAAATCCCTACTCATGAAAAAGAACCCAAGGTTAATTACTCTTCTGCACAAGTAGTTTGCTGTCACTGTGCTTACTCCAGAGGTGAGCAATTCCCTTGGACACCACTTTGACTCTAACCTGTGTTTAGCCAGCTCTGTTTTTCCAGTTCTCAGCACTTGACTAAACAGGTGTTTTTGAAGAGTGATTTCTGAAATCCAAATAATGACTCTGGTCTCAAACCAGCCTCCTAGCCTTAATCTGGGAAGGGGAAAAAAAAGTTGTTTTTTTTTTTCCAAATTCAAGAGGTCTTGAATTTTGTTTGAGTGGGTTTGTTCAGCCTCTGATCTGGAATTAATGAAATTAGTTGGAATTCTTCCTACAGGAATTCTTCCTTTTCCCTAAGATTAGACTTAAGGATGAGGCATTGCACCCACATGAAATAAATCTCTGCAAAAAGGTGCTGCAGGTGCTGTCAAGATTTTCCACAGATTTAAAGGGCTCTTGCCCTTTACACACAAGTTTGTATTTGCCACCCTCAGAGTGCTGAACTTTGCTAGGGGGCCTGGACAGGAAATCACTGAGAAACAACCCTGTTTCTGGCTGTCATTGTTTCTTTTTTAATCTCACTCCTTGCTCCTTCTCTCTCAGCTTATCATCTGGGCAGGCAGAGAGTAACACTCAGCTCTGGAGGAGCCAGACATGCCAAGGAGCTGCTGGCAGTGTAAAATGTGGGAAGCTGGAGGATGCAGAATGCCCTGCTGGGATAGCTGGGCATGTGTAGTGAAATGCCCCAAGGGAGGGTCTGGAGCAGCCAGGGTCCAAACCATGAATCTTAGTGGCCATAAGGAAAAGCCATGAGCAATTACTCTCCAGCTTTTCCACAGAGCAAGCTGGCTGAGGCTGGCTTGTGTCAGCTGAACTGTCTGGAGGAGATGCAGCTTTGGGATGTGCAGGATTCCTGCCAGCATCCAGGGCTGTGGCCCAGCCCAGCCCACCTGGGACTTGAGTAGGGTGTGTTGGCTGCAGAGATCTGATCTAGATCCGGTCTTGATGACTTTGCCTTCTGTTCAGAGAGCAAGAAATTGATTGATTGCAAAACCTGCAATCAGGTTTGCAATCAGGGGGTGACAGCTGCATCTTCTGCTGGGTAACTTCATTTTTCCATAATCCTGTGTCAGAAGTGGGTGTGTGACGCTCAGTGGGGACGAATTGCAGTTACAGCAGAGCATCCCCTGCACAGTGGTAGAGAAAACAGAATTTCAGCACTTGGATGGGTCCCATTTCTCCTTGAACTGTGGCAGTTTAGGATGAACAGCATTCCTATGATACAGCAGGAGTGTGGCAAGGCTCTTTCTTGACTTGTAGCCTTGCATATCAGGCTGTTTTTTTCATGAGTAACTGCACATGAATTCTCCCTGTCACACAAGAAGTGCTTTATGAGCAGACAGAAAGTCATCTATCCAAACTGTTTGGCAGTGAGAACCTGCTGTGTCACGAGCAAGGAGCACTGACTGAATGGGTTGTTTTTCCTTGAAAAATTCTGTATCAATGTAAGAAGGGCCTACCAAAAGATGCTGTGTTTTATATAACCACTGTTAGACCATGGGTCTTTAATTAATAGCCTTGACTGCTGAAGTGTTGGAAAAAGGCTACTATTATAGTAAAGAGCATAATTAAAAGGTTGTTTTGGAAAAACAGGAACATCTACTTCTCCATGCTGCTTTCCTGGGCAGCTCAGGCTTCTGCTGAGAATGAATTGGCATCGTTTGAACTCCAGCATCAGGAAAACAGAGAATGATGTGTCAGCCCAGTGCCAAGCTCTGGCCAGAACTGGTTCTCTAGTATGGTTTAATGTTGTTCTCATAAATCATTCAAGGAATTTGCTAGAATGCTGCTTGCAGATGATGGAAATGCGCTTTTTTTTTTTTTTT
>VXBR01011816.1:171230-280078 GCA_013400215.1 Cisticola juncidis | reverse complement strand
CGTGGGGGCAGCGGCACCGCTCCCGGCCCCACGGCTGTGCCCGCAGGTGCCCCATCCCTCCCCGCACCATCCCTCGCCGGTGCCGAGCGCGGAAGCCTCGGGAGGGCTGATCGCTCGCGGGTGGCTGAGGATTCGAGCTGCCGTTCTGTTATTTACTCGATGGACGGCACGATGGGTGCGGAACGGCCACGGGTTTCCAGGAGAAGCCGCGTCCCCTGCGGTGCTGACTTTTCCCCGGCATGTCGCCGGAGTGCGTGGCCCCAAGTGCTAGGTGCGAACAGGAGGATGTTCGCCAGAGCGAGCCCCCTGCGCGGATTCCCGTGGCCAGAGCTAAAGAACTCTTCCCCGGCAAGTTGTATCTCATCCTGCTGGCCGTGACTGCCTGTTCCCGAGGTCGGAAGTAGGGAGGCAGGAGGTGTGTGTAAGGTGTGCATCTCTGTTAGACACCTCGTCATCCCTCCCGTGTCCCTTGGTCCTCAAATACCTCGGAATGCCACGTTCTGCCAGGAGCGTGGCATTGTACTGAAGTGGCTCTATGGTTGCACGCTCTGAATGTGAGAAGCAAATGCAATCTGATCCCTTATCTCAGGCCATAGCTGCCTCGGCAGTGTTTCCTTTGGTAGACGGTGATCTGCTCAGAAGTTGAGTGGAGCCCTCAGCTTTTCACTGTTGTCCTGTTTTCCTGTAGAGAGTTACAGGTATTTTTGCATTGAGGTCTTTCCTAAACCAAAAGGGGAAGTGACTCCTTGGATTACTCCAGCCTCACTGGAGGATGCACATCTTGTTAGGGCTTGAAAGCTGGCAAAGGCATCACTCCTCATCTGTTTGCAGCTGGTGGAGTGTTTGGAGCTGTGCTAGGCACAAAAAAGACACACTGCCCCATAAAAAGCTTCCTATCTAATGCCAGTTCTCTTGACGTCTTTGAAAGGCACAACTGGGGGTGCAGGAGGAATTTGTCAAGGGGTAGGTCACAAGTGAGGGCCCTACCAACGTGTCACCTTCTTCCCAGGATCTGCTTGTGTCTGTGTCCTTCTGAGGGGGTGCCAACAGGACCTTCTGCTCTAGCTGTCCTGCCCACCTGGCCCTGCTCATTTCCTTACACCCTAAAATGGAGTAGATAAATGTAGGCAGGGGTGGTCATGGTCAATTAGCAAAGGATGCTGCTTGAATGGATGTGATTAAATGTTCCTTGTGCTGCTGTCGGTGTGGAACATCCACGCTGCTGGAGCAGGAGCTGGTGACACGGGGATAGGGACACAGGTGGTGCATGTTTGCTGTGCATGTAGTGGGAACCAGGTGAAAGTAGGCAGTGGGTTTCTTCTGAGTATGAGCCCTCTGTCCTAACGAGCTTTTGGCAGATGACTGTTGTGTAATGGTCATACAGAGCCGAAATATCCCCACAAAGGCACGCTTGTGTGGGTATAGCTGCAGGATCCGGACCCATGATTTGGCATCTACACAGGTTCTTAAAATAAAATATTGAGAAAGAGACAAAGTTGAGTAAGGTTCTCCAAATCATGAGATTAAAAATAAATCAGAAGGGTTTTTTTCCCCTTATTGCTGATTTCTGGGTATTCAGCCTGACCTGGGACCATGTTTTAACCATTTCCCTACATGCAGCAGTACTGGAAACTTGTTGGTTTCTAGTAGGTGACCTGCCTGTATATATATGCCTCAGACTGAGATAAAAGCTGTAAAAATCCCAAGCCTTTTATGGCCATTCTCATCTCTAAAATGTCTTGGGCTCCCTCAGAGCATGGCAGAACCACAGCAGCCTCCAAAAGCTCTGTGCTTGCATCAGCCCAGGCCCTCTGGGTGGGCCACAGAGCAGTAGTAGTCTCGGAGCAGTCAGTAGTATGTGGGATGTGCTTCCTCTCCCTATTTCACATTTGCTACAACCAGTTTAATGGCTTATCATTCATGTACCAGGACAAAAGTGAAGTGACAGCAGGGCTGTGTGGGAGGGAACAACTGAAGTGTAAAACATGGTGAGAGAAAGAAAGAGTTTTCCAAAGCACTGTCTTTGCCACTGAACTAGAGGATGCATGGAGACACAGAGCTTCCCCCGTTGTGCATGGAGATTGGGGGTTTAGAGCTGGGACATTGCCCCTGGTTGTGCTGTTGTGAGAGCCTTTTGTTGGTGTTGGTTTTGGCAGGTAGGACTTGCAGGGAAATCCTGGAGCCACAAACCCGCAACGGGTGCCCTCTGTGGACAGCCACATGTTGCTGTGACAGTGTTTGGTTGGGGACATATGCTAAGCACGGTGCAGGTCTCTCCTCAGCCTCACCCAGCTTATCTGCCACCTTCCGTAATTCACGGAAATTCAAGGCCATTGGAAAATGGGTGGGCAGAGGGACTGAAGTGTGAGGAGTGCTGGTGGAAGTGACTGGGTGGGGCTGTCTTGTTTTCTGAATCCCTTTTTCCTCCCAGGCAATGCTGGACTTGGTTTTAGAGTGGAGGTGAGTCCTCAGGCAGAGCTGTTCCCTGGGACCCAGCACACAGCACAGTTATCCTGCTGCTGCAGGGATGTTTGTCCAGGGGCTGGGTGGTGAGGGAGCCAGCAAGCACCAGCAACATCCTCCCCATCTCACTTTCCATTGCACAGGCCTACTCCTGCTGCAGGAACACTGTTAGCTGGATTTGGAAATATGCTTTTGCTCAGTTGGGGAAAGCCAGAAGCAAGCATTTCCACTTTCAGTTCAGGAAAAAATGTGTTTATTTTCCCTTGCTTTAGAGTAGAGTTTCCATGTGATGGCATTGGGGGAACCTGGCTGCATAGTTTAGTTTCCTGGCTATATCAGTTGTGAAAGAAGTTGTTCCAGAGGCCTCAGTGAACTTCGTTCCAGGTTCCCCAGGCAGGTAATGGGGCCGCAGGATTTACTGCTGAAATATCTCCCAGGAGTTACTTTGTAGAACAAGGCTGGAATTCCTCTTTAAAAAGTCAGTGTTTGCATGGTACTGAATGATGATAGGAAAATTACAGATGTCTGTATATTTTTACTGGGTTTTGGAAGTCTTTTGTGCTGGATGGGCCCTAGTTTAGGAGCTGATGGTTTAGGCTGGGAAGGTGTTTACTGGTGGCAGATGCTAAATGTGCCTTCTCCTGCACAGCTGGCAAATGTGCCCTCGTGCTGATGTGCAAACGCCTGTACTACTCTCTTTGGTAAGGGAAGAGTGACTTCCCTTAGGAAGAAGGAGAAAACTAAAAGTACTTTGAAGCTCCTATATGTTAGAAATGCAAAAAACTAGATTTTCTCAACTCCCACATTGTGGTTGAATCCAAAAGAGTGGGTGTTGAGAATCTTTTATTACATTTCTTGCAATAGATGCAAATTCATGTATGGTGGAGCTGGCTTTTATCTTTCCCAACTTTTGCTTAGTTTGGTGTGATATGAAAATAGAGTTTTTCTGAACAGACATGAAAACATCACAGCATAACAGGAAGTAACAAGTAAGCCTTGCTGCTGCTTAATTTGCTTTTGTTTCACCTTTTCTTAGCAAAGCTTCCACAGTTTCCCAGCTGCTAAATAGAAACTGGAAGAGATTCCCCCCAACCCCAGCCCCAAAATTCCACGGTCTTCAGCACATGGGATCTTTTAACCTCCCCTAAACATCCTCCTCCTGTGGGATCCTTATCTGACTGCACCTTGTCCTGCTGGCAGCTGGCAGCAGTGGCCATGGTCAGCAGGAATGAGGCTGTGCTGCTTTTGTGTGTCAGCTGTGCCATGCTGGTGCCCTGGGTGCTCCTGCTCCGTCACAGCCACTGTTCCCCCACTGCAGCTGCTGCAGGGATGCCTGGCAGTGGGATACTCCTGTCCTGGGGCCTGCAACTTGGATGTGGAGCCAGACCCAGGTGGCTCTGTGCACGCCTGAATGTGGTGGTCCCACCCCTCTGTGTGTGATCGGTCCTACCGATCAGCTCCAGCTGGAAGGTGGGGATTCGGCTGGCCCTGTGACAACATTCCTCCATGGGTCAGTCATGCTGCCTGGATGACAGTCCTCAAACCTGAATAGCACCGAGTTAACATTTTCTGTTTCTTATCTTTTTCTCCTTTCACAGCACTTTTTTTTTTGCCTTTTTCCTCTTATCCTCAGTGTGTCTAAATCGAAGTCTTTCGAAAGGTCATTCTAGTTTTTCAGAAGCTTTCCCTTTTTTGCTGTGTAGTTTCTTAGCTGAGCACACCCCCAGGTTTGGGTGATGGGAACGTGTGTCTGCACTGAAGCATTGACTGCACATAAGCCCCAGAAGGCCTTGGAGGAGAAGCACAGCCCCTGGGTCAGAAGAGAGGACAGATGGTGCTGCTTCCTACGCTGTGTTGGAGCAGGTGCTTGGGGAGAAGTAAAGAAGGAGCATGAAAATAGAGTGAGCCTTTCCTTAAAAATCTTCTCCAGTCTGAGAAAAGATAATTTGAACCTGGTGAGGTGACCAAGACATCACTCCTATCGATGGACTAATCCTGGTGGAACTTTCATGCCATGTACAGGACATGCGGGCCTTGCAGGAGCCATCTTCCTCAGGATCAATACATTGTACCTTCCAGAAAAATAGCCATTTATAAACCTAATTTCTGAGCTTTCCCTCAAGATGAAAGCCTGGTTTTGACTGGCTGTAGATAGGCAGTAGGTGCCTGCAGGCTGAGCCAGGGCTCCTGTTAGCCCCTGGCCACAGAGAGGTGTGAGCTTTCCCCTTCGGCTGTGGGGACAAAGGGACTTGCAGCAGTGGCAAGTATTGAAGCTTTCTGCCACAAATATTTTAATGTGTGTTTTGTGGCGTGGGGAATGTCTGCACTACCTGGAATTACAAGGAATTCCATGGTTTACCCAGCAGTCCACGTGAGTTCAACACCATCCAGCACCTGGCTCAGGAGGGGTTTTAGCACTTGCCCTTTGGTGCCAGCTCTCACACAACGGAGCAGACATAGACACTTGCAGCAGCCTGAGGCTGGAGGCTGCAGGGGTCTGCTGCTCTTGGCATCAAACATGCTCATGGCCCTTTGCTAAACCCAAATCCTGCTGGCACTGGTGCCTGTTCTGTTCCCAGATGAGGACCTGAAGCCACTGGACACTCAGTTTGCTCTCGGCTACAAAGGGTTTACTCTCACATCCAGGAAGCAGCCTCAGACCTTGGCTGGCTGTTCTCTGCTCAGACCAGGTCCTGTAAGTCACCTTTTGGTGAATAGGGCAGGCCTTGTTGAGGAGCACAGTGTGGTGTTCTGTGCCACATGTTCTGCAGCGCACGTGCCACAGGTATCTCTGTCAGCCTGGTGCCACCTGTGCAGCTGCCAGCCCCTCCTGGCTGCAGATCCTACAAATGCTCTGTAAACATCTCCTCTGCCTGTGCCCAGCACTGTGCCCTGTTCCTGGGCAGGACAGACACACAGCAGGTGAGTGTGCTCACATGGATATCAGGATCCTGCTCCAGGTGTGTGTTGAGGAAGCACACAGGTGGGACAGATCTGCCGAAAAGATACTGACTGAAGCAGTGTGTAGGCCGTAAGGGCAGCTGCCTGGGTTGCCTTCATCCTCCTGCCCTATTCTCTGCAGCCAGGGACAGGCACTTTGTCACTTGGCACAGGCTTTGTGTAGTCAGTGGGCAGACGTGCTGTTCACAGTAAGGCAGTTTGCAGACAGTGTAAAATAGTATTTTTTCCCCTATTAACTCCATCTGTCCTTCTTTCTGGCCATGGTGTGTGGAGAGGGAGTGATGGGTTGTAGAGTCCCTCCTTTGGGATGTGTGGAGTGGGTATGGCAATCCGTTCTGACTAGGGACAGGCTACAGGTGCTGCATTGGTCCTTCTCTTCAGACACAGGGCTGTATTTCTGTTCTTTGCCCCAGTGAATATTTATAATTTTGTACAGTGGAACAGCTTCAGCAGGAGAAGCTGGAAGAGCCACTCTTGTCACCATGCTGGGTCCATGGTTGGGGCACTCCAAGGGAGCTCAGTTCCCATTCCTGCACACAGCAAAGATGGGGTTGAGTTAACCCTTGCATGCCCCCAGTTTGTGCTCAGTGGGCTGTTTGGGGAGGCTTGCACTGACACTGGCCTCAGGTCGGGGTGCCTGTGGCAGCTGGAGGAAGTGCAGGTCACTGAAAATCCCCGAGCAGCAGAGCTTCCTGCAGACACTGCTGGTGTGCATAGGGCTGTGGTACAGGTGGTGTCAGCCTCAAGGGACCTGCTGGGGCACATGGGCCTTCCTGTGGTGGGACAGCCCAAGACAGATGCTGGCTGGTTACCCCAGTTGGCCCAGGAAGTAGCCAAGAGATATGGAACTAGGTTACAACTGTGCTGATTTGAAGGTTCCCTCAGTACCAAATAAACACTGCTTTGCTGGGTGTCCAAAGGGACAAGCAGCTGCGAACAGGCAGATCATGGAGAAGCTCAGTGTGATCCTTTACATTTTCATTTGATTTACTTCAGTTTTGTTTCCTAGACTACAGCAGCAGCCCCCACATGAAAAGCTGCTGTTCTTCATTCACAACAGAGCCATCTGCAAATGGATTTCATAGCAGCAGACAGTGTTTGGTCAGCGTGGTGAGTGTGAGGCAGCTTGGCAGATGTGTTACACAGCTGCTGCCTGCACATGCTGTGGGCCTGTGAGGTTTGGAAGAGGAAAGAAAACAAGAGCTGCTAAGAGCAAAGCACTTCAGAGTTTGAGTGTTACAAGAGGGATTTGGACTGGGACAGGAGCTGTCGCCTCTGTGGGTGTCACCACAGACCCACTCCGTGCCTTTATCTCCTCGGAAGGGGTCATCACTGGCAATGAGCATCATTCTCACAACCTCAGTCTATGCAATGATCTTGAGGTACATCCCTCTGGAGGAGCCCTGTGAATGTCCTGGACTGTGCACACCAGGAGATGGGGACAGGACACATTCAGCAGGGCTCCTTGCTGAGCCACACTGGCTTTCCTCGATGGGGTAGAGAGCTCTAAATTCCCCCTTTGTCTTTTCCCTGCTTGGCTTCAGGAAGCCTCCATAACTCTGTATCATGGCAACAATATCCCCCCTGCAGAGGAGTCTCTGAATGTAATAACTGCAGCAATATTTTATGAATGCCCATTTTAGAACCTATATAAAAATGACACTACACTGTTATGAGAATTTACAATTCAGATGCTGCTGGATTTTAGTAAGACCCTAAAACTTGAGGTCATGCCAGCTATGTGATGACAGCAGTTTGTAAAGTGCTCTGAGATGCTGTAGCACGGGGAGCTCAGGCTTGGTTTTGTAACAGCTGATGATCACAAAGCCTCTTTTTGGCTCTGAAAGAAATGAGTGGACTTTCCTGAAACCCTGACTTCCTGCACCCTGTGCCAAGCAAGATGCGGGCTGGCTGTGCTATTCATAGCCAGCACTGGGCAGTACTGGGGTCTTTTCTATACTGTCCCAAGAGTGTCCTTTAGATAAAAAAAAACCAGTTTGCAACAGAGCATCAGCTGAAGCCTTGTTTGAGAGGCTGATGTCTTTGGTGCCTCACTGCCTTTCACTGCTCTTTCTGCAGAAATTAATATTTGAGGACAAAGGTCATGCTTCTGTTCAGGATTTATTGCAGCATCCAACTGATGTGCCTCAGGTACAGCAACACATTTGTGGATTTGATGCCAGCACTTGATTTTCCCTAATATTTGTCCAGGAGGCTGAGTTCAGTGGCCAACACTGAGAGAGTGCCAGGGATGAGTTGGCCAAGGAGCAGCTCTAATCACACAACAATCGGGCTGTTGTTGTGCCCTGACCTTGCCAAAGGGCAGCATCCTGCTCCTCTGTTGCTCTGTTGGATTATCCTGCTCCCCAGAGGATGGGTAAAAACTCCCCCTACCTCCCTACACATTGTTAGATGATTCTCAGTGAGAAAATGTCTTGTGAAACTTTTAATTAAGTAGGTTTTTTTTTTTTACCATGGAAAGGTTAACTTCCTTTGTCCAACCTGTTTCCTGCACGTCCCTCTCATATCAGTGCAGAACCCAGACAAAAACCACATTTACTGTCAGCCTGGTGCTGTGTTTGAGCACTTGAGTCACGAGAGCAGTTACGGCACGTGGCCATACTGTGCCTGGCTTGGCTGGTGCTGCATTTTGGGGAATGACAGGGCTAGGCAGGGTGAGCTTTGGGACAGGCTTCACCCTGCCTCTGGACACAGAGCAGCCCCACACTGATTTGTGACAAATACATGTGCACAGCATGGGCTTTTGTCTCGTAATTCCAGTGACACACGTGTGTGATATCATCTAGTTTATGTGTTGGGGCTCATTAAGTTATTAAATGTGAATCTTATCAGCATTGAAACCATTGACCTGATTAAAAATAAAAATCAACAAATAGAGAAGAAACCTCTTGCTGCTGGTTGTCCTCAAGTTGAGTGAAGCAGTTGAATGAGGGAGAAATATTTGACGTATCTTTGTAAGACAAACTTCTTTCTCACCAAGACCAATTCTAGGGCCTGTTAAAATCAAGAATGTTTCCATAGATGCCAGTGGGACTGAGGCTCAATCCTCAACAAACAAAAATCATGTTTTTATCTACAAGAGGGAAAACCATCAGTGTGTGTATAGAAGGGCAGAGAGCAGCCCACGGCTGGTGGGGCTGTGGGAGGCAGAGTGCCCCCAACACACACACATCTGGGCTGTTGTGCTGCAGCACCCTACAACTAGTTCAGGCCTGAAAAAATTTTGGATAAAGTAGAAGTGACCAGGAAGCTTTTGAAAAAAGGGAAACAGAATAAATATTGATTATGCTGGAGTGTGCTGAAGTATGCAGCCTGATTTAAAACAGCCAGAAGATTATTCCCTAGGACCAACTCTGTGAAATAATCAGTGTTTAAAATGTGATTATCAGAAAGCTCAAGGACTTTAATCTGTATAGATGTGCTTCAAAACATTTATTTGCAGGAACAAGGATGTTTAATTTTTAGCTGTCATTCCATTTGTAGATAATCCAGAAAAACATCTACCAGCTTTAAGCTCCTCTTGTGTTTAGTCAGTCTGGTCTTTGTTTCCTTCTCCCGGGGAAAGGTAAAGTTGTGTGTGTTGTTCCGATGCGCTTCATTGCCACCGAAATGGTCATGGTGCTAAATGTGGTATTGAAACAGCCTCTCCCATTATTTAATTAGGAAGAAATCTAACAACTGAACATAAGAACAACAGCCTCTCCAATGTCTGTGGCCCCATGCCAGGTGAAAACGATTTCAGAAGCTTATTTGTTCAAAATTAAAGACTGTAACAATGTGAAAGCCCAGCCTTGTTCCCAGTGCAGCAGTCTTGGACGTTGCAGTTCCCAACAGAAACTTCAGTCCATTTCATTTCCAAGGCTGGGAAGAACTGGGAGACTTTGTAAAACAGGGAGTACGATTAATAATTCCAAAATACAGAAATTTACATTGGAAATGGCCCATTGAGGGGAGGGCATTCAAGCTAAGGGCCAATGCTCCCTTGGTACATTTAGTGGAATACCTGTGTTGCTGACCCTGTTAGAGTCATTAGAAACATTAGAAATAACATTCCTAAGATCCATATATCCTTTATTACATAATTTCATGTATAGTTTAAGGAAGCTGCACTTGGTTCAAGTTCCACCTTTGGATTAACACATTGATAAATGTGTTTGCTTTGGATTTCTGCTTTATTTTGATTGCTGCATTTCCTTTCTCCAGAAACTGCAATACCCATCTGTGCAAAGGACATCAGCGATGATCTGATGAAAGAGTTTGCTTTTCTGTCTGGTGAGTGTTAGATCTCTCTCTCTCCCTGTGGTAATTAAATACTCCAGACAAACTTCTTTGCTGTTTGTCAGAGTGATACTCCACATGGGCTATTGCCCATTAGGTAGTATCCAGTGCCACTAGAAATGTTGTTAATAAAACATGGAGGCAGTTTGACAGAGCAGATTAGGTTTCTGTCTCGTGCCACAGTGTAAAATATTCTTGCCTCCCAGCACTCAATGCATTAATGAGCACTTTGCTGTGAAATGTTTTCTGTAGGTTCCAGACCAGTGTGTTTATTTGCCCTTGTATTTCTGATTTCTTTTGCTGTCCCGTGTAAAGTCCACACAGAAAATAATTAATACATTTGTATTTCTAGCACCTGCACTTATGTGTTGTGCATGGACTCAGAGGCAGATTTGGCTTGTTTTGCTATTCTGGTGATGTGAAAAACCCCTCTCCCAATGGCATTGTGTGTTCTGACCTGACTGGTGCACCTGGGCTTTGCTGCTGGTTCTTCTCAGAAGCATGGCCAGGGAAGCATCATTGGCTTTTTTCCAGGTGGAAGAGGAAAGGACAAAGCTTGGATTATCACCCTCCCCGATAACGCTGGCTTCAACGAGGTGCCTGAGGAGAGTGTTTCTAAAGTCTTAACGTACCTGACGTCAGTCCCAAGGTATGAGGCTCCCTGTTAGCTCTTGTCTGTGGTGGGCAGAGGTGTGGGTCTTGCCTGGGTTAGGCAGGGATCTTCAGGATACAGCCATGTGGGGGGTGTGAGGGGCTTCTTCAGCTCTCAGAGCTCTCAGAGGGATGCAAGCCCTTACAGTGTCCAGGTGAGGTATTTCATGTGCCAGGAACTGCAGAGTAAGAAGTGGACATCATCCCTGTGACCTGTCAGCTGGAGTGTATCACACACTTAGCTAAGTTTCTAATTAACAACAAGCTTTCCTCAAGCTTTGCCATGTGTCAGTGCTTAAATATGCCACACAGCTGCCAAATAATACTTTGACATGTACAAATAGAGAGTCGTTACTGTGGAAAAAGAGAAATTAAACCAGAGGAAGAGACTAATTACAGGAACAAAGTGTTTGGGGTCCCTGTGACAGGTGATGGCTCAGCAGAGAGCAGCAGCTCCCATTACCTGCCTATGTGTCAGGGCAAAGCTGCTGACCGTCTGCCTGTGCCTCATACAGGGCTGTATACTTAGATTAATGGCCCTCCTAGTTCTTGCTGCTGAGCCTGGTGACTCAGTTACCTGGAATGCTTAATTTTCTTGAATAATGCCTGCTTTGGCAAATTTCTTCCTGCAGGGAGAGCAGACTGACAGCAGCTAGATGGGAGCTTTCCATTAGCAGCTGCTTTGGAAGAAGTGTGGAGTGTTTGGGTGCCTCTGTTCAAAAAAAGAAAAGGAGCCTCTGGCTTGTCTGCCCTCTTTTTGATGGACTCTGAAGTTTCAAGGGTTCTTGGCCCACAGAGCACTGTCCCAGCAGGAACAGGACCCTGCAAAGTGTTGGCCAGAGGGGTTTCTCCTTCATCCTGTGCAGGCAGCCCTGGTCTGTGCATCTGCACTTCCCAGCTCTGTCTGGTTTCTCCGAGGCTTCTTATTCCATCTGACTGTAAACACTTTGGCATTAGCATGATGAGCAGCCTTGCTGTCCCTGTAATAGGTCCAACTCAATCAAGAAACTAATGAGAGCTGCAAGCTTGCTGGTGATTCAAATGTGTTCAGCATGTTTTTAGTAAAACCACTTTAATCATCCTGCTCTCCTCCTCCTACCACAATAACAGCCTGCCCCAATGTCTGATCACCTCAAAAACATGTGCTCCCTAACACTTTAGAGCTAAAAGGCTGCAGGCAAAGCATCACCTAGGTGGGGGTGCTAGGTCTGCGTCAGTTCTGGTGCCCCTGTGTACACATCCCTCAGCAGCATCACACTGTGGGATTAGAGGTCAGACTTCATCCGAGAAAGTCCCTAAAAGAGGTAAATATTTACCTGCCGGAGGTATTTTATTTCCTCACATATCAGGGTTAGGTGTGGGTGCAGCAACAACTCCTTACCTGTGGATGTGCTGGGGCAGATCAAAACCACACACCCATGCCTTTCCCATTCAAGGGAACTGTAGTGTCCTACCTATACCAGTGCGAGAAAACCTCAGGAGTGTCAGGTTTGTAGTATGTGGGGAAGTTGAATGGTTTGTAGTGTTTTGGAAAGCTGAATTTCATGAAGTATTTTTCTCCTGGAAATAATTGTTAGATGAAGGAGATGAATACTGAAAACTATTCCTGAGTCCTCAAGGTGAGTGGATTAATAGCAGAGGCAGGAGGAAGGCAAATCCTGTAGGAAGGTTAATTTTTTGTATTCCTGGGAACTGTGCTGCAGGCAGGAGGCAGCTGCAGAGAGTACTTGTGGGCATGAGCTGTAAGGCAGAATAAGTGGTAGGTGCCCACTTCCTATTCTGTGCACATCCAACTCAAAATGCTGTCCTGCCTGCCTTCAGGCTGGCTGTGGTGAGCAGCACCTGCAGGGGTGTGCTTGACGCAGAGGCACAGGGAAGCGTGACAGATCCTGGTGTTTGCAGAAAACAAACCCGAGGAGTGATAAAGCAGCACTTTATCTAGGCTTGGATTGAGGACTGTGACTGTGTGGTCTTTACAGCAAATACAGATCTTTCCTCATGGCTGAAAGAATGTATGTCTCCCAGGTTAAGCCAGAATTCCAGTAGAAGCTTAAAGAAAAAAAATATAAATCAATCGAAGTCAGTTATGGTATCTGTAATTGCTTTAATCTGTAAATCTGTAAGAGTGTTATTACAGAAAACCTAACTTAATTACTATAAAAGTAAAATTTGAAAACTAAAAAAAATCCCTCTGTGTGTAGCAGTGGTTTGGTATTACCTTCAATACTGTGTGCAGTTCTGGGTGCTGGATTTAAAAAGGATGTGAAGGTCCTTGAATGTGTCCAGAGCGAACAAACCTGGTGAGAGGTCTTGAAGGAGGGTGCTATGAGGAGCTGCTGAGGCCTCTGGGCTTGTCTGGAGAGGAGGCTGAGGGGGGATCCCATTAGAGATCCCATCTCTGCAGCTTCCTGAGGATGGCATGGGCATGGGAAGGTGTTGAGCTCTTCTTCCTGGGATCCAGGGATAGGATGTGTGGGAATGATTCAAAGCTGTGCCAGGACAGGTTTAGGACAGACACTAGGAAGCGTTTATTTGCTGAGGGGGTGTCAAACACTGAAACATTTTTCCTAGAGATGTCATTGATTCTCCAAGCTGTCAGTGTTTAGGGGGCATTTGGACAATGCCCTTAACAGCATGTCTTGGTTTGAAAAAACATGTATCTGTCAGGGAAAAACTGGAGTTTCCCTTGGAATGGAGAATGTGAAAATCCCTCCCTCCAGATTATTATAATTTTGCAGTTAGGCACTTTCAGGCAAAAAAATATGGGAATAGGAGTAACAGTTCTTTACTAGGAATATTAAAAATATGCAAATGCAGTAATACAAAAAAAGCAAGCGAGCAAACAAACAAAAGTCCTAGAAAACCATGACGGAGTCATGACACCCTATTGGCCAGGATGTTGGGAACAGTCCAAATAAGTCCGCCTGGAGTGACAAATGTGGTTCTCTTGGAGTAGAGATGATCCTGTAGACAGGTTCAGTGCTGGTGAGGTGGGTCCGGTCTTCCTCTGGAAATCCATGGAAAAGAGGCTGCTTGGTGATCCTACAGCTCAATTTTTACCTTGGTAGGAACGACTGACTCCCCCACACTGGGTGGAGCATCTCACGATGGGATGGTGTAATGTGTCATGTCACTGGTGAGCCTTAGTGGCCCACTAACAGAAGATATTTCCCCTGCAGGTGGGCAGTGGTGAAAGAGATAAGAAACACTGCCCCACCTGGTTTTAACACCTGGCCCATTATCAGAAGGCATCTGCCCCCCACTTCCCCCTGGAGTTACAAGAGATAAAGGAAAATAAAAAAAAAACATCTCCCCAACTGGTTTCAACAGATGAAATAGAATACACTTTTTTTTTGGTTACATAACCCAAGACACAGCATTTTCCAGCTTTTGGTCAGCCTGAAATGACCAGACACTTAAACAGATTATCACAGTGGGTCCCTTCCTACTGAAATACCATATCCTATTCTGTTCTGTTCTGTTCTATTCTTTGACTCTTCAGCTTTTTATTATTTAGACAAGCTTTGCCTGTTTTGTTTAGGCTGGGAGGTGAGTACAGAGGTTTAGAGCTGTGACGGATAACACAGAGTAGTGGCACAGTGGAGGGTGCTGGTGGCTATAAATACCTGTGAATTTCAATATTGGGGAGGTCGTGACAGCGTGCTCTGATCCCACCAGCGGCAAGGAGTCTCTCAGCCCTGTGCTAAATCTCACAACTGCAGACTCCAGTATCCAGTTTCAAGTCCCGCAAAACATCCCAGGTCTTTATTTTTAGTCTGGTGCATCCTGCAACACATACAAAGTTAAGGATAAGGAAAAAAAAGTGACAAGAAACACCTAGAAAGAAATAATCCTTACCCTGGTTATCTGTTTCCATCTTTCTGCTACTGGATGCAAACAAACAGCCCTCAGAGGCTTGGTGGAAAGCATTGATTTATTTTTATTGTCAGCCTAAAAGCTACATCACGGGCTTGGAAATCTGATAAACCTGCAAGGCCTGGGTTGCATATAGTCTCAGACTTTCTCCACTGGCCCTAGAATAAATGACAAATTTCCCACAGTAGGTGTCAAGGCTGTCAGACTGCTGGGAACTTTTCCTCTTTGTTTCTGTAAGGGAACTGATAAAAGTAAATTAGCATGCTCGGAGGCTGCTCTCTGAGTATAACCCTGTCCTGAGTTAATGGCTTACTTCAGCTTTTTTCAATTGGCACTGCACTACAGTCTGGCTGCCTTTTCTAAAATACTTGGATTCTGGGGGTTTTCTCCAGGTTTTATTATGATTATCACAGTTCTGTATAAACATAGTTTATTTTTTCAATTGCAGACTCTTGGGAAATACCAGGGAGAGCTGGGGAATTGTTTCTTATAGCTCAGAGATGTACCTTTTGAAATTTTAGAGTGTATTGAAAAAAAAAAAAGGGTTTTATTTTTGCCTCAAACCAAAAGATCCTTAGGCCTGCTCCCACCCACCTTGGTCACTTAGCTCATGTTGAGGGTGAACAGAGCTAACAAAACCTGCAGAATTGTCTCATGTTTCCTAAACTATTCTAAGCAAATAAAGGTTTTGGCTGAAAAGTCATGTTCACCATGCTCACAACTTCAGACTTAATTACATGTAGAAGTTCTGTGTATGACCCATATGTTAAATTTGATATTAATTTTCTCTGCTCTTTTCTTCTGCACTTCAAGGCCATTAAATAAATTCAAATGAAACATTTGCACTTTGTGTGTGATGTTACAGGTCCATAAGATCTGTCTTAGGATAGCTTGGGAGTTGGGTGCCTCTGCATATCTTCAGTCAGTTATTGTTATGAGTCAAAGGGAATTTTTTTTTCTATCCTTCTGAGCACAACTGCTAATTCCTCTTTGATATATTTGTCAGAGCTGTAGCTGCCACAGACTAGGACAGCAAGATGTGCACTGAATGAAAGTTCCCACACTGGCTTCAAGTGTCCTTTTTTTTTTTTTTTTTTTTTTTTGGTAGTAAGTTGCCAAGTATTGTCTGCTGTGTGATAGTTCTGAGTAATCCACCATGTGTTTGCCTTGCCAAACACAGGAATTAGTGGAAATGATGCTGACAAGAAGCTGCTTGCACAGGGCTGTGCCGGTGCAGACACCTGACCCCCCTCTGGGGAGCCAGCACGTGTCCTGGGAGCCTCTCCCCAGCACTGAAGCCCCGGACAGGGTGGTGTGGGACATGGCTATCCTGTTTCAGCATCCACAAAATAAATATTGCAAATATTACCTAAGTATCCTGTAAATACACTCACGTTGGAGGATTTGGTTACAGGCTGGCCTGCCCGTAGCTGTGTGCAAACATGAGTGCAGTATGTAACCCAGCTGCCTGGATTGTGTGCTGTCACAGCTGGAGCCTGGCTGGGCTGTTCCCCGGCAGCCTGGGGAGGAATATTTGAATTACAGAAAGGGCAGCCGGGTGTTGGGGCCCCTGCCAGACATGGCACCCCAGTTACAGCTGGCTGGAGTGGTCAGACTGGGCATTTCAAAGCAACTCAAAGGATTTGGGTGTTAAAAGGGATGTCAGGAGCCTGTTCTTGCCAAGTCAGGCGGAGTCTGCTGGAAAACGCCTTCGAGCAAGGGCTGCCTCCCCAGCAGGATGTGCTGGGGGAGCCACCACAGCCGGTTGGAGCACCAGCTCCCCTTCCCCTGTGCCAGGCTGGCACTTCCCTGCCCTGCCTTGGTGTCACCTCTGCTGTCTCCTGCCAAAACAAGCCAGAAGTCATTGCTTGGCTGCTGTAATGTGAGCTCAGCAGGAAGAGCTGGGCAGTGAGGGCAGGGGGTCTTGGGGCATCAGCTGGAGGAGGCTGCTGTGCAAGGGCACATCTCCTCTGGCTCTGCAGGCTCCTTCTCAAGACCAGTTTGGGTTTCAAGAGCAATGTGGTCGCCAGCAATCTCTTGTTACCACCTCGCTCACAATTCACAGGTGATGCTTATCCCTATGCTACCACAGTCACAGAATCAAAGAAAGATTGGGCTGGAAGGGAGCTGTGCAGATCACAGGAAATGTCTTGAGTTGGAAGGGATCTTAAAGATCATCTAGTCCAACCCCAGCAGCCAGAGCAGCTTCACCTGGACCAGGTTGTGCTGGAATATCTGGAGATATTAAAAGCCCCACGTGGGTTTTTAAGATATCCTGAGAAGGAAATTTCACAATCTCTCTTTGCAGCCTGTTCTAGTGCACTGTCATCCTCAGGAGAAAGACATTTTTCCTCATATTCAGATAGAATCCCCCGTGCTTTACTTTGTGCCTGTTGCCCCTTGTCCTGTTGCTAAGCAGGAAAGGAAAGAGTTTGCGTGTTCAGGAAAATTTTCTCAAAGGGAATTTCATGAACTGTAGAAATACTAAAATGTGGTTTGCATTCTGAGTTCTTGGATCTGGGGGTTTTATTTGAGAACAGAGTCACTTTTCTTGGAACATTGTCTGGTTATTGGTATTTTCTTATCTTACAGTCAACATGAGTCTGACACTAAATTTATCCTAATTCTGGATAGAAGACTGGACACATGGACATCAGTCAAAACAACTCTCCAAAAAATAGCAGTAAGTCCTCTTCAATGTTAAGTGCTTTTAGTGTACTAAGTCACCATGTCTTTATGTATCTCCTTCAGAAAACACTGGGAACCAGGAGCAATCATGCTCCTGCTTTCTCCCTAGGCAGTAGTTTCCTTTATGGCCCTGTAATTAATTAGAGTGCGTAAATGAGATGTTTGTGTATTAATTTGTTTGTTTGATCCATTTGCTAGCTTTTATACTCCTTTGCAGTGGTTCAAATGTGTTTTGTGCAATATTCTATGCTTTTGATGGGTGGAAAATTTGGCTTCATATATGTTCCTTGACACTGGTTATTAGTTTATTTTACCTAATTGTTGGTCACTGAAAGTTTTAGGTTCTTTAAACAGGCTTCACAAGCATTGGTATGTGGGCATGAGGGGAAAAAATCTATTTTTAAAGTATATGGATGCATTCATGTGTTTTAAAGGATCTGGTACACACGTTCATGTGCTACACAGCATTAGCTGTGTCTGAATGTCTGTGTCTGAACACAGCTCACAAGTGGGGTTTTGCAATTCTCCATTGCATTGTGTCTTGGAATCAGAGCTTGGATTCACAACAGAGCATGCAGCTGTAGAAAAGTCATGTTTATGGGAGGTAGGAGCTAACAGATAAGTCCTTTCCCAATTACACCATGCCATGTGGGTAGGTCAGTGGAAATATTCTAGATTTGTTATTATTGTGTTTGTTTCTGCTCATAATCATTGAATGGTTAAAGACATCAGTCCATCTGAGAAAGGATGAAGTAAAGGATATGTACTGAGACAGAAAATGCTGACCTGGTTCTGATAGATCTTACGGTACTTTAATTTGTTAATACTGGTACAACTGAACTTGGTGTTAAAAATACCTGGCTTTTCTGGCATTCTGCTGATCAGCATCCCACAGGACGCAGGGGGGATTCCATTTTTGCAGTGTGAATGAGATAGCACTAATAGTATTTTTTCCTGAATGTTAGAACTTGAACTTGCAAGTGTGGTTACCATACCACTAGAGAAGAAGGAGCATTTAGAAAGTAGTTCTTTAAAGTGATCATCAAAATTCAGTTCTGCCAGTGTTTGAACAGCTGCTAATACCAAGAGCATCCTTTAAGGATGATACACTTGCTTTGCATAGTCTGGAAGCTGCAAATGGGAAAAAATCCTTTCCTAATTTGTAGCTTCTACAAAAGTGTAATTCATTTTATGTTTTATAGAAAAAACGAATTATTTGAGCATACACACCCTCTTTGTGTGCCATGTGTCCATGTGGAGAGGTGACTTTGCCTGCAGTATCAGGGCTGTCCATGCAAAGAATGGGAGGTGCTCTGTGCAAAAGAGGGATGAGAACTAGGAAACCAGTGTCCACTAAATCTTGTTGCCTTAAAAACAGAGTCTGGTCCTAAATGGCTTGTCTCTATGTCCAGAAGGTGTAAAGTCAAAAATTGAAAACATAATTTTTTTTCCAATCACACATCATAAACCCTGGTGCAATTAAAAAAAAAAATCTTTTTTTGACCTTTGTAAAATTTTGGAGTAAAGGGTTGCCATGAAGCTGAATTTAAAATACAGAGCGTGTCCTATTTTTTCCAGCATATGGATATGCAATTGCAGCTCTGCGGTTGTGCATCTATCTTGAAAATTTTTCTATCACACTGTACAGATTTTTGTTTTAACTCTTTATGTATGTCTCTAGTTGCCTAGGCAAACCAGGCTACTGCTGGGAAGAGATGCCAGGGCAAGCCTCAGGTTTTGGCCGGAGCATCTTTCTTTAGTTTGCCCCCAGAACTCTGAACAGCTTGAAAAGGCACCTTGGAGATAACGGCAGGGGGGAAAGGGAAGGGTGAAACCTCTGAGCTGAGAGCCCAGTCCTCGCAGGAAGGAGCATCTGCAGGATGATTTTTGGCATTCCACCTTAAAAGCAAAGCCGGCGCTGGGGAGGAGAGCGGGGCTGCCAGCCGGGAGCCGGGTGCCGGCAGGGCTGCTGCCTGCCCGAACCGCTGCCTGCCCGGCCCCTGGCAGCGGGGCGAGCCGGGGCAGCGCCGNCCGTGCTGCGGCGCACGGGGACGGGCCCGCCGGCACCGCTCCGGCCCGGGGAAGGGCGGGGGCAGCGGGAAGAGAGCCCGCAGCGCTCGGGGCCGAGCGGAGCGGGGGGCAGTTTTAGCGGCATCCTCCGTGCGGGAGCGGCCGGGCGCTGGGTACCGCCGGGTATCACTGGATATCCCCGGTACCGCTGGGTACTGTCGGCTATCCCTGGGTACCGGCGGGCATCCCTGGGGACTGCCGAGNNCATCCCTGGGTACTGCCGAGTACCGCCGGCTATCCGTGGGTACCGCTGCCCCGCAGTGCTGCTCCCGGCTCCCGCCTTCCGCAGGAACGGCTCTGTCATTGCTCCTCCAGGGAGGGAAAGCCGCTGGCAGGGAGGGGGCCTTGGGCAGGTCTGTGCCCCAGTGATGCTGACAGCATCCTTCGGGAGGGTTAATCATGCAGTCGGCTGAAATAAAGGTAGCAGAGCACTTGGGAATTCCATTCTGGCTCTGGGGGAAGTTAAAGACTCAAATTAGCAGTACCTGGCGTTTTGTTGCA
The DNA here is from genome assembly GCA_013400215.1 of Cisticola juncidis. Taxonomy (NCBI): domain Eukaryota; kingdom Metazoa; phylum Chordata; class Aves; order Passeriformes; family Cisticolidae; genus Cisticola; species Cisticola juncidis. Next base: position 260,569 of record VXBR01011816.1, on the reverse strand, counting down.
TGACTTTCCCTTAAAGGGGCAGCAGAAAGTCATTAAGTTCATCACCTGTATAAGGGCTCCTGGCCTCAGTCTGCAGTAGTCAGAAAGAAACTTACTGGCAGATACTACTTTTTTTTTAATGTTTTTTGACTACCAACCTCATAATGCCCCAGTGAACTGCAGGGAAGAAGAGTCTCTGAAAACCGAGTTCCTAAATCGGGGAAAATGTTAAAATAACACTAAATGTGTCAGAATGAGATACTCAGTAATGAGGCAGTAGCTGTGATGCTTTCAGTGGATGTCCTTTCTTGTGCTTTATTAGCCCAGTTCGTCTGTATTGATTAAATCAAGGCTCTCTGTGTGGTTATAGTTAAATGTGCATTTAGAAAGTTGCTGAACTGGCCTTAAGGTATCCATGTCTGTGTCCTCGGAAGAGGAGGGAGGTTGTGAGCATGGGCTGTGGTCAGTGAGACAGATACCAGCAGTGAAATGTTGCCAACAACTCGATTTAGTGGAATTATCCTGGTAGTTTTCTGTCTTTCCTGGTGTGCTGCAGAGGACAAAGGCTTTAGAGGGTTCTTTGGGTGTTTTGTTACATAACCCCGGGTTTATCAAGTTCACAGGGGTTTTTTTTGTCTTTCAAATTATAAGATAAAGCATAAGGCAAGATTAAGGATCATTTTGTCTTTGCTTTCTTTAATATATTGTGGGAAAGATTTTTTTTTTGCAGTTGTGCCTTCAGTATCTTTAGAGTTCAGTTTTCAGGAAACTTTTCTGCACTTCAGCCCTGAGAAAAACTAAAATTGTTACAATGATTAAAAACATAGAGTCCCTACAGGAATGCTATGCTGAGGAATTACTGGTCTATGTAGGTTCTTTCCTAACATTTCATTCTTTCCCTTAAGTCTCTAAGAGGGCACAGGACATGGCTTGTTAGGGTCTGTCTTTCTACAAGCTTATTTCTTGTCTTGTTAATATTTTCCCCATGCTTGGAATACATTAGGTATCATTTGCAAAGCTGTATTTCTTGTTTTGTAGCTATACAGAAGTGCTGACCTTGATCCTATATATATATGATCAGCTGAAAAATCCCCAAATGCTTTCTAAACTGAATGTAAATCAAATCATCTGCCCTGGAAAGTCAGATATTTTGAGATGAAATATCGAGGAGCAAAAGGGATTGTGTGTGTATGGCCATGAGGTTGTCCCTGTAGTGGAAGGATGTGAGTTAGGCTGTGGTCTCTTTGTGTGTGTTGAGTGGAACATGTTGGCATCCTGCACCCAGAGGTGTCCAGGGGCACCCCTGCTCTCAGACAGGCATCTCACACTTCATCCCTGTGTGGTGCAGTTTGGGCAGGCAGCTGTACTTGTCTCCTGCCTGCTGCACCCTCTTCCTGGAGATGTGGCTTTCCTGCCCAAGGGCCCCTAGGAGCAGACATTCAAAGCCTGCAGGTTTTCCCATGGGGGAACAGGGTTTGGAGACCTGACTTTTTCTCCAGGGGGTTTGCTCTGTGCCCAAAGGGTGCTGTTAAAAAGGACCTGAAGGAGCAAGAGAGGCCAAAGGTCCAAGTGCTGGACAGGGGATGAAGGGGAATAGTGATGTCAGACTGAGGGAGGATGAATTTGTGGCTGGTTGTTCTCAAAGATATTCCTGATGCATTTTTCAGGAGAAGGTCAAGGTAGGAGCCTAAAGGAGGCATTATGTGCTGCCCAGGTGCTGGAGCAGGAGCATAGCACACAGGACCTGGAGCCAGCACCAATGTCTCTGTTATCTAATGGTTTGCTGTTGCTTCCAGTGCCAAGTCTTTGTCCCTGACACCACTCTCATTGACTTCCAAAGGGTATGAGTTTGTCATTTCATTCACAATCTTTTTTTTTTCTGCTTGTACTTAAAATAAGAGCAGATCAATATATTGGATTTATGTAGTTTATGTGATCCTAAAAGTCTCTGTCCATTTCTAAGGGAAGTTGTAGGCAGTGGAAGCCACAACCTGCCCCTTCCCCCGCAAGAAAACAGAGCAATGAGTGAGTGACAGTGCAGTTCATGGATGCCAGATCTCAAGTGTAAATCAAGTCTGTTTTAAACAATACTAATGCATATTTGTGGGAGTGATCTTTGTTCTGAAGGCACAGACGAAGTGCCCTGCAGTGCAAAGTACCTAAACATGTTCATTATTCCCACCCTTGGTATAGAGGTTATTATCATGTTTCATGGAGGAGGATAATATAAGGGGGAGAGAAATGTGACCTGGCCTGGCAGGATCTCAAGAGTAAATCATGTCTTAATTAACTCAAGTCTTTGCATCATGTGCTTATCCATAATTTAATGATTCAACTCCTACTTTCTTAAAAATTCTTTTTCATTCTCAAGAACCCTTTTCACAGATCTATTTGAAAATGCACCTGCCAACCATATGCTTGAAAAAGGGCTCCAGCAGTGTAGACAGGAAATTCCAAATTCTTGCCACAAATTAAATGTTGCCTGGTAATTATCAAGGACAAGAAGAGTGTGCTTGATGCAGTTATGGGATGATTAGCAAGTTTGGCAATAAATTTTGCTTCCTCAATCTGTCATTCCTCTAAATGTTCCAGCCCTCTGTTCCCTGCTAAGTCGTAATTTCACTCCCCAAGTTATAATGATGAACAGTATCTATATTATTAAAGTTTATAATAAATGTGCCTCCAAGGAGCACAGCTGAACTCCTGCCTGCTCCAAAGGGGAGTGGGGCTGCACAACCCTGCTGCAGCTACGTCCCACATCTCTAAACCACTCCCAGCATCTCCCTCCTGTTTTAAAAATAAGAAAAGGCTATCATGAGCAACGAAAAAAAAAACCCTAATACTGAATGATTCCCCTTCTCTTCAGTGCATTGAAAGCTGTTGTTGGACCTGCCATGTGCCCAGGATGAGTGTTATCTGTGTTTCCTTGCAGGCATCCTTCCCAGGGAATCTGCACTTGGTGATGGTTCTCCGTCCCACGGGTTTTTTCCAGCGCACCTTCACTGACATTGGATTCCGGTTCAGTCAGGAGGATTTCCTGCTCAAGTTACCGGTACAGAGCTGGCTGTGCAGAGCTGTTGTGTGTGCTCAGAGGCTGCCCGTGCACCTCGGCTCGGGGGTGACACTGTCCCACTCTTGGTGTCCCCAAGAGGAGGTCATGGATCCACTGAGGCATGTCCAGGGGTGGCTGAGAGGGCTCAGCCCCTCTGGAGCCATGCTGGGAGAGGTGGGGACTTTCAGTCTGGAGAGCAGAGGGCTCCAGGGAGAGCTCAGAGCCCTTCCAGGGACTAAGGGGCTCCAGGAGAGCTGGGGAGGGACTGGGGACAAGGGATGGAGGGACAGGACACAGGGAATGGCTTCCCACTGAAAAAGGTTAGATATAGGTTAGATATTAGGAAGAAATTCTTCCCTATGAGGTGGGGAGACCCTGGCACAGGTTTCCCACAGCAGCTGTGGCTGCCCCTGGATCCTGGCAGTGTCCAAGGCTAGGTTGGACAGGGCTTGTAGCATCCTGGGACAGTGGAAGGTATCCCTGCCCATAGGAACAGGATTGGGAACTTCATGATCCTTAAGGTCCCTTCCAACTCAAACCATTCTATGTGAAGGGTAGCCAGGAATTTGTTTAATGTCTGAAAAGTTAAAAGACATGTCTAGTTGAGCTTTTGCTGTGGATTTTACACATATTCATCTAAGTGTAGATCCATACCAACATCATGCTGGTATTCGTACCTAAAATAGCCACTGAAATGAGTTTATATTCTCAGCTCAAAATTTCCAGACTTTTAAACCACCTTGATTATAGGACATAATGAGAATAATTAAGAGAAGAAAAGATCACTTATAGAATCTAAGGTTGATGCTATTACAAACACAGAAAAAAAATAAATGCTTTCCTTTAGGAAACAGCATGGTTTTCACAAAATTTACATTTTTCACTCTATAATGACTGTTCTTTGCACAATTTTGAACAATGCTGACATATCCCATGGCAGATCAAGACATACAAAAAATCATGAGTACATATTTATGTGAAATTATTAAAATGTATGTGTTCTTTCTAGTTTACTGGTCCTGCCATGCTTAAACCTGCATCACTTTGCCTTCAGCCCTGTTCTGCAGCATCTCACTGTGCTTTGCATTTAGCAAAGAAAGCACCCGTAAGCTATGGCTTACAGCAGTGGTCAGAAACACTAAATAAACCATCAGTGTAAGAAGGAAGCCCTGCTCCAGAGCAAGATGCAGAGCAAACTCAAGTTTGAGGTCCACAAAAGATCTGTGTGTTGGGCAGGAGTGGTGGTGCCCAGATGACAGCAGTGCCCTGTGTGTGTGCAGGTGGTGATGCTGAGCTCGGTGAGCGACCTGCTGACATACATCGATGAGCAGCAGCTGACCCCCGAGCTCGGGGGCACCCTGGAGTACTGCCACAGCGAGTGGGTCATCTTCAGGACGGTGAGTGTGGGCTGCCCATGGGCTCTCAGCCAGCTGGGGCTCCCTGGGGAAGGTTGTCAGTCAGGCAGTGAGCACTGGGGGGCTGAAAGTAATCCTCAAAGCCACTGCTCCTCCTAGATCGGGCCTGCAAAGGAGCCAAGGGGTGTTAAGCTTTGATGGGTTTGCAGGGGAGCTGGACGCTTGACTCCCTTGACTCCCTCCCTTGACTCCCTTTTGAAACTGCTCCCAAAAGATGTGTCTTTGTAACTCTTTATTAAAATTCCTTTAATGAGAGATACCCAATAGGCTTTTTTGTTAATAATGGTTGTTTAATGTGATTAATATCAGAACTGTGTTTGGGAAGGAGGGTAATGAGACTTCCCACTGCACACTGACCAAATGCAGAGAATTCAGAAAATTTCCTTTTAGGTTTGTTTCTTTCCCTTTGCAAGAACTTTCCTTTCGTATTGCCAGGAATCAGGAGTTGTGCCTTGCTGTATGTTTTTATGCTTCCTGTACACTCTCAGTTTGCCCCAAGATGTTGTCTCCCAGATGAATGGCAGGCTGGATTCCCAATGGGATGCTCTCTCTCTCTGTGGGCATCCCACCCAGCTCTCTCAGAGCAAACTCTTGGACTCCCCTGGCACACCTCATCTCTGGCTCTTCGTGAGCTCTTAATGAGCTGTAGGGCTGTGGTGAGTGCCAGGCTGATTGCAGTCTCTGTGTCCCACCAGGCCATAGAGAGTTTTGCACTAACTGTGAAGGAAATTGCCCAGATGTTGCAGTGCTTTGGCACGGAGCTGGCAGAGACTGAGCTCCCTGAGGACATGTACTCCATCGAGCGCATCCTTGCCCTGCGCACCGAGAGGTACTGCCAGCTCAAGGTATGGCTCAGCAAAGCTCTGCACAGTCAGCTGGGCTTTCTGCTGCTTTCCTGTGGTGCCCCTCCTCCCTCCCTCCCTGCCATGCGTGTGTGTGTGTTGTCAGACGAGGTGGAACTCAGTGTGGCTGTTTTTCTGTTCCCCATACGTTTGCCGTGCATTGAGCGGATCACCGTGCCAGCAGCCAGCAAACTGTCTGAGCTGCCAGCTCCCTCCTGCCTGCAGCAGTCGCTGTCTGGAGCCTGCTTCTCCCATGGGCTTTGCACATCTGGCTGCCAGGAGGGCATGGGAAGCTCTGTCAGCTGTGTTGTCATGTGTCATTATCTGGGATCCCCTCTGCCTCACGCCCTTGCCCGCAAAAAGCTGCACACAGAGTTCATCAGCAGCTCTGGAGGGGTGGTTTGTCTTCGGGCCCCTCTGCCTGGTGGCTCTTCCTTGGGGGCTCTTAAGGGAACTGTGCTGGAGAGCATCCAAGATGAAGATTTCTGTGTGAGCACACAGTACAGAGCATCCACGATGTGATCCCTGTCTTCATGAGAGCCTTCAGGTTTTGTCTTAAACAACATTTGTTTCTCGAGTATTTTGAATATTTTTTTCCAACTCTTTGTGATTGTGATTACATAATTATAGGAGTCAATGGAAGGTTTAGTGCAGCCAGCTGCTGCTTTATCAGCCTGTTGTCTTTGGTGCTCCTGTATCTTTCAGGGACCAGCACAGACCTGGCCCCAAACGCTTCCTTCAAAAGCAATCACTGTGTTAATAGTTGTTCTGTGTAGCTGAAGAATGAGCACCTTTGCTTTGTGACAGGTTTCATTTACCTAAGTCAAAGAATTGTATCTATTTTAATTCATAATTGTTTGTCATTCATGTGACAGCGAGTTCCCAGAAAGCTACCTCTAAGAAATACTGAAAATGTCATCCAAGTTGTGCTGTGTGTAGGCATAAATACATGTGTGCATGTTTAGAAAGTATCACTATAGATACTGTCAATGGGCCTCCATCACTTCTCTGAAAAGGAAGAGAGTAATATAAAATAGTAGCTACATCTATTGCAACATGACTCAGGGACTTCGGGTTAGTGCTCAGGACTTTAGCCACAGTGTAGGGGGCAAATGTCATCTCCACAGTATAGGCCTGTGGATAAACCAGTCAGCAGTGCCCGTTTTTCTCTGTGGAGAAATAAAACACGTGTTTTCATTTGCGTAGAAAGCACAGCAGCACTCAGTACAAGCCATCTGTTGCTTTTAATTCCTCATCTATTAATTTAAAATACCAAAACCACTCTTTGGCTTTTGTCTGAAGTGAGGTCTGTTGGCTTTTTTCTTTTTTTCCATCTAAGACTATGAAACACAAAAGCAGATGAGAAACTGTGCACAGATTGTGGTGACAGCAAGCTTTCTCCTGACAACCCCAGGACTGGTACAGTTGATTCCTGAATTCAGATAATTAGTCAATCAGAATAATTTATGTAGCTGTGATGCTGAACAGAAACTGGCAGCAAGCACAATAAAAAAATGACAGAAATTAATTAAACAGAGTAACTGAGAAATTAACCCCATTGATACACTGAACAGATAAAGTCAAGTTACCGCCTGTTTGACAGTCAGGCCACTTTGCTTTATGGATAATGAATGGCTTTGAATCAGAAGAAAAACACAGAAAAGTGAGGTGTAAGAGGATGAAATAACAGCCTCCTGCAATCTAAAACACACTGCATCATTCTTCTCTTCTGAGTCTCCTGCCTGTGGCAGTATCAAACACAGAGAGGGGTTTTGCTGTTTGGTCATCTTCCAGGGTGTTCTAGTGACAGGGATGCAGACTGGCAGGGGACACTGTGTGTGGGAGAGGGGAAGCTGCTGCAGCTGTGTCCTGCTCCTGGGCTGCTGCCCTGAAGATGATGTTATGTTTAGGTTGCTGTCTGGGGCAGGCAGACGTTTAAGCAAGTCTGGGCTTTCTGAATCTTCTCCCTGAAGAGATTTTGCCATTGTTTGTCTTGCAATAGAAACCTGGCCATCTCCTAGGATGGGCTCTTACTCCTCCATGTCTGGCTCTCCAGTGGAACCATAGACAGGTCTCTCCTTCAGGGCCTCTTCCACTTCAGTTCATCAGCTACATGTGTTTTCTCCCTCCTCATTTCTGTGTTTGGCCTCTTTTTCCTGAAAATAGTTGACTCAATGCACATGTTTGCTTTGGGGCTGAGCCCAGCCAGCACAAAGCACCTCACCTAATGCTAATGACGACACCAAAGGTTTAATTTTTCCCCAAGCAGAGGTCATCATGGCAGAGTTGATTTTATGTGTAGAGGTTGTAGTGAGTGGTGCTATGTGGACTCACTCCTGGCTTTGTTCTCCCATGGGATGCTCCTCTTACAACCTCCTCTCCTGACCTTTTTGGAGAAGCACAGCCATCAAGCTGTGGAAAATCTTGCTTGAAGACATGAACTTGTGGACAGATGTCTCACAGCACCACCACCTGCCCATCGGGAGAAAATGGGGACAGTGCTGGCCTCCTGCTCCTGCATCTTTTTGTGGCCCGATGTATTAATGTGTGCTAGTTCCCCCCCAGCCTGGTGACCAGTCCATGGCTCAGCTGGTGCAACTCCAGGGGCTAGTTCCATGTTAAGAGGACTAAAACATCTGCTGGGAGCCCTTTGGTCTGTTGGGTATTGGTGCTTCATTTCACACAGGGAAACTAAGGCAGGAGAAACACAAAATGATTTATCCTTTCCTCACAATAAGTAGCCTGAATGAGAAATATTTTGTGTTATACAGGAAGATATTACAGCAGTCACAAAAGAGGGAAACTTGCTTTTGAGCAGTTTTGAAGAGCCTGACTCTGGGGAATGCAGTCAGGACCAGCAGCAAGAGAAGCCTGGGGACTGGGAGACTGTGAATAGGTGAGTGCACTATGTTCCTAATTTCCCAGATTTTTCAGTGGAAACACTCAAATTATTTAGGTGAGGATGTGTTGTTTGTCAGAGACAATGATACCAGAATTTTGCTCCAGCCCATCAAATTGCTGGGTGAACTTCTCTCATGATTTTGACTGGCTCTGATCTTTATCCCCACTGTTATGGTGAGGCTGTGGAGCAGATGCAGGCTTTTCCTATGCCAGGCTTCAAAGTTTTACCCAGGTAAATGGAGATAGCAACAACTGCTTCACACAGATGCTGTCCTCTGCAGTGATGGTTTCATTAAATCTCTCTCTGGGAATATCTCAAGTCATATGTACATGTCTATTACTTCCTCTGAGACCTTGGGTCCAGAAGACCTGTCTAAGTGATCTCTAGGTCTTGTCCATCTCTGCTTGTCCTCTGTTTGTAAATTGTTCTCTGTGCCCAAGGTTGCTTGGTCAGCTGCGTGAGATGGAGACTGCTTTTGATGGCTTCTGGGAAAAACACCAGTTAAAAATGGAACAATATTTACAACTCTGGAAGTTTGAGCAAAGTTTTCAAGAGGTAGGATCAGATGTGCCTCCATTGGCAGAAGGGACAGTTGGAGGTCTGATGGAGGGAATTTTCTTTGCTTTTTGTTTTGAGAGTGTTTAATTTATGCTGCTGTTCCTTGAGTGTGGCTGGGCTAGCTAGCCTGGGGCAGCTGTGCTTCCTCACTGAGAGCTAATTTAGGTGTCACTGCCCTGCAGCCGCGTGGATTTTGTTCATGGAAGCATCTTTGAATTTAGACATTAGTTCTCGGGCACTAGTTGTATTATTTGATTTAGCCATCTTAGCTCAAGTGTGATTAATTTTGGGCTCAGAATTATTTCCTACTTGTGTTTTGTATCCTTTTGCAGCAGTCTTCTTCTTTGTGTCTAGGTCAAGAATGCCATTGAATTTTTAATGGGTCAGCAAGCGGAGCTGCCCGACACTGGCGACAGCATCCCCCAAGTGAAGCAGAGGCTCAAGGACTTGGAAAATTTTGATGGCATGGCCCAGGTCAGACAACCTTGCACAGAAGAAGCACTAATGAAACACAAGAGCTACATTCAGTATTTGTGGTAGGAGGTATTTGCTGAAATTACCTAGTTCTGGTGTAATTTGTTGGTAAGTGCTGCACAAAAGGATTGATTTCATGTCTGTGCTCTGAGCAGCAACACTGTGATCACTCTGAAAGCCAGAAACAGGGCATTTAATTATCATGGTTAAAATAAATTGCTGAGCCACCGTGAAAATCCGGAACAGATAAATGTCTGAATGTGGGGGAGGCGTAGGATTTAATGAGCTAGAAGAAAAATTATTTATATTTTAAGTGCTTTAGTTATGCTAATAGGCAGAAACTTGTTACCAGGCACATGGAGTTGCAAAAAAAGTTGTATCCTGACATGTCTGTGACTTGAACATAACATATGGGTGAAGACCAAGAGATGTAGGGGAAAGAAGGGGTAAGAGAAATGATTCACAGGTGCCCAGCTAAGGAGGTGACCTTTGCAAAGGGATGTGCTGGGCACATGGGCCAGGGTCAGCAGAGAAATCCTGAGGGATCTGTAGACAGAAGAGTTCTGGAGAAAGGTCTGAGGCTTGCTGGGTGTTTGGAAGAAATGTCTATGGAGAGAGGGAGGAGGATCAAAATGTCAGGCAGGCAGGGTGCAGCAGAAAGGCCAGCCCTGGAGAAACCATGACCATTATACTGACTAAGATGTTCTGAGAAGATTGTGTGTTGTTGGCATCAAGATAAACCTTAACTACTCGAATTCCCTTTGATGGGTGGGAGCACAGTGGGCCTAAAGTGGACATCAGCTGCAGTTCCTGGAGAGGGCAGTGATGCATTGCCAGCAGGCACTCATGGCATTGCCAGTTTGGTGAAATACTGTTTTCTTCTTCATCCTCTTTATGGATAGCAAAGGGTTTTCTTCCCAGATGGTGGGTACCATTTTATCCTGCATCAGCCACCCATGCTGGCTGCTCCTAATGGCAGTGACCTCCATGTGTGCCTGAAATCCAGTAAGGCGCGAGAGCACACACAGGTACGTGTGGACACTTTGGCATTATTTCTGTGAGTGTGCAATGCGTTCTCTCCCTTCCCCTGCAGGATCTGATAGGGAAGGCTCAGGTGGTGATACTGCATGGACACCAGCTAGCAGCCAACCATCACTATGCCCTCAACCTCATCTGCCAGCAGTGCAACGAGCTGCGGCACCACTCCGATCTCCTGTCGGATGAGATCAAAAGGAAGCAGATGCACCTGCAGAAGACTTTGGAGCTTCACACCCGCCTTCAGCAGGTAGAGTTCAGAGACACAGAGCTCTGAGGAGATAGTTGGTTAGCTTCTCCATGGGGTCAGAGGTTAGCCTCTCTTCTTAGGTGGAAGCATCTGAAATTTGCAGCTTTTCTTCAGCAGTTAATGGTAGGAAGGTGCTCCCCAGAGGCTGAAGGAGTGCCACACCCCTCCCTTACCTGGGAATTCAGCAAACAGGTATCGGCTGGTGCTGTGAAGGCAGTAGAAAGAGGTAAAGAGGTGGGGACCTCCACAGAACACCAAGTTCAGCTGCTGCTCTTGATCGTGCTTTCATGCTGTATCCATGTAATGTATTGACTTTGGAGTTTTTCATGCCCAGTGCAGGAGAGGTAACACTTTCACATAAACTCCAGCCCTTTATTCTGAGGGATTTTTTAGGAATGAACATAGCTGAGTGTAAAATAAGATGACAGATTGGTAGATAGGCACAGCTGTGTGCTAGCATGGAAGGAGAGTCATGTGGCTCCAGTGCTTTTTGATATCTTAATCAGCATCAAATATTCATTTAGGGAAATCCATGCTAATTAGGCCAGAAGGCACACGGGTGTAATGTGCTTGAGGCCAGTTAAGAGAAATAGTGAATTTTGACCCTGTTCAATTTCCCTGTTTCGGGGAACCGGGGAGCTCATTTTTCCGCTCTCTGTGCTCCACTTCACCATTGTGCTGGTCTGTGGGGACAGACAGTTCCTTGGCAGCCTCTAAGCTGCAGGACAGGGGCTTCTGGGCTTCTTCCAGGCCTGGTTGGTGCCTGGGGTCTAGCTTGGAGCACAGCACGGTCCTGCTCTCCATGTCTCCCATCCTGTTCACAGTACTGGAGATTCTCTGTTCTTCTTGGCTGGAGCATCTTCTCACCCCCATACAAACCACAGTGTGTGAGTGCCAGTGAGCCCCAGTTCAAGTCTGCACTGAGCCTCAAGAAACCTGCCAGCCTCCCTGTAAGCTCCAAACTGCCCACTTCAGCTTTCCCAGCTGGAGACGTAAACATTTGCTTATCACTGATGTCAGCTGCGCACTAGTCCTTCCATGTCAGGTACACCACTGATTTTAGCCAGGTACAAGGAGGAACAGCTTGGCTGGGTCTGTTGAGAAATTCAGTTACCTTACAGAAAAAAAAGTGTCCTTTCTGTTTTCTATTGAAACCACTGTAAGAGCTGAGGTCTTTGGGGATGCTGTTTAGCTGCATCCAGATCCAGTCAGTGATATTCCTCATAAGAACCTCGTTGCAGTGGAGGTGCCGCTGAAATCTCACTCCCTATGCTGTCCTCAGGCTCTGCAGTGCTGTGATGAAGGTGCCTACCTGCTCGCCAACCAGCAGATGGACAAGTGCCAGTCTAAGGAAGGTGCTCAGAAAGCACTCCAGGACATAGAAAAATTTCTTGAAAGCTCCTCAGCCTACTTAAACTATGATCCCCAAGCCCTACACTATGATTTTGAGTCAGTTTTAACATCTGAGTTGAAGGTAAGCAATGCCTCCAGTTCCCCGTTACACAAGTGAAAAGCAGGGTTGTACCGTGTGGCAGTGCTGTCACCTTTGTAGTCCTCTGCTTTGGGTCAAAGGGAAAACTGACGGTGATCCTGTGAGCCTTTCTTCACTCTTTGCAGTGCCAGATCCAGTCTGTGCAGGCCAAGCTGGAGAACGTCCGCAGCATGTTTGAGAACCGGCAGTCCTGCTTCAAGAAGCTGCTGGATAAACACGTGCGGCCCGTCCAGCTGGTAGCTCCTCGGCCAGAAAATCCCCCCAGATCAAAGTCACCCTTGTTCTCTCCTAAACATGGTAAAATGTTGTGGAATTACTGTGTTTTCAGCTGACAATTTTGCTTTGAGGCAGGAAGAGTAAGGCTTAAGATGGTTTTGAGAAGCTAACTAAAACTTGCTGGGAGATGTGGAGTTATTGGTTAGTGTTAAATATATAGCAGATGATTTATTAACTTTGCAGTGTTTGTGTCAATGTTCCCATACCTGTGTGAAGGATGAAGCTGGTTGCTTGTTATCTATTTCTACTTCTTACTCAATGAAAAAGAGCCATTAGTGAACCTCCAGTTCTGCTTTATTGGCATCCTGCTGGGCTGGAAACTGGTGTATTGATACTACAGGGAAAAAAGGGCAAGGCTTATAAATTTATTAGCTTGCCTATTCTCTGTGGCTGTCTTGAGCTGGAACTGACATAAAGTTAGACCGATGTTTGCAAAGGAGCTTGGAGAAATGAGGAGCTCAAATCTCATGAACAGAAATGAGCTGGATGCTTAACTCCTTTTGATTCCTTCAGGGTGTCTTCCCTAAATCCCAGTTGTGGAATAATTAATGCCCATAAAGGTACAAATTCTCATTGAACTGAGGTCACTGAATGTTCTGCCTTAGTTTCAGTAATGGGATGTGGCACCATGTTAGCTTTAAATGATAACATAAAAACTTTCATCCTTGGCAGCCCTGAGTGCATCAGGCAGAATTAAAAGAGATTCCAAAGTATCATCCATGTATTTTCAACCAGGGACTTGCTAAATTATGTTGGAACATTAAATTCAGTGGTCTGATTACATAAAAGCAATCAAACATTTGTGTTTTAATACAGAGTTTTTATGATGAATTAACAAATATTGGTTATGGTAAGTTGTAGCAAAAGCAGTTGAGGGAATGAGAAATGTAAATAGCCAAGTGGAGGGGTGGAATGAGGCTGGATGCAGTGAGGGAAATTAAACTACTCAAGATGCAGGCCAGTGCAGCAAGTAAATCCCAGATTTCCTCTTCCCGTGCTGATGCCACCCTCTCTAGAGCACATAACCTTCTGAAGCCCTCTCCCCAATCAGTAAAAAAGCTCTGAGTGTTTAAAGTAGAGCATTGCCCATTTTACCTAACACAGCTTTTCCAGTTTTCTGGAAAGAGGACAGGGTTAAAGACAAATTATTGACCTAAAGAGTAGGGTAAATGGGTGGCCATCTCTGTGGGATATTGTGAGATCATCATCACTCAGCTGGACTTATTTCGTGCCTTTATGGGATGCAAGTTTTTCTGGCAGAGGCACTCAGTCACCTGCAAAGCACAGGTATCCTCCATTAATCCTCTGCCTGAAAGCAATGATCAAGTGTGGAAAAGACAAAAGGCTCCTCTTTGAATAGATCATGACAAGAGAGCTTTTAAATAAAGTCTGTTTGATACCAAACATCAAACTGCTGCAGGCCTGCTGGCATGATGGGCAGTGTCAAAGGCACACGCTGAGCTCTGCTGGGAGTGCTTTGAGATGGATGGGTTTTATGGTGTGGATTGAAACCAAACCAACTCTGAGCACATCACTTTTGTCCTCTATTCCTTTATTTCTTATGTTTCTATGCCCCTTTCCCCCCTTATATCTCTGTCTGACGATAGATGCTTCCTCTTTTATCTTTGCCCTGGATTTGAAGCCTGTCTGAGAAATGTGGCTCTAATTTTTAAACCTTTTTTTTGGGGGGGGGCTGGGGGTGGGGTGCAGGGAAGAGTAAACTTATCCTACCCTGAGCCTTCAGGTGTAGTGAGATGTGCAGAAGTGGCACTGTAAGCTGTGGCAGGGCCTAAGTGCTAGAGCAGAGTCACTCTTGCAAGAGAAGCTGGTACCCATCTCCCATCCAGCTCCACATCTGTGTTATCTTTCTCCTGGAGCAGTCCCTGAGCAGGACCACTGGCAAGTCCTCACCTCTTTTAGGTCTTTCCATGTGTGATGAGCCCCACCCCATGCTCATCTCTGATCTGTCTGCAGCATCCACAGCTCTCTGATTACACCAGAGGGTGCAAGGCCTGGCTGTGATAATCTGCCCCAGCTGAAGATGGGCTCTCCACACCAGTTTGCCCTCAGAGCATCTCCATGGCCTCCTCTGGACTCCCTCCAGCATGTCTATATTCTTCTTACAAAATATTTGAATGATGTCATACAACTCACTGGAGAGATTGATGCTTTATTTTGAAGCTTCTAGTTTACCTCTGTAGCTCAATTACAACTTGTAATTATTTACTGGCAATACCAATAAATTTATGCAAGGTGGAGAAACAGTTAATTACAGCTGAGCATCTTTCCCTATGTTTGTAAAAGGACTTTAAAACAGTGTCCTAGAAGGGGATGACTTTTTTGTAGTTTATTTGCTTTTATTGTTTTTGCTGTTATCACATGCTCAGGCTTCAGAGACTCTGTTAGGTTTTGATTACTGTGTTCCCTTAGTGGACATTTTGTTTTTTCTAAATATTTATACTTTATGGCCTTTATGACCATGTGACGTGCTTTGTGGAATCAGTATTGTTTGGGATAAATACCCTTTGTTTTGTCAGTTTGCTATTAATACTAGCTAACTAATTATTTATTCTTTAAGTGTATCCCATTTTTCTTCCTGACTTACTAATTTCTGTCTGAACCATCTCCTTTGCTATAGATGTACATTATGTAATTCTGCTTTTTTCTACCCAAGGTGTGGATTTTAATTCCAGTTTGAAATTTTCATTTGATCTCTCTCTCCCTGGGAAGAAAACGTCAAGAAAAACTCCAAGTTCTCGCAAGGTAAAAATTATTCATGAAATCTAGGTTTGTTTTGTACACTGAAGAACTGAAACTGCTCCAAAGATTGAGTGTACTTTGGATTTGGAGATGCTCTCTTTGTTTTCTTTTTTCTTTTTCCTTTTAAAAAAATCCACCAAACCCTCTTATATGCATGTAGTTTAGCTGGATTAGTCTAACACCTGAGCTCTGTCTTGGATTGATTTTTCAATATCCGGATACCTATTCCTGTGTGTTATTCCCTGAGATTATTTCTTTCATAACAGAGGTGTGTGTGTTAGGAAATATCCCCATTCACAGATATTTCCCCTGTGGAAACTGTTCTCTAGCCTCCTCACTAATGAATTATGTTATCAGTATTTTCAGATTCTATGTAGCAAGATTAATTTCTGGAAACATTTGGCTACCCATTAGAGGTTGTTCCCTTTTAAGGTTTACTGCCCAAGGGTTCTTGTAAGGAAGCACATTTCATCCTTCCCCAAAGAAGGCTGGTATTAGGGGCTGGGCTCCTCCTGCCCCTGCAGGGCCCTTCCTGCAGCTCTTCCCAGTGCATCCCATTTGTCTTGCAGATCGAAGTCATGCACGACTACCAGGAGAAGCGGAATTCCTTGCAGTATTTTATTTCAGACAGTGATGACAGTTTAGATATTCTGAAAGGGTAAGCACTCATTCCATTTACATCACATAAAATGATGTTTATTTCTGGCCAATTCTTGCCCCATCCCTGTGTTCCTCCAGCCTGACCCAGGTGTCATCTCTTGTGCTTTTACCCCTTGGTTATTACTGAGATCACACAAAGTTTGGCTCTTGAACAGCACTGATCACCTGTGGGGCTTTTTATAGACATGAAAATAATGCATTTCTATTTTGTTTCTCATTTTAGCCATGTCATAAATGAGCTTATAGAAACAGAGAGAGTGTATGTGGAGGAGCTCTTCACTGTTTTGACGGTGAGTGACTTCTCCAGGTTGCTCACTACTGTTCCCTGGTAATTTGTACAAAAGGGCACCTGCCACTCTGTCAAACTGAGCTGAGATGTGACAGGGCAGGCTTACACCAGACTTTCACATCCCAGTCTAGTCATAAGTACTCAAGTTTGCTCCTTAGGATTTCTTTGTTTGAGGCATCTGCAGGAACAGTTGGTGTCAGGATGAGATTTGCATCTACCATGAAGGCGAATCCTTCTGTTTGTACACAAAAGCACTGGTAATTAGCCTTAGCAGTGCCTGCAAAATATGCAAAAAGCTGGGATTTTTTATTGTTCCCTAATTTCTTTTACCTTTAGGAGACAAAAGGAAGTAGCTTGTGTTTTATCCTTGGGAGAATTCTGTCTCAATATGGTGAAGTTTGTGACTATATGAAGCACATTACTTTGGAAAGCAGATAATGATTTCTCATACTGTCGTTTCAGACATTACTACTTTATTCCAAAATAACTCTTGCTGATGACTGAAACAAGTTGGCTGTTACATAGCTCCCCCCCTCACATTTCTCTCACCTAGGAGCAAGCAGGATATAAATCTGTTGGACTGCAGGTAGTTACACATCATTTCCCTGCACTGATTGGGTTTTTTGTTAAACCACGCTCTCTGTGATGAAGCAGTTGGCAGGTACACAATGTTATTGCTGTGCACACTGAGTCTAGATAGAGAAAAATGGACAGATAGACTTCAGTTTTCCAAAAATAGTATTTCCTTTAAAGGGGGAAGCCTGCTTGCTGGCCTTAAATAAAAATGACTAATTTTCCAGATACTCATCATCTATTGCATCTTTAATCAACTACAAAATGCCTGCTTAGTATAAGGAATATTGATCCCAGCCACAGTGAGTGTGAGAGATTAGTTTGGAAAGCCACAGGAGATATGCTGTACATATTGAATACATTTTTGCTCATGTTCATGTTCATTTTGCTCATTTTTGTTCATGTTGAAACAGCCTCAGTTCTGTGCAGTCCTTGGTGACCAGCAGGGCCAGCCTCGGCTGTGGCTAGTGGCATTCTTGGGGGCCTCTTTACACTGATGTGTAAGTGGTCACTGGTGCTGAGTTCTGGCTGTGCCTTCTCCCTGCACTGCAGTTAGGAAATTTGCCATATCTTCTGCAGTGGTTTGTGGAGCTTTACATTATTTCCTAGTTACACCCAACAATTTGAATTTCAGTGTTGTCCCTTTCAGCTCCTCCCCAGTTTGGGAGATTTCAAGGAGTGAGTGGAGCCACAGAGCCCAGAACTCCTGAAGCATTGAGGAGAGCAAGACTGTAGTGCTCAGCATGTCTTGTACAAGGGCAAAAAGCCTATGGATTTCTGATTTGATCTCCAGCTATCTCTGGTTTGTGTCTTGCCTCCTGCCCTGGTTCTGGTGAGGCTGTGTGGAACTGCACTCTGCATACATCTCCTGTGTCCCATGGTCACGGACAAGATGTGTTCACCTCACACAAGTATTCCTGTGGGTCCTCTCCTGCAGCCAGACTGATTTGCCTTTGGAGAATTGGGAGCATCTCTGCAGTGCTGCAGCCCCGTAGGAGGTGTCCCATGCCATTCCCTTCTGGACCACAATCCCGTGTGCTGAAAGACAGAGATTTAGAGAACAAAAAACAGAGAATAAAAGGGATATTGCACTTAGAAACAAAGAGATCATGTTGAAAGTCTGTTCATGTCCCATTTTCATCTGCCTTTGAGTAGATGGCAGCTGAGTGATGAGCCCTTTTTCATCTGACAGGGCTACAGAGCTGAGATGGATAATCCTGCCATGGTCATCCTCCTGCCCCCCGTGCTGAGGAACAGGAAGGATGTTCTCTTCGGAAACATGCCTGAGATCTATGACTTCCACAACAAGTATGGTGTTGCTCTCTTCCCCTTTCACCTGACTGATCCCTTGGAATACTGGAATACCCAAACCTCATCTTGCTCACTGCTGCATTTTTGTCCCTTCTCCCATCTCTTGCAGAATTTTCCTGCACAGTTTGGAAAACTGCCTGGGAGCACCTGAGAGAGTGGGATGTTGTTTCCTAGACAGGGTGGGTGAATCATTTTCACGTAAAAAGCAGGCTCAAAGGCCAGTGTTTCTTCTGGCTTGTCACACTCTGCAACACCTGTTTTGGTGGTTGAGTGAGAGGCTCCTGACCCTCAGGACCAGCAGTGGCCGTGTGTGGCCAGCAGAGATGGGGCAAAGCAGCCATCGTGACCACAGCTCGTGATCCCCCGCTGTGCTTTTTTCACCCAAACTGTCAATTTTAGACATTAAAGCTAGCAGCAGAAATACAAGGGCAACACACAGTCTGAGTGTTGGCCTCCTTTGGTGCCCAGCAGGGTTTCTGAGGGTGACTTGCCTCTTGGCTTGCTTTGCAGCGGGAGGATTTCCAGATGTATGAGAAGTACTGCCAGAACAAGCCCCGCTCGGAGTCCCTGTGGAGGCAGTGCTCCGAAAGCTCCTTCTTCCAGGTGAGCTGATTCTCCTACCTGAGCAGGCACCACCCTGATACACTCCCTTGTCCTAAACACCCTCCTCAACAGCCCACAGTTCTCCTGTGTTTTGTTCAGTGTTATGTCAAAAATGCGCACAAAATGCTCACAAAAAGAGGTGTTGGAGTTTCTTGTACCCCAGGAGCACACGGCAGATCCACTGTGCTATTTTGTGTGGTGTTATAATATTTCTTTAGTTTTGGGTACCATTCAACACTTCGACATGAAACCTTTGAAGCCATCCAATCTCCATGGTTGTGCTGATGGAATAATGACTTACAGATGGTGCAAAACTTACTTAGTCTGAATTCTGTGTTCCAGGAATGCCAAAGAAAATTAGAACACAAACTCGGGCTGGATTCCTATCTGCTCAAACCGGTGCAACGCCTGACAAAATACCAGTTACTTCTAAAGGTATTTCATGTTCTGCTTTCAAAGGACATCAGCAAATAGATTAGATTTGTTTTATTTTTCAATTAAAGGTTACCTGTAAATCAGCACTGAGCTTTGGATGACATATTGCTTATCTTGGCCTCTCCTGAAGTGACTTGCAGCAAAGATGAATGTTCACGTACCTGAAAAATGAGGAAGTGCTTTTAACAGGCCATTTTTAAAGGAGAGAAAGACTGTTTGAATCTATTCAGAGATGCAAAATTACAGAAGTACTTGTAAGAAAACTGAGCCAGAGATGATCATAAGAATCTGATGAATGAGATATATTGTTGTATGTCTTCTTCTCCTCAGATGTTGATAGCACCTGTAATCTTCAATGCATTTACTCTTGTGTCCTCTATCTGAGGCAGAGCAGTGCTGTTATTCTCACTTTGTAAGGAAGGAGTAATACTTGGGCAGTAGCTTCTGAACCACCTTCTAGTCTCTGGAATACATATACGTGCAGCTGTAGGTGGGCACAAGAGATTTGAAATTGAAATGATTTTATTTCATTGGTAAAATTCTGTCTTCCATTTACTGACTTGAAGGTTCTGGATTTTATAAATCCTGTTCCTTCTGTCTGCCAATCTGAAGACAGTCATCTGCTGCAAGCTCATTTGAGGGCATATTGGCAGCTAATAAAGAACCCAAGCCTTATTTGCCATATCTTACCAAGCAGGAAAAGACAACACAAAGGCATCAGGAGAATGTGATGCTGCTCTATGCTGACATCATCCTTAAGGAAACACATTAAAAATAGTCCATCCCTCATTGACCTGTTCCACACCTCATACTGACTGTGCTTTAGAGGGAGCCTTTTTTCCAGTGACATGAAAAAAGAAACTCAGTGTAGGTCACTTCTGGGCATTGGAAACTTTGGGCAAGGTGGAAAAATCTGCTTTGTTCAAGTGCAAACACGTGCTCTCCTATTTCTATTTTTAGGAGCTGCTAAAGTACAGCACGAGCTGTGATGGAGTTCAGGAACTTCAAGAAGCTCTGGTTGCAATGTTGGATTTGCTGAAGTCAGTCAACGACTCCATGCATCAGATTTCAATCACAGGATATGATGTGAGTAGATCTGAGCAATGAGAGCCCTTGCACAAGGCCAGGTGATGCACTGGGAATGGATGGTGCCCAGAATGTGTTAGCTGAGAACAGCTACAAAGAGAATGGGGTAAGGGAGCCCTCACAGGTGACAATCTTGCATCTGATTTCAGGGGTTTGGGAATATGCAAGCTGCGCAGTGCCCACACTTGCCACCTTGTGGTTTTCTAGAGTATTTTTACAGTGTTTTACAGTGTTTTTGTGTTCTGACGGCTGACCTAGTAACTCACCTGGGCTTTTTGTAGCATTTCCCGTTCAGCATTTAACAAACGACTCTCTGAGGCTGATTTTGAACCTTTCCCATTGGAGTGATTGTCTTTCCCAGGATTTCAGGGAAGCTGCTGATCCCAGGCCTAGCCTCCTGGCGAATTCCATCTTCTGATATCTCAGTTCAGACTCAAATCTCACTTCCCTGTCTCACTAAAGTAGCCAGAGCCCTTGACATGCTCTTCCATAGGAGCTGAGTGGTTTTCCATTCTTTTTAGTTCTTCCAGTTTCTGAGTTTCTGGACTAGCTGCAGCCCTGCATGAGAACTGTGCTTTCCCCCCGGCACCAGGTCATCGCTCCCAAAAGATCCTCTGATGCTTCCAGGAAGACTATTCTTAGAGGGACGTGCCTTGGAACAGAGCTGGCCCTGTGTCCCATCATTGTTTGGAGAGTCCTCTCACATTTTCATTGACGTCTTTTTCTTTCTTTTTTTATTTGTCATGCTCTCCCCAGGGTGACCTAAGTGAACTAGGGAAAGTATTGATGCAGGGATCTTTCAGTGTTTGGACAGGACACCGAAAAGGGCCAACAAAAATGAAGGATCTGGCCAGGTTCAAGCCCATGCAGAGGCACCTGTTTCTGTATGAGAAAGCCTTGGTCTTCTGCAAGAAGCGAGAGGACCACGGAGATGGATATGACAAAACCTCATCTTACAGCTTTAAGCACTTTCTGAAAGTAAGGAGTTTTTATTTTTATTTGTGAAAGGGAGGGTGTTTCATACAGCCATGTATATTGCAGACCAGTAGTTCTGCAGAGTTAAAAGGGATTTTATCTGACACCACTCTGACATGGTGGCTTGTTTTCTGCTGCCGAGGGCTATGATGCCTCACAGGGACATGCCATGTCTGTGGAAGGCTGTTGGGTGAATGAACTCGAGCTGAGGCAGCAGCTGGGAGAGCCCCAGACTTGGAGTCACGGCTGTGACTCTGCAAGGGAAGTGGAGCTGTGCAGTGCCAGGGGTACAGATGTGCCTGGCCTCCTGCTCCAGGCTGTGTTCCAGGAGTGGGTGAGGCCATGGAGGGGTATTTTCTGTCTTCCTCAGCACACCTGGAAGGGAGGGCAGGGGCCCTCCTCCTGCCCCAGGGAGGCCCCTGGGGCAGGCTCTGCCTGGCTGCTCCTGAGCCCTATTTTTCACCTGGCAGGAGGATGCAGGGTTAATTCTTCTTCTTCCCCATTCCTTTCTCCTTTGGCAGGCTCCAACTGCAGCTGAAAGGACAATTATCAGACGACAAGGGTAGCCTGTGGCAAAATATGAGGGATGTAGACAAGTGTCCCAACCCTATAAATGCTAACTATTATCAATAAAATTCCCAAAGTGCTGCTCTAAAAGAGACCTTCTGGCAGACTGCGTGTGATGAGCAGTTCTAATAGCAGCATCTTTTTCCTCAGTGCTCTGCCTTGTTTTTCTTGAAAAATGAAAACCCATGCGGGTATATGTGTTGGATTGGAGAAACTGAGAACTTGGAGGCAGATCAGATCCCTGCTGCAGGTCCCTGGTCTTGGTGGGTCTGGGGAGGGATTTGCCATAAGTAGTCAGAAAACAAGGTGACAGCAGGGAAGTCTATTCAGCTCTGGTGCACGTTACAAATTATGTAATAAAAGCAAGTCTGGGGCCATATGGTTTGGTAGCCAGTGTTTTCCCCAAACAGCAGAATTTTCTATCTGGAGAGCTTGTTTCCCCTGCAATACTTGTTTTAGCATACATGCTCTTGAAAGGACTGAAGAGGTGGCAGGGGGAAATGCAGCTCAGAGGAGAAAGTCCGACACTCAGGAGTCCAGACAATATGTCCACAGTTTTCTTTTGCCTTGAGAGGACTCATTTTCCAGTTACTTGTATTGACACACAGAGGCTGGAGTTAGAGAGTCCATGGATGTGACAGGATTACATCTGCACACATATGTTTTGAGAATTGCTGTACTGAGGGCAAAATCCTTGGGCTTGACATTTATTTGATTTGTAATCACAGACATTGATATTGGAAAAGGCCTTCAAGATCAAGTCCAACTGTTAAGCCAGCACTAAAACATGTCCATAAGTATCAGGAAATTTTTTTTCTTTGCAGCAATGATTTTTGGGGATTCAGGATTGAAATGAGTGGTTGGGTAGATGCTGTGTAACAGATCATCCATAAAAGAAAACCAAAGAAACCCTCAGGATAATATTCTGCATGCTGTGTGAAATGAGCGGTGGTAAATACTTCTTCAGCTGATGTGCTAGGTAAATCTGCCTGGTGCCATGTGGAGGCTGATGCAGATGAACATCATCCCAGAGCTTTGAACTAACCCAGCTTGGTCTGCACTGCAGTGATCCAACAGCCAACAGTAAATCCTGGGCAGGGGGAGGAGATGGAATTTTAAAATCCACTAACCTGAATGAACAGACCTTAAATCTGCCTGTTCCTGGCACTTCTTTTTTGCGTCATCACAGTAGATCATCTAAAATTTCTGTTATCTTGATGCCTGGACAGTTTTTTAGGAGCCTCTATAAATTGCCAAGGTAAACAAGCTGCACAGAACTGGGAATTGCAGCAACTGGATGAGATGCTCTCTAGGCTGCCCTTCCAACAGCTTTCATAAATTTTAAGTTTTTATAAAATCAGAATGGATCCTCAGCCAGTTTTCTAAAGGGGAAATGGCCTCAAGTTGTGCCAGGGGGGTTTAGCTTGGATATGAGGAGTGGTTAGGCACTGGCACAGCTGCCCAGGGCAGTGCGGGGCTCCCTATCCCTTGAGGGATTTAAAGCCATGTGGATGTGGCACTGGGGGACAGAGGTTCATGGCGGCCTTGGCAGTTCTGAGGGAATGGTTGGGGTCGATGGTCTCAGGAGTCTTTTCTAGCCTAAATGTTTCTGTGATTTCAAGAGCAACTTGTTACCTGCTCCCTGAGGCTGTTTATTTCACTGAAAATGGGGCACCAACATGTGAAACAGTTGGAACAGAACATTTTTCCATGGGACGTACTCTGTAAATCATCAAAGACTTTCAGACCAAAAGCTCTGGGCACGCTCATTTTTTCAAGGAGAAACAGCAGTGCTGAACAGATGTTATTTCTAAGGTTTTGTTTGTGCTTATAGTGGATTTGTCTAATCCAGTCTCCGTGAATAATTTATGATAGATGATACCTCTTATTATTACATCTGTTCCAAAACATGCAGGTGGGATACTTGAGCTATTTTTGACCATCCTTTAATCAGTGAATAATTGCCAGCAAACCCTGCTTTAAGGGAGAGGCTGGTTCAAGCGGTATCAGGTATTAGAGCAGTTTTCAGCTTCATGGCCTGTTGAGGAGGGAGATCAGAGGTCTCCCATTGCTGAAGAGTCCCTTGTCTCTGATCATGGCTTAAGCTTGGTTCAGGTGGGTCACATTGTGCAGATCCTGAAGGATTTGGGCCTTTGTGTTTTCATCTAAACTATCAAAAGAGGTGGGGGATAATGAGTAAAGCAACATTCAGTTTCAAGCCTGCACATGTCCTGGAAGCCAGGTGTGGGGCAGCTCAGGCCGTATCCCAAAAATTAAACCCTCCTTTTGGCAAGAAGGGTCATTCTCCTTGGGGTGCTGTCACCACTGCAGGGATGGTTAGGGGTCAAAAGGCATTGAACTCAAACTCCTAAGGAAGCTAGGGGCTTCACAGATGGG
This sequence comes from Cisticola juncidis, assembly GCA_013400215.1. Classification (NCBI taxonomy): domain Eukaryota; kingdom Metazoa; phylum Chordata; class Aves; order Passeriformes; family Cisticolidae; genus Cisticola; species Cisticola juncidis. The sequence continues at coordinate 236,638 of VXBR01011816.1, read as the reverse complement.
TTTTAAACATCACTGAAAGAGGGAAACAAAGAATTTAGTGAGTGAATAAAGAATAATATGGCAGAAATAATGTATGTGGATAAAAAACATGTCACGTATTTATAAATCTTCATATGCCAAATCTGAGAAATTTTAAGCTGAAGAGGCAGCTGAAATGATGCTTCAGTTAGTTTCACTGATTCCCAAATGAAAAGTTCCCGAAAGTCCATTGATTAATTTGGAAAGCTTAACCAAAATGCAGCTGATAGCAAGTCAGGAGAGATGAGACACATAATGACTTTCAGTTGCTATGTAAATTAAAATTGATGAAATATGTTTAATTCCGTGAAAACAGGTTTAACTTGCTGTCAGAATTCTAGATTCCTAGGGAAGAGGGAGCTTTGTATTATGGTTAATTTTTTGTTCATTTGGGTTTGCAGATGAATGCAGTTGGAATAACTGAGAATGTGAAAGGAGATCATCGGAAATTTGAGATCTGGTACAGTGGGCGAGAAGAGGTGTATGTGGTGCAGGTTTGTAGCTTCAGAAATCTGGGTGTTTACACATCCTCAGAGTAGTGAGAAGAAAATGTCTCATTGATCCTCATGGTTGTAGTGATAGCTCTACAACTTCCACTGTGCCTTGCCTGAATGTAATGGGAATCATCAATTTTAAAAGATCAAGACTGTTTAAAATTTAGTAGTAGCTTTGAGGGAAAAGGGATTTCAGATAATTACAGCATAGAAAAGTAAGATTTTATTCCTACATTATAATGGATGACTCTTAATTCAAAATTCAGACAATTTTATCTTCTTACAGGCCCAAACAGTAGATCTGAAGATGGCATGGTTGAATGAAATAAGAAAAATTTTGTTCAAGCAGCAAGAGCTTATAAAAGGTACATTTGATCAATTTCTCTGTGGCGTTCACTCTGCAGCAGAAGCTTTCCTATTGTCACATTGCTGATCTTCAAGTCCACTAATTCTCACTGGAGAATTGATTTTTAGAAGCCTGGTAGCAAAATGCTGGAATGAGGCCTTACATTGCAGGCAATAACATAACTTAGAGCAGTAAAAACTGGGTGCTCACATGGAAATGAATCACAGAAGTACATTTTCTGGTTGTCATTACCTTGGGGATTATTTCACTTTTGTTGTCATAGGCTTAATTCAACAAGATACATAACAGATGCCTAATTTTAAGCATATCATGGTCCTCAGTAGCATGCTCAGTGTTGAATTTGTGCTAACATGCCACCTTAATCATAATTAAATCTGTGCTTTGCAAGAGTCCATAGGTTTGTTTTTCTCTGAAGAGAAATTAGTTGGGTTGTACAAAAGGTCTAATTTTTAAAGTAATGCTTCAAGTGTGACAGTTGCTAATGAAGATTTAAGCTGGATTTTCAGCTCTGTTTGCCCTCCCAGCAGTGGAGAAGCAGCAGCCTGGCTCGTGCTTGGAGCAGCTCCCGCTCTCCTCCCAGCTGGGTGACAGGTGAGTGCCAGGCTGGGGCTCTCTGGGGTGCCCTCCCATCAGTGCCTGCTGGCTCTGTGCTGGCCCCATTCCTGTCCCTGGGGAGGGGACAGGAGGGCTGTGCTGCTGCTCACCTTTTGGGGACAGGGTCTGCCGGGGGCACCCTTGAGCGTGGCAGCTCAGCCTGAGCTGCAGCTCCTCTGCAGATGGAGACAGAGCAAAGACAGGGCTCTAATTCAGGATAGAGACACTTTCCCCGCCCCTTCCTTTCCCCTTTCCCCTCCTCAAAAGATCGAGGACCAGGCACTAGGTCCTTAATCTTTACAAGAGCATACAATAAGAGGTACCAGTATTATTTCTGACCCTGTTTGACAAAACCTCGTGGAGTTTGCGTTCGTTCATGAAGTAAAGCTAAAATTTTTGTTGTTTGTTTTTGAACCATTCAGGAAGCAGCAGAGAGCCTCCATCAGCTCTGAAGAGAACGACTCAGAGCGCACCAGCCCAGTGATGCTGGACAGTGGGCTCGTGTCCCCCCAGAACAAGCCCCACAGAAGTATGGCCCCTTTCCCCCTCCTCTGGAGTGTTTCTGTGGCTGCTGGGGTCTCCCAGCCTGAGCCCCACCTTGTCTTGCAGGCTGGCCAGGAATGTCCCAGTCCCTGGAAATCTGCGAGGGGCTGGAGGAATGGTCGGGTCACCAGTACCTCTCCACCTGCTCAGACACCGAGGAGGAGGACGGGACCCAGCTGGTAGGTGGAGATGTGATAGCCTAAGAGCCTGGGGGGCTGCCATGGGCAGTCATCCTGCCTTGCTTTCTTTACTGGATAATGGATGTATCTTGTCCATGTCTCTCAGAATTTCCATATCTCAGTTTGGGGGATGAGAAGATGTCTCACCTACAATTTCTTGAAATAATTTTTATTAAGGTAGCTGATAGAGCTCTGTCACATTCCCTGCAGCAGTCAGAAATCACAGCTGCATGACACAAAACGCACCTAAAAAGATAAGTTTTTCTCTCTACCACAGTCTCCAGGAAAATACAAAGCCCTTGCAGACTGCAAGAGGAGAGGATCAGAGGACCTGCTGGTGAAAAACGGGGATGAAATTCAGCTTTTGCATGAAGATGGTGAGGGACAGTGGTAGGTATTTTAGGATTACTTTGCCGTATTTCTAAGAGCCTGCAGGGCAGTCCCTTGAAATGTCACTTGCCTGGTGATACACTCTTCCAGCTCCTGACTGAGCTCTAGACCAGTCCAGAAAGCTGGAGAATTTATTCTATTCCCAAGCTTCAATGCCATCTTCACTGGCTTGGCCTGGGGAAACAAGTCAGGACTTCCCTTGCCATGGGTCTCTGTGTGTGCTGGGTTCTATCAACACCCTCACAGCCCCTCTTGCCATGCTCTTCCTACTGCAGATGATGCTTCTCTTTGCCCATCCCAGCTCAGCTCCAGGCTTTGTTCCTCTGAGCTCATTACCAGCCATGGTGAGCAATTGCAAAGCACTTTCCTCCCTCAGACAGCTGTAGAAATGTTACCTGGGGGTGGCTGCAGACTGACTGTTGTGTTTAAAGCTGTGGCTCACAAGAGAACACCTCACAGCTGCTGCTTCTCTCCTTGGCTGGGAGCATCCCCTGGGAACACCCCTGGGCCTGTTACCTGTTGGGCCATTGTATCCTTGTCTGGAAGGGCAGCATGCCCCTCCTGAGATCTACAACCATTTGGCTGAGGTTTCTGGCTCTTTCTTTCCAGGATGATTCTGAGCAGCTCTCATCAGCCACGCCAGGGTCTCAGTAGGAGGGAGCCCAGTGTGCTAATGCCTTGTTTGGGGTGTGGGAATGGTGATGTTAGCATGGAACCTGGGTCAGATTAATGCAGGCACCAGCCTTAAATGCACAGATGTCGATGCCTCATGCAGGTTCCTGGCTGGAAGCTGCAGCCCTTGCACTTCAAGGGAAATCAGATTAGGATAAAATAGAATATTTCAATTGCAAGGGATCTGCAAGGATCATCTAGTGCCACTGCTTTTGAAAAATTCACTTTGTTGTTAAGAAAAGCAGATGGAAAGCATCTCAGGTTTGCTGAAAGTTCACCACTTCTGGGGGCTTCAGCCAGAGCCAATCAAAGATTTCTCACACCAAGCTTTTTTGTTATCACAAATTTCACTGCATGAGTGAGACAGAGGGTTATCACTTATGAGCATGAGTATTTCCTACTGCCTAAATCTGGGCTTGAATTTATTTCCAGTACCCAGACTAAAATCATCCTACCAGTCTAAATAGGAGAGGAGTGAGAAAAGTAATTGCCCTTGGCTCCTTCAGTAGCCGGTTTTCCTCACCTGGCATCTCTGGAGGTCTTGGGCAGGATGACTTGAGAGGGAGTCTTGTTCCTCTCCATTGTCTAGAGAGGCATAGGCTTTTAGGTGGGAAGAATACTTGAAATGCATGGCCAGGTCCTGTTGAAATGCTTCCCTAGTTTGAACAAACTGTTGCTTGCACCCCAGCTGTGTAGAGTGTGCCCTAACCAAACTCCTTCTGGGTTGGTTGGCTTCTGTTCCTAATGCTGTTGTCATTCGAAGGTTGGTGAAAAACCTAAACAGAAGAAAAGAAGGCTGGATTCCTGTCCACAGTCTGCAGATAGTAGTCGGTGACTGCAGATTTCGGAATGCCAAAGTTGCAGGTATTTGATAGCACGCCTAGCAGAAATATTTCCTATCTCAAATCAGGTCTTTTAAGCTATTTGCATTACACTTGATGTACTAAATCTGGCTGCATATGCTTCTGCTGGAAAAATAGAAAAGCAAGCAGCTATTCCAAAAAGCCTGCAAAAGTAGTAAATCGAGCTTTTTCTCTCTGTTTGTTTAATAACACGTTAAGACGTTTCTGAGACTTTAGGCACTAGTAAATTAAAACCAAGCATTTAAAAACATAGATTTCATTGCAAGAGCACTGGGTAGAAGACCGGGGAGAAGAGACGGAGTCTGACCAGGGATCCCCGTGACTGTTTTGCCTCCTGCTGTAGCTCAAACCCCGTGTGGACAGGAGGTACCTAAGCAAAATCTCCTCCTGCTGCAAAAGACATCGTGGCCTGACCCCAGCACTCTAAAGGCAATACTTCCTCCCCGCTGCCTCAATCCTGCCCTCACTGCTGCCTGCTGGTTAATCCATCCTTAGATAAAGTTTATAATAAACAGGTTACCAGCTTTCAGCCAATGGCTTAGAGTCTCCAAACCCATATTTCTCATTTTCTAGCTGTAACTGTATATAGAAACAGATGGGGAAACATAAGAGATGACACAAGAAAATGCCTTAAGAGCAGCCAGTTGCCCTTGCCATGTCCACAGCGTCACCGCTCTGTGTGTTGCCTCATCACCATACTGTCCTCTGCAAATGGGAGACCAGGGTTAGAGATGGAACAGCTCAGGAAGCCCACATAGACTTAGTCCATTAAAAAAAAAGCTAGTTATGACTGTATGAACCAAATTTTGCAAGGTGATTTCTCTTTAAATACTTCTTCCTGTCAGAATCTAATATTTTTATGAATGTGAAGGAAGCTATCTGACAGGCTTAAAATTCCAGTCAGCTTTTGAGGGTTTTTTAATATATTTCAGTGAAATACTTCCTATATAGGAGGGTATTTTTAATCCCTTTTGTTGCAGGGCAGTCAGATCTCACAAGTTGAAGGTTTGCTGATTTTCTGTAAGGAATAGATTGCTAACTACTGTTCAGAGTTTTCTGACACCCTGTTTTCAAGATACAGTTATGTCTCCCTTGATCTTCTGTCCATATATAGCTACCCCATATCACCAGGTCCTATGCAAAAGGGTTTTCCAGCTGTGAATGCATCTCAAAAAAAGGATGCTGGGAACCTTTGAATCCAGTTTTGCATTGTCAGTGGTCACGTCCTCAAAATCCTAGAGACTGACAGCTCTCGACTGGTTTATAAAGTTGCTGAATACAAACTAAGGGGAAATTGCATGGGGTGAAACCACAGAAAATGCCTCCTGTGAGTCCCGTACCCCTGCCCAGGTACTCCAGAGCTGTGTCCCAGGGTCTGAGAACACTGAGGCTCTGTTTTCCCTGTGAAGGTGACTGTTCTCTTTTGCTGTTCTGATTGTGCCTGCAGTCCTGAGGCATGATTCTAATCTTACACATGCTCCAGGAAATATTGGGGGATGATGTAGGATGTTCTCTTGCTATTTCCTAGAGCTATTCCTACAGCTCTTTAGCAATGTGTCCTTCCAGTCATAAGCAACTTTCACTCTGAAAATTCATTTTCATACAGTACTTCTGCATTCAGCAATTCCCTTTACTCTTGAGGCTGGTCACTTCACCCTGCAGGTGACACTGTACCACTGACTCCTTGAGAATAGTCTGGACTAAGCTCTTTCCTGCTTCTTCAGAAGATGGAGCTCTTGCTCCAGTATAGCAGAGCAGAATTAGGCAGCCAAGCTCGTGGAGCAAAGTAGGGGCAGGAGGGAGCATCAGAACCCTCACGGATTATGAGCTGCTTGTCCTGAAATGCTGTTTGCACGTCAGCTGTGTAAACTTGACTAACATGTTGTGTGGCCCCCAAGAGCTTGGGGAGTGTTGGAGTCACTTCAGTGCTGGGGGAGAAGCAGTTCTGGCATTTTGTGGGGGCAGTGCCTGCCTTATTGCTCAATTCCAGATTCCCCTGATTAAAACTCCATTTCCAATCACAGAATTTCATAGCAGAATTCATACAAATCTAGGGCTTGAGATTTCTTTCAGGGCAAAGCCTTTAGCTGAATTGAATAAATGGTTCCCTTACTTTCACATTTCTTCTTAGATTGATACTGTGGCCTATCACAGGATGGCTGATACCTGCATGCTTTCAAGCTGTTCCTCTCTCCTCCTGCTAGTTATTCCAGTGTTGAGCCAATACAAATCATAATGAAGTTACAGGGAACTTTTTGCTATTCATTTTAAGTTAGCAGAGGGGTATGTGGTAAATGCTTCACACCCCAGCCATTTCAGCTTTACAAATCCACAGTCCTCTTGTAAATCTTGGCCTGGATATAAGCCATGAGGTTCTCTGGGAGGAAGGTGGCTGACTTGGAGATCATTTTAAAAATGAGTTTTCCTTCTGCTGTGCCTCTAGCTGAAAGTTCTGAGATTAGTCCTTGCTGCTTTCTTCCAAACAGATTTTTTCTCTCTGCTGTGCAAACGCATGATGGATTTTTTAATGTCTTGGTGAAGGAACAGTTCTGTATTGCAGGCACTAAAATGAGAGAAAAGCTCAGAATGAAAAATATTTGGAGAGAACTGTGCTCAGAAAGAGCAATAGTCAGAATGTTACTACTGCTGAGGCTCACCCATGTGTTGGTAGTTTCAGCTGCCTTGCAAGTGGTCAGGCATTGCCTGGTTAAGTAACTTGGCTTTTCCATGAACCAACACAGAGATGCAAGATTATCTCTTCACTTCAGGGAAGGTTGTGGCTCCAGCATTACAATCCCAACTCCTCTTCTACACTGGAGCAGGAGACTAAACATTTCTGCAATGTTCCCTGGTGGTCAGTGCGCCAGGGATCACACTTTGCAGCACTGGCAGGTCTGTGTCAGTGAAGAGAAGGGCATCTCACCTCTCAGCTGCACTGCAGCACCCATGGCAGGGGTTGGAACACATTATTGTTGAAGTCTCTTCCTGCCCAAGCCATTCTGGTGATTTAAGGTGGGCACATGCTCCTGTTCTAGATGCCAGACCCTCTCCTAGTTTATTTAACATCCCACTTGCCAAATTCTCTCTTCCAAGCCTTAGGGGGATCCCCTGTACCTGCTCTCCATGCCATAAAGGTGACCAAAAGTTTTCCCCCGCTGGCAGTGCCTGAAGAACCCAGCTTGCATGTCGTGTTCTCCTTCTGGACAGGGCACTGGGGGTCATCCTTTGCCCCCTCTGGACAGGGCACTGGGGATTGTCCTATGCTCCCTCTGGACAGGGCACTAGGGATTGTCCCCTTTTGTGGCTCCCATCTGCCTGATCAGGGTATTTATTGTCTGTGGCTTGAGCTTTTGCAGGCTGCTGTAAGCATGTTGGCTGAAATGTGCAAGCTTTGTCCACGTTCTGGTTCCAGTGCCACTCACAGTTGGTAGCTGCAGCACAACTGTTTGCACTGTCCTTCATGCACTTTAATGATTGCAGCCACAGGCTTTTGTGTCCATACAGGGTTCCTTAGAGGCAATGCTGATTTCTTTTTGGCCTTTGAAACATAAAGCAGGGTCTCCTCCTACAACCTGCAGTGACAGCCAGCTTCACAGAACAGCTATTTAGTAACGCCAGAAAACCATTTCCAGCCTGACAAAATAAGGAGCCTAGAGAAGATATCAGCTGGCCTTGCTGTGATAATGAAGTGATAGATGATGGAAATGAGTCAAATCCTGTGGTCCTCCCTTAGTCAAGGCTCACTGAAGCCAGTGGGAGTTCAGCTTTTAGGGAGAATTGCAGGAGTGCATTTATTTTTTTCTGTTATATAAATGTTACATGATTACAAGGAACAATGTATTTCTTGGAATAAGATGCTTTAATATTAACATCATTCTCCATTACTTTATAGATGCTGCCCTGTGTAACACGAGAAAGTTTAGTTCCCCTTGAATTAAGGGTGAACTAGCAGCATCCTATTTTCGATGCTCTTTGGAAGCTTTCAACTAAGTGTTACAGAGAAATAGCACAGTAGTTGGAGTTGTCCTGTACTATTCATCACATTCACAGACCTCCACAGCTCCATCTGCACTGAGTGGGACCGGGGTCCTAAGCAGCTTCTCATGCTCATAAAGGAAGCCATTCTCTGCTCTTTGTTTTCTTTCGCCTGTGGAAATTATAGTATTTTATTAATTTTTCCTGCTGTTTTTCCATGACATACATCATGTCTCATCAGAAAAGTACACTACAGTTTCCTGACACTTTGTTTAGATGCTTGAAATTTCCTCTACAGGTTGAAGTAGGTTTTGCCTGCTTATTAGCTGACAACTGTTGAAGTTGCAAACGAGAGTTGAGTTTTGTCAAACCAAAAAAGGAAAAAAAAAAAAAAAAAAAACAAACAAAGAAGCTGTATGTCCTGCTTAATTGATTTTATGGGTGGATTTTTCTTAAATATCTGCTTCAGCTATGTGAATGTAATGTTTTTAAGAGCATCATCTGACTGATTCATATATGGGGATACAATAACACTAAAGATCCTCCTTTTGCACTTAGGGTCTGACTCCAGCCCATTGCAGTCACGCTCCTTGATTTCAGTGAGGTCTGGGTCAGGTCAAACTGACAACTCAGGGTTGTCACTAATCACTTAGGGTCCCAAAGCGTCCCAGGGCTGAAACCTGTATCTAGCAAGTGTTGAAGTTTACATTAATGTATGTACTTTGGAACACGTGCCATAAATCCAAGCTAAATGTCCATGTTTGCACTAAGGATATTCTTGTGACAAGACTTTTCCAGCATCTTTAACAATAACATATCTATTGAAGTTTTGAGAAAGGAAAGAGAATGTTGAAGACTCATAATTTAATTTTGTGTTTCTTTGTCTAGTTTTGCTTTTGTAGAACATAGGTAGGTACAGGTGGTTTGAGCTTTTAAGCAGATGTGTGCAAAAAGCACCTGAGTGTGTGGAGAGCAGGGTTAATAGTGTGCATGCAGTAGTGAATTTGCTCTGCCCCAGCCAAATGAAATGTTTATACCATGGGCTAAAGGGGGACCTTTGTGATCTGACTTTTATTTGTGAACTGGTCCTTAGACACAGTCTCAAGTTAAGTTAAAACATACTGGATTTTTTGTGACCCTTTTTGTGTGGAGGAACTGTTGAGCTGCTCACTGGCTGTGGTTGCCTGGGGGGGGTTCCCCACCCTGGGGGGGTTCCCCACCCCACAGTTTCTCTCCTCTGGGTCTCCAGGATTGGGGGTGACCCTTGTGCACCCTCAGAGCCAGGACCAGCTGAGTCTGGACTGAGCAACACCACAGACCCAGCACTATCCCACAATCCTGTAGCCACTGGCAATCAGTGCAGAGGTGTTAAACCACTGAAGGTTCTTCTCATCTACTTCCAAATCAATCACAATGCACTAATTAGGTGGGAAAGTAGGAGTGTCTTAAGTTGGGGATGTTTTTAGTGGTAACAATTCTTGTGGTAACAATACACATTTTGAGGTACAACTGTAAATATTTGTCTGAAACATAGCACACATTGCATATTAAATGATTTTAATCTTTTTTGTCTTCCATAGTTTTAAATCTAAGCTTTTATTAATTTATGAGATTGATAAGTTCTGCAGATCTGAATGTACAGTCTGAGGTTTTTAGCATTTGAAACTTTGCACACGACATGGTATGTTCCCCTGAGTATGCTGTTGAACTAGGCTCTTCATGTAGATGTACAAATTACAGTAGAGAATTTTCTCTGACTGCAAGTTTAAATGAACTATATTGTATATGTACCTGTAAAAATGTGTTAAATCTATATTTAAAGATTAAAAACTTGTTAAATAAATCCATCTGAGAATATGCAATTCTTTTCAAGGATGCATTTGCTATAATTCTAGGGAAAAACATGTGCTCACAGTGTTGGTTTTATTTCATTTCTTTGGAACAACTTTAAACCTCCTTGCATGCATTTTGATTTTAAGGTAAGCAGTGGCAGATAATCCAATTAGTTTCTTGCTGGATGCAGTGGCAATGAAAGTGGGAGAGGCACCTTAGCACTCCTACTGAAGTCTGAACAAGCAGCTGGTGATACCCTGCCGTGGCTCCTCTGACACCCCGCTCCAGCCTCCCCTGCATCCATCCCAGCAGGGTCAGGGTGTCCCCAGCCTCCCCTGCATCCATCCCAGGAGGGTCAGGGTGTCCCCAGCCTCCCCTACATCCATCCCAGGAGGGTCAGGCTGTCCCCAGCCTCCCCTACATCCATCCCAGGAGGGTCAGGCTGTCCCCAGCCTCCCCTGCATCCATCCCAGCAGGGTCAGGGTGTCCCCAGCCTCCCCTGCATCCATCCCAGCAGGGTCAGGGTGTCCCCAGCCTCCCCTGCATCCATCCCAGCAGAGTCAGGGTGTCCCCAGCCTCCCCCACATCCATCCCAGGAAGGTCAGGGTGTCCCCAGTCTCCCGTGCATCCATCCCAGCTCAGCTCAGTGTGTCCTCCAGCCTCCTTTTCCTTCCAGCACTGGGCAGTGCTGCCAGGGGCCACCTCTGGGCTGAGGACCATGTGTGCTGCCCATGATGTACCTGAGCCTGACTGATGTAAAAACATGTGTTTGGGAGCCCTGTGTGTGCACTGCTGTGCGTGTTCACCTAACCGTTGGCTCCGGCTCGTGGAATGCTGCTGAGGCACCAGTGCCTGCTGGACTTCCCTTGCCCACACTGCTCTGTGCCAGCTGTGGGCAATGCTGGTGGCACACTGGCCTGCAATGCGTGTGAGCCATTCCTTTGCTGATCCACCAACCTCTGCATTTGTGATTTGGGGACTTACACCACCAAAGCAGCACCAGTGCATTCAGAAATGCACCCATGGGTCATGAAAAGAGCTTTTTATTTCCTTATTACCTAATTTTCTTTGCATTCTCTCATCTTTTGCCTTCCAAGAGCAAAAAGTACAACATTTAGAAATGTTTATTGAAATGCAATGGTATCTCAAAACCACAGAGGCTGCTGTGGCCCCTCACCAACTCCCCAGTCCATCCTCCAGCGTGATGCAGCCTCCCCAGCAGGGCACAGTGCACCCTGGGGTCAGGGCAGCCTCGTGGTCTGCTTTATCCACTTCACGTACTTCGAGACCCTGGTGTAGATGCCGTATTTGCCCGGCAGGGCACATTCCTCTCCCCAGCTGGTGATTCCTGTGAGAAACCAGGTGCCCTCAATCTCCGTGGTGTGGGGCCCCCCGCTGTCCCCCTCGCAGGTGTCCCTGCCCCCAGATGGGAAGCCTGCACAGAACATGTTCTGCAGGATGGTGGTGGAGGTGCTCTTGAGGCAGGTGGGCCGGTCAACAAAGGGTACCTTGAGGACCTGGAGGGTGGTGGCCTTGCGGCCGCGGAACAGCTGCCTGCCCCAGCCGCTGACTGTGCCAATGCCCTGCTTCAGCAGAGCATTGGTGAACTCGCGGCTGCCCAGGCAGATGGGGGTGACATAGCTGTTGAAGGTGAGGGGCTGGTCCAGCTCCAGGAGGGCGATGTCGTTGTGGTACTCGTTGATGGAGGCGTTGTACGTGGGGTGGGGGAGCAGTCTCACCACCTTACGCCGCTGCTCCGTGTGGTCATCGCTCCTGACGTCGTGTTCACCTGCAGAGACAAACGTGACTGGGGCTGCATCCCTCCTGGTGTGATTCCAGCCCAGGGGCTGAGCCCTCAGATTGCTCCTGGCCTGGGGGGTGGCTCCTTGTCAAAGGCAGCTGCAGGTTCCCTGACGTCCCTGGCCCCCGGCACAACCCAGGTGTGACACCGGGCACACATAGCCCAGTCAGGCACCAAAGATGCAGATGTTTTTACCAGAGTCAGCAGCAACGTGGCTGTTTTGGGGATTTAACATCCCCAGAGAGATGGAAGAGGATGTCCCTCTTGCAGCAAAGGGGGCAGAACTCACTGATGAAAAGTTTTGGTCTAAAAGAAATAAAGTATTAGTGGAAAGAAACCTAACCTTCCTCTTTCTGAACCCCCAGAGCCACGGAGCAGGATGGGGGGCAGGAGGGCACCAATGCCATGCCTGATGCTCACAGGTGCCCTGAGCCCCTGTGCCCACCCCGAGCAGGTTCCCCTACTCGCAGTCGCTGTGATCGAGGTGCCGGCAGCTGCTACCTTCCCCCGCCTTGTGTAACAGGTGGAGAGAGAATGGGCGAATGTTCCGTGCTCCAGCACGGTGAAGGGGCAGCAGCTGGGGCCGCCCGCCTGTGCTGAACGCTGAGCTGAATGGCTCTTCCCGACCGCTGTCCCACGGCCCCCGGGGCGAGGGGCGCGTTTGGCCCCAGCTGCGGGGCTCCTGCTGGTTCAGCCGAGCTCTCCAGGACGCAGCATCGCCTCTGAGCGGCATCTGCGGCACTCGAGCCCGGCCGTGCCTGCGCTGCTGCGGAGCCGGCGAGGAGCCAGCCAGAGGTGAGCGGGTCCGGCGGGCTCGGAGAGGGCTTTTTCTGGGCAGAGCGGGAATGTCAGCTCCCTCCCAGCGTGTTTCTACAGTGTAAACGCAAGACAAACGTGGGAGGACTTTCAGGTGGCTTTTCTTACGTTAGAGATGCTTGCAATTGCTGGGGACCTGAAAATGTGATTCAGGGATGAAAGTGGAGAAGCAAAGAAACATAGAGAAAGGGAATGCTTCCTCCATCTGGCTTTAAAGACTGCCTGGATGAACCCCTGGCTCAGGCGAGCTCAAGGCCAGGTTGATCTGTGTTTACACTGCTCTGTGGCTTTGGGACCAAGGCAAACCCAGCTCACTACTCCTGCCAGAGGTGGTGGCACCTACAGGGACCAGGCAGATGAAATGTTGCAGCTTCAGCTGGGGCCTCTGTGCCCCACAGCAGGTCATCTTGGGCCCCACAGCAGCTCAAGTCAGGGCTTGCATGAGCTCGTGTCCAGCTCCACAGCAGCTTGTGTCCCGTTGCTGCCCATCACCGCGGTCACAGTGTCATGTGCCATGCCTTGTCCAGCCAGTGCAAGCCCTGTGCAGTGTCCCTCCCTTCCTGCCCGGGCACTCACCTGCCACAGCAGTGAGGTTGTGGGTGTAGCCCGGCTTCAGGCAGTGTGCTGCTGTCACCACCCACTTCTCGTTGATGATGGATGCTCCGCAGAAGCCCAAGCCTTCACTGTTCACCAGCAGAACCTGTGGGAGCAGGGGGAATTCACACTCTCAGGTTTGTGTAAGCCTGGACCAGTGGAAGATAGCCCTGGTCCCAGCAGGAGATTGGAAGGGGCTGATCTTTAAGGGCCCTTCCAACCCAAACTGCACTGCACAGAAGGATTGCAGAAAGAGCTGGTACCTGCCAGGGCACCTCTCCTTTCATGCTGTCTGACCCTCCGACAACGCGTGTGCCCGTCCTGAGCACAGGTGTGATCCTTGTGGTTGCAGCCGTGCTGGTTTCCGTGGTGTTGTCCAGCACCTCTTCAGGGGCATCATCAAGGTCATCACTGGTGATGTTCCAGTGCTCAAAGGTGTTCATGGACCGAGTGAGCTTCCTCTTGGCTTCAGGAGCTGTGATCCTCCCGCAGGGATATGGCACTGGGGGAGGAACACTCACAGCTGTCACTGGCTGTGTCATACCAAGTTACAGTGACCAAAGGGGCAGGTGAGGGGGGAAACGCTGCCCCGCTTCAGCACAGTTTGGGATCAGCACAGGGGTGTGGGCTGACCACATATACCCTGTGCACACATGCCCTTGCCTTGGAGCTGCAGCACGAGTGATATGTAAAAGTAGCAAAAGCATAGATTGTTTACAGGCTTTGGAAATGACATCTGAACAGCTTTAAAAGTGAAAAAACCTTTTCTTAAGCACACATGCCTGATGGGTCAGGGCAGCTGTGCCTGCTCTTGGCAGGATGTGTGCTGCATACCTGGGAATCCTGTGCTGGGCAGCCCAGCACTTGGCCGGCATTCCTACAGCAGTGACTCCAGAACAATAACCAGCCATCTGGGAGAGGGCAGGAAATCACCTCTGCCAATTGTACAGATAATCCTGCCTGGCACCAAGGTGAGGAAAACATTAATAAACTCTTCCTAGAGTTATATATTCTCGCTGTTAATGAAGATCTCATCTGTAGGCTCGTTTCAGACAAGCTCTTCCCATTCCTCTCCCACGCAGTGTGTGCCGAATTCCTGCTAGTAGTGGCAGTCAAAATAGTAAATAGCACCAGGCATTGTCTTTCATCGGAAAAGCTTTCAGAAGCATTGAGCAAACAAACATTAGTGTAAAATCAGATGTGTGTGTGGCCTATTGAGACTTCATCCTTTATTTTTAAACAGTTCACTTTAGGAATAGGACTCAACTAAGTGTTAAGCGATGGAAAGTGGTACCTTTCAGCCAACAAATCTAAGCTTTTGCAGGAAGGGCAGTCACACAACCTGAAAGATGATCTTCTTGCTAACTAAACCTTTCCGGTCCAGTGAAAGTGATACAGCATGCTGGGCAACACAGGCCTGAGCTCTTGATGCTACCCTTTGTTAACAGGATTCCCAACCTAAGATACTTCCTAAACTGATTGCTGACAGCCAGCACACTTAGGAGGTCAGTGCTTTTTGCTGCAGCTGACAGAGCTCCCTTGTGCAGGTACCTGCACACAATCTTGGGTGTGCAAGCCTGCTGCAGTCAGGTGTTAGAATTGTGATAGCATTGAATGTTAAACTGACTTTAGATGACACAATATTTATCTGCTCAGTCTCTTCTCTGCCAGATGTGCTTTTCAGATGTTCATGCCCAATTAATTCGGTGCGTTGTGGTGGGTTGGCTCTGCACATGCCAGTGTAGTTATAGGTATTGTAATGGTCTAGGGGCAGGGTAAAGCTGGGGAATACAATGAGAAACAGCTGTTCTTTAGCCCTTTGTGAAGCTGCAACCTCAAGCACTGCATTGTCCTTCCACCCCACTCAATACAACAGCTAAGCCAAAGGCAGTGCTCATTGAGGGTCTCTGCAGAGACACACTGCTGGGAGGACAGCACCAGCTGTCCTCCAAAGCTTCACTTGTACCCACCCAACTCAGATTACAAGGTACTAGGTCATAAGCAGCCACGAAATAGACTGTCAGGAGGATTTACAGTAAGCAAAATCTTGTTTGGCTCTGAAAAGCTCAGAGCACCCTCAGTGCAGAATCGGTAACTATTAGCTCCTACAGGAAGAACACAGAGTGAGCCCTGGCTGGGTGCTGGTGTACCTGAACATCACCTTTCTGCCTTCTGAAAATTTCTGATCTATATTTAGAACTGTAAGATGGCTGGAGACTGTCTGAGCAGCCATCTGAAACGAGCATTTGCCTTTGAACAAATCCCTGGACAACTACTCTCCCTCTTCACTCACGCAGGCTAAAAAAGGTGATGTTTACATGGAACCCTTCCAGCCAGTCGCCACTTCTGCCCTTGGGAAAGCACAGCGTTGGGCTCTACCTTTGCTAAGCAGGAAAACAAGCAACAAGGTTTCTAACAGGATATTGCATCTATGAAATTCATGTAACTAAATCCAGGACAAGGCCTTGAAAACTTTAACTCAAATCTCTTAAAAACAGTTTAAAAGTTAACCTGTAGGTTCGCAGGACTTTCCGTCTTCATGCAGCTTGTAGCCAGCAGCACAGGAACACACAACCTTCTGTGGGGGATGATGACTGCAAAAATGCTTGCAGCCTCCATTTTTAATAGCACAAGTGAAGTCTGAAAGAAATTAAAATAGAACTGTGAGAGCTCTTTTGAAACAAAACTGGTCAGAGATTTGTTGAGACTTGGTTTGGGCTCATTGACTCCCTGTGGCTGATCCAAACTGTGGAAAGCAGATGATTGCAAAGAGATGGGGAAGAAGGTCAATCCCATCCCTGCTCATAATGAAGGAGCAGTGGGCACTTCTTTGAGCAGGCAGGTTGAGGAGCTTATAGAGCCCCACAGAGCCTTGGCACAGCCTCCTGCCTCCAACAGCTGCGTGCTGGCTGAAATTTGGCAGCCTGACCCTAAAGGACTCTTGCAAATATTTGGTAACAAGCCACGTGATTTCCCCACTTTCATGCTTTTGGCAGTGGGGGAGATTTGGCATCAGACTGGAGCAAACCCTGCACCCAAGCAGCGCTTTGTACTGGGATTACTGCTGGGCTCTGAACTTCAAGACAAGCCTTATGTTCTTCTTGACGTACCAATCGGTCGGCACTGCCTGGCTTGAAGACCCATTTCAGCAGGATGTGTGATGAAACAAGTCCTAGCCTGAGGCAGAGTGAGATTTCCCTGACTTGCACCTGTCTTTCCCACTCCACCCCTCAATCCTCTGTGGTGGAAACACCTTGGAGGTGGGAAACTACAAATCTGCAGGGGCCCTTGCAATTCTCAGTGAGTTTTCAAATAACTTCACAGCAGATTAACTCCACTCCTACTTCCTCAAGGACACCTCCCTTCCTGTAGCCATTTTAATGCCATCATTTACTATTTTTGCAGAGCTCTTCTTCACGCCTCACTTCCAGCTCTATTTTTGCTCCTCACTTCCCTAAGAAATCTGCAATGAGACTATTTAAATTTGATGCAACTTCGAAATGCTCTTTTTAATCTACACTCCTCTCTTGCCAGAGCAGAAATACAACTAGAAAGAGAATCTTTTATTAGTGCAGTGAGTCTAGCACATTACGAGTTGCACAGCCCCTGATTATATTATAAGATCTGAATATCCCTCTTGCTTAAATTATCAGCTGTTTGGTTTTTATAAACTCCTCAACCCATCAGGAAAATATTTGCCTTTTATTTGCTTCCAAAATCAAGGTTGCTGCTGATAATTATAATTATGAATTAAGCAGAGTGCCATTGAGAGGAAGTCAGGATAATCCTGCCCTGCCCAGCACCTGCTGCTTAGCCTGGCCTGAAAAAGGGAAAGGGGAGTGGGAGAATGGTGGTTCCACAGGGAGTCTGTGGGAAACTCTGCTTTCAGCAGGCGAGCAGGTTGTCCCTGATTGAGCAGTCCCAGGAAGGCTTGTGCTGGGACATAAAGAAAGGGCTCTGTGTCAACATTTGCCCTGGCAGCCACAGCTGCACACAAGACCTTGAGCCTGAGTCTCCACTGAGCCCTCCCTAAGAGCAGGTGTTCAGGAGAGGGGTAGCTGGGGCCCCACTGGGGCTGGGTGGGACCAAAGATATCCACTGCTGTACCCCCAGCCATGTCCTGCTGCCATCCCCAGTGCCAACAGACTGGATTTACACCTTCCTGCAGTGCCTTATGACAAAACACATTGTGTCTCCAACAGCCCCCAGGAGGGTGCCACTCTGACCCTGCTTTGATCCCATGGGGTTTCCAGCAGAGCAGCACTGCCCTGGAGAAGTCCTGGTACATACCTATTTCACAGTTCTTGCCTTCGTACCCAGCTGGGCACCAGCACACGTAGGAATTGATTTCATCCTTGCAAAGGGCTCCATTTTTGCATGGATTGGGGTTGCACTGGTCCCCGTCTTGGAGAGAAGACAGGCGAGTTAACAAACACAAGGCTCCTCCACACCTGGTGCCCACCACACACTGCAGCCTCACTGAGCAAGCCAAACAAGAGCAGCAGAGCCTCCTTCTCTGTCATGGAGAGAAGCCAGATCCTGGCAGCCAAGTGTGCAACTGACAGGGTCAGCACGGGGGCAACAGCAGCCACAGGGCTTTACTGGAGTCCCAGCTGTGTCCCCTGTGGGTTAATTCTGCTCCTTCCAGCAGAACACCTCCTCAGTCATCCTCACGCAACACCCCAGCAGGATCTCAAGTCCTGGCCAAATTAGACAAGTTTAGAAGGTTTGCTGCTTCAAGAGCACTTTAAGTATCCTGGGTTTTAACACTAACACCACCCTGTGAAAGTTTGGGTCTGTCCACTGGGCTGTGCAGACCTGTCTGTATGTTAGGATCGAGAATCTTCATGTTGCTCTTTCTTTCTCAGTCCTGTACTACTATTACCTGGTCTAGATATTTCCTCAGGTGCCAGGGCTTTTCTTTTCACAGCTGTCTCCAGCTGAGAACCTGAGGCTTAATGAAAACACTATTGCAAAATTGGTGATCTAGAACTCTGGAAAAGTAAATTGGTCATGTTAAATGACGGGGGATGCCCTTTGAAATGCTTGTGCCAAGGCAAGGAGAAATAGCAAGGCTTTGCTGGATTTGTGTCCTGCAAAGTGGCAGCACAGTGTGGTATTCAAAAGGTTTTCAGGAATGGGCTGGAATGCAAAATGCAAACAGGAACAGAACAGTTTGAGCTTGTGTGAGTCCTGGTGTGGAAGTTTGCAGGTAGGGTGAGGATTGCAGCTGCTGCTGCTGCCTGGTGAAGGCAGCTGGGGCTTGGGTGAGCTCCTGTGGGCTGCATGCTGGGAACAGCAGTTTGCCCTCTGAACAGCAAACCAGGCACCTCAGATCACAGAGGAATAGATGGCATTCCTTATTTTTGATTAACTAATTTGTTACAGTGGCAGGGAAACAAATGCAGTGTTGAGTTTCATCAGTTGTTTTTTCAGAGGACAGCCCTACAATGCAAAGTTTTTATTTTATAGTCTGGACTGAGTAATCTGAATTATTTAAGTCTTTTTAGTGAGATGTTCTGGGCACTATGCCAATCTACAAAACAATTCATTTATTGAAATGTCCTTAAAATTAGTTTCAGATGATGTAGTGGGCACTGAAATCTTTTTGTTAAGAGACCAAGGAGTCATTGGGGATGGAGGCTGAAAAGAAGGAAGTAGATGTGGAAAGAAAACAGTGAAGTAAGAGTGTGAATTGCAAACAGCTGTTTTCTATGATCATGTTGAGTCTCCATTTTAATATGGCATTTCTAGGGATTCACGCTGTGCCTTCACAAGGCTGTGCCTTATCTGGAGATCTCTGCTTGAGAACAGAGCATTCGCTGTTTGCTGAAGGGGTGTTAATTATTGCTGTGGTATTTTACTCTGTGACACAGCTGAAACTGAAGCCCAGAGCATGCCCTGGGCTCAGTAAGATCCAGTAGTCTGCCTGAACTAGTTTTGTTCTGTAAGGTTTTTGAAATTTGTTCAGAAAAACACTGGTGGAACTAATAAAATGCTAAGACTGGTTTTGTGGGTTTTTTGGCTTGTCATTTCTATACCAATGGGGCAGACCCAGCACCAGGCTGGGCGCTACAGGATTTGGAATGCAAGGCTCTGACTGTCTCTGTCAGTACAATTTCTGGATGGTGAAATACATTTGTTACAGTAACATCAGGTCTTTATGCACTGAGGGAGGAATATTAAGCATTAGAACATGAAGAAAGCATCTCTTACCAACGTAAGTTTGCCAAAACTGCATCTGCAAAGGGAAAAAAGAAAAAGTTTTCTTTGTTTTCTAATTTCTGGGTGTTGTCTGACTAAAGTACAGACAACTTTGGTTGGCTCCAAAGCTGAAGAAAAAGACTTGCGGAGAAACTACCACCTCCATAATCCCAGTGGTGACTGATAAAGTTTTTAAAGCAGTTCCCCAGCCAAAGTGATGGAGCACAAATGAGAATCGACCATGCCAGGTGCTGCCCTTGGTCCTTTAAGTTTTCTCCTTGATGTTCCTTCCTCTTCCCCCTCTGTGCCCCACCTGAAGGGGGCAGAAGTGTGGGCTGGAAGGGAACAAGGTGCTGCCATTTTGCAGCAGCATCGATACTCACCGTTTTCTCTTCATTTTCAAACACTTCTCGGGCTTCTTCATAGCTGCATTTTTCTTCTATGCATTCCCTCTCGAGGTTCCCAGGAATAACCTCTTCCAGCCTGTTGGAGTTGGCTCGCCTTTGCCTCTGCAGAATTGAGCTCGCCTCTTTGTTCTCAATGAACACTGAAATTGGGACAGGAACAGGGGCTGGGCTGGAACAGCTGGGACAGGCTGTCAGGGCTCTGTTCTCCCAGAAAACAAGCCCTTTCCAGGTGTGCACCTCCCATTGCCCTGTGGCAAGAGACATTTCTGCGGACCATTTCTGCCCCAGGACTGTTACTGGGGATCTGAGCTTTCTTTATCGCCCAACTTAAGCAGGATCCGAAGGATCAAATCTGCAGAGCCAAATGTCAAAATAGTCAGTAAGCAGAAGTGACTGATGGCAAGAGGGTGATTGGGTGTGCTGAAGTTTGATGCTTAAAATATCCTAAAGCAGATGGTATAAGAATCTCCCATCACAGATGCACAGACTGGAATAAGCTGTTTGAGAGGGGAAAATAATAGGCTTTTTCATGCTGCTGCTTGGTGAGGTCTTGTTTGGAGACAGAAGTTGTCCGGCTTTGTCTGCCAGTGTTGGCTGTGAAAGGCCATTTTCCTCTGTAAGCAGCTGTGGCCCTTGGAAGCAAGGGGCAATTTCTTCCTCTCCCTACTCTTCATCCTTGCTCACGGCCCTGGGTGCCTGCATCTTCAGCAGGCAGGAGGGTGACATAAACCTTCCTCACCCCTGGGGCACCTCCTGATGGCAGAGGGATGTTTGTATCCACCTTCAGCAGTGGCCACACTCCTGGGCAGGGCCACTAGCAAGAGCTGTTGGCACTGCAGGGACCCTAGTGTGGGTGGCATGGCCACAGTGGCCACCAGCCTTGCTGTGGTGGCTGCCTGGTGAGGGGCAGTGCAGTCTTGGTGCTAATGTGGTTGTTGTCCTGGCAGGGCTATGGTCCCAGCAGCAGGGACACTAGCAGTGGCTGTCCTGTGGCAGCCCCTGGCAGGGTTTGCTCCTCACCCACCTCTGCTGAGAGTTCTTCTTCACCCCCCTAAAACACATCATTCAGTCAGGGGATGTCCCTGCTTTGCTTGCCCAGCCTCTCCTCTCTCTCCACCGTTCTGCAGCAGGCCCAGCATGTCCCTTTTTGTCACCAGATGGCAAGGTGGAGCAGCTCTCAGAGCCATGATGGCCACCTGGGACACGGGCCCTCATATGGGGGTCTGCGGGAAGGGCTCGGGCACCTGTGGGACTGGTCCCACTGCGGGTTAGGGGCAGCATGAACGTGGCCAGGCAGGGAGAGGGGAGACCGAGGGACAAGCACCAGCCACTCATCCCTTCTCACAGCCAGGTCCTGCTCCCGATCCAGAGCAGAGTCCAGCCTTGCTGAGCCTGCAGAAGATGAGTTAGTGGGGCTCTCATGAGCCCCACGCAGGCTGGACTGGTTGACACCCTCAGTGGAAGGAGCTCCTTCACTGACAGCTGTCTCTGCAAGAGGCTGGAAACGCTCCTTCTGCTGTCCCAGTGGGATGTGCCAGGCACTTGCCACAGTTAACCGGTTTAATGGAGGGAACTCATTCTAATGAATGCAGTTTTGCCTCCCTTCAGATCCCTCCAGGCTTTCTGCATTGCTTATGGATCCTACATGCTGCTTTTACATGCAAAACTTGATTTGGACTGAAAGCTGCAGGCCCTATGGGGTGACAGGAATGGCACTCATGGGGCTGGAAACCATCCTCATACTGAGAATACATTCACACACCATTTACCAACTTCTGAACCAGAATCTGAGAGAGTGAGACAGGTCTCTGGGCCGGGTGCTGGCAGGGTACACCTGTCCTGTCCACTCTGTTTTATAGGGGGTACACCTGGGTGAGTGGTGGCAGAAATATGAGGTTCTGCTCACTTTTCTTTGCTGAACAAACATTTTGGGAAGAGCCTTTTTAAAACTTGTTTCCAGCAATGTTTTAATGAAAGAAGAATGGGCAGCCTTGCAGCAAACAGGAACTCACACTGGATGTGAACCAGGCTCTGCTGGAACCATTGCTGCTACAGATAAATCAAGCAACAGCCTGCATTACTGTGTGTGATTGCCCACATCCATCAACTGCTCTATCTTGTCTCCAGCTTTGGCTGCATCTTACAGTCTTTGTTAAAATCACGCTGGGTCTGGCTTTAAACAATCCTCTCAGTGGCAAATCCAATGAGTGTTTTATGGAGGCGAGCACTTGTTTGTTCTCCAGGACAAAGTGATGGCACACAAAGAGGTGTGTGACTGTCACTCCACCAGCAGAGCTCTGCCCTTTTTTCCTTCTGTGTGTGCCTTCTAAAATGGCTGAATTGATCTCTCAAGGCTTAAAGATGCGAAATACCTAAGAAAAATCCATTCTTAAAATTAATCCCTGTGACACATACTGTATAAAATAAGCATAAAAGCTATTATTTCATTCCCCCCCCCAAAAAAAACAGAGCTCTAAAGAGGAGTTATAAAATGCAGCAATGCCTCTGAGCTGTTGTCTCCCACAAGACTGCACGAGCTGTCGCACTACCAAGTGACAAACTGTCCCTTTGCCAGTGTCTGTACCCAAAAATGAGGGGTTTGCTCAGTTTTAAATGAACTCACCTGTATTTTCACCACCAAGACAAGCTCTCAGAAGACATATGGAGAGTATGAGGGAGATACTTGCCATCTTCTCCCCACTGCCCACACCTCTTGCTGACAGCTGGTTCGGGCGGCGGGGCTCGGTCAATAGTTCCAAAGTGCAAGTGCTTGTTTATTGACTCTGGGTAACCCTTGAATGCAAGGTCCCAAGATGTTCCAGTGCCCAGCAAAGCCGGGTGGATGATCTGCCACGGGAATCCCATGGTGTGTTCCGTGGCACTGGGGGTGCTCACCAGCTGGCAAACACCATCTGCAGGGACGGGGACGTGCCCTGTTTCATGTGCTGGTGTCTCCCAGGCTGCAGCTCCATTAATTCCTCTGAGGCTACAGTGGCCCTTGCATGGGTTAAAGCTTTTGCTTGAGCTTATGAACAATAAATTCTGTGTAGTCAGTCCAGAAAATTAGGAACATTCCTTTGTGAGGCAAGGGACACAGACATTTCTGGTTGATGGTGTTTGGAGTTTCCTCTGTGTACAACACAGATCCAGCAGCTGCAGGTGAAGAGGAGAGGCTGAATAAGTGTTGCAGCCTCATGAGATCCGTCTTACCTAGGTGGAAAAAGTCCTTTATCTTCCTTTTCTTGAGCAAACAGAATGTCCTGAAACCTATAATTCGTCTTGTTTCTTCTTGCTCCATTTGAAATGGTCTTTATTCATCACTGACAGTAGCTTTTGTCATCAAATTTCTGTGGTTGATAAATGAGTTAGGATGAGGTAATGTGTTGTTGATGTAAACTGAATGCAAAGTGAAGAAGGTAATGATCGCCTCTCATTGTCTGTGCATAAGGAAATGCAAATGTGAGAAAATAAACTGAGCCAAAATGCTGAAACAATACATCTCCTATCAATAAAGAGAAGTGCAGAGAATGGCCTGCCATAACAAAGGATAATTAGAATCTCATTACTGTAAATATTTTAGTTTAGAACATAGGTCAGTCAAATTATTTTAGGTTTATGGTGCGTATTTCATGTGTAATCGGTTTTGCAACATTGTTGCCAATTAATCTTCACAGAGAATGCCAACATCATTAGAATAAACATGGCTATTAATACAAATAATTTCTATTGTTTACTACTATTGCTGTCAACTTCTAGGGCACTAATTTGAAAGCAAAGTGCTTCTTTTCATTTATTTTGCAAACAAATCCTCAGAACTGTGATCCCCAGCATGGGCCCTTTGGAGATGAAAGCTTTGTTGTTTAGGTGGGTGACATCGATCAGATCTGGATGTATTTTGACTTGGTGTTCAATATGTTCTCAAAAGAAGAGTGTTTAAAATAACACCCAAGTGACGTTGCTTCCTATTAAATAGGCTTGCTGTAGCAATGAGCTGTTAGGAGATGTCTCTTCTGGTTTGATGGGGTATGGGCTTTTTTAGTGAAATATCCTCTTTTTTGTTGGAACAGAAGCATCCTACACATGATTGCTGGGCCTGTGCTTGTGCCCAAGGCAGAGGGAGCTGGCAGGGTTACAGGGCATCTTGCTCCTGGCAGGGCCACCCCCTCTGACCTGAGGCTGCCCCTCCTTCAGAGGAGCTCTCTGCTGCCAAGTGAACTGAAGGTTGTGAGAAGTCAGAACCAGAAATCTATTTCCATTTTAAGCTGTTAGATTTTAAAAATATATGCTCTGGCTGCTCTGATCAATAATGTTAAACAGCCTGATGGCTTGAGGATCTTGTTAAGAGATTGTTCATAATCTCCTTTGTCTCCAAATACACTCTTTTAAGTGAAAAATCCTCACTCTAAAAGTGAAGCAATTTGCCCTTGCCCTCTAGATAGCTGTGATAAGTAATCTTTCCTTAACCAAGAGCAAACAAGTTATTTCTACAAAAAATCCAAAACAGGGGAAGTAATGCTTGATCTATTTTTTATCTTATTCTTTATACGATTACTTTGGAGTTGCTGGCTTTTTCTGCAGCTCTGATTGTGAGAAATTGTGCAAACCTGAAGGCAGCACAGCCATGGGGTCCCTCACAGCGCTATCACTCTGCTGTAATGATTAACATCCTGGAGAAAGTACCAGCCCTGGTAAAAGTCCCGTAGCCCCAGCAACACTCAGGTGTGTTTGGCCATCAGAGGCAGCAGTGACCTGCCCCAGGTGAGGCTATGCCTTGAGCTTTCCAGGTGGGCTTTAGGAGCCCTCTGCCTCGTGCTTCTGGGCTGGTGGGATCACAGGCACACTGAGATGCTGCTGCTGACTTCAGCTCTGTGCTGAGGGGATTTAGGCCAAAGGAGGTGTCTAGGCTAAGCGATGGGAAATAGCATTGAGGATCAGCTTTTCAGTGCTGGCAGCAGAGTCGGTACAGGAGCAGAGTTGGCTCTGCCGTCTCTCAAAGCCTCTCCTCCCCTTATCAATCTCAGGGCTTTCAGTTTTGAGCTGGGCACTTATCCTCTGCTTTTATGATTCAATTAATTGTGCCAAGAAAAGGCTCCCTTGCTGAATTCCCTCTAGATCCATCCATTGCAGTTAGCACATAGCTCCATTTCTCCCATTTTATTCTTTTTTTAATTAGACTCCTGAACAGGAGCACAGAGCAAACTCTGCTTTCATCTGGGAGGTCCTGTGGCTCTGAAATATTTACAGGAAGTAAATAACTGTCAGAAAGTAAATAAGTGCCTGACTCTACATGAGTGTAAAAGTGCTTTGAAATAGTCTCATTCAAATAAAAGCACCTCATGTTGAGTGGCAGTAAGAAAACAGCAACACAGGCAAAAAATCCCCAATGTGGAAGAGAAACACAATTACTAATTCATGGAGCAGCACGTTTTACAGTAGCAACTTTCGTATCTTTGCAGTTTGATTTAAAATAGGCCAGATTAAAAGGAAATCTGGATTTGGTTTGGTCATCATCTTTTCAGAAAGTAGAGTGCAAGCACAGGTAGACACAGCATGCTGCTGAAGCCACTCTAAATTTAGAATTCACCATCTCCACTTCAAACTCTGGATAAAGCAATGAAAGGAAGCTCAGCTCTTGCAGGTTTTGATGGGTCAGGTAGATCACCAGGCTCAAACATCATTGTACAGAGCAAGAGCTGAATTAAATATAAGCTGAAAAACTGGCTTGCTGCTGTGCCTTGGCATGAGATAACACAACCCGTCAGGCCAGGCACATATGTGAGATAGAGGCTTGTCCTGCCCCAGCCTTGCATCCAGCTGAGCTTGACTCCTTCTTCACTGAGAGGGGAGGATTCATTGTGCTTTGCTGTGGTGCCTATTGCTGGGGGAGGGAGGTGTCTCTCTTCTTCTCTCCTTTTCTGTTAACTAGAAAAGCAGCTTCAATTGACAGATCACATTATACATCACATACCTTTATTTTTGGATAATTCAAACAGGTGAAATCACTCTCAATCAGCACATCCAAGCCTACCATAGCCACAGCTCTTGCACTTAACACTGAGCTTAAAGTAATAACTCTCATGGTTCTTGTTCTGCCCCTTTTCTAAGTCAACATTTGTGGCTATTCCCTTGTTCCTTTTTTCCCCTTAATCATATTGCATCTGTAGTTTTTATCTTCTCATTGTCTTATGGTATCCTTGTGTCCTATTCACTTTTCCCACCTCCCTTTCTTCCTGCTCTTTATAATTTGCCTTCTTGCCCTTTAGGAACAGAACTATCTGTGGTATCAGCACTAAAATCCAAGGGGAGGATGTGCAGAGGAGAGAGAGGGATATTTCTAAGCTGTGCATCTCTGATTGACATCACTGACCAGCTCCCTGCGTCACAGGTGTTCGAAGCAGCAGCACTCGGAGCTTGTTCTCTGCTTAATAAATGTGGTCTTAGAACATCCCCTCCAGCTGATGGACTTCAGAGGCAGCTGGAGATGCTGAGAGCCCTCCCAGGGTTCTTGGACCTGCTGCCAGAGGCAGTGACAGTGGAAATTCAGAGAGAGGGACTCCACAGTCTCCACTGTCCACCCACATCAACACACGTGATGAATGAGCCCACAGCTCTGGTTCCAGAGGGAGACACTGCCCTTTTTCTCCTGAAATCCCTAGCCCATCAGAGGTGTGTGATATGATGAACAGTTAAGAATGAATTGGTGTTTTTAGTGAATGTGACCTACTTGGGTTTTCTCTTCTGTTCCCTGACCCAGTGCCCTGGAGTCCTTTTACTGCTAGCAGTATTCACTAATGGATGCTCTGACTTGCCAGTTCTCAGAGCCAGCAGAGCTGTGCTCTGAAGAATAATCTGCAGCCTAATTCACCAGGAGAGGCAGCCAAGCACTGCTTGGGCAGTGCTTTGCAAGTTCAGGAAGGATGGCAGCTGGGTACCCAGGGAAGCTTCAGAGGGGTGATTTTCACTGTTGTACAGGGCAGGCACCTCCCTGCTGCTGGAAGGGACCTGCTGAGGTGAAGATCTGTCATTGCCCTTTGCATGGGAGTGTTCCATTCTCTGGTGCAAAGCAGGCACCAAAGTGTGGGTTCATCCTCCTGGATTTAATAATTTGCACTAGTGCAAGGCCAAAACTGCTCTGTCAGCACAGAAATATGTAAAATAAATAAACCCTCAGGGCTGGAGGTGAGCAAAACTGACCCTCAGGCCTCTGTATTTCCTGCTCCAGGTTTAAAGCACTGCTGCCAGGTAAATGTGAAGAATGAAGCTCAATGCTAGTAAATACTTTTGGCCTATGCCCTGGCTGTCGGTAATTTACAACACACCTGAAAATCTCATCTGAGTTATGTCCAACCCACAGAAGTTTATTTCCAAGGTGGTTATTTATAGACTGCCTTCCTGACTCTTTTTTTTTTTTTTTGTGGAAATTTCTGAACATCAGCTCTCTGAGCAATCCCCATAAAATTAAAATTTTCATTTTTAATGGTGAATAAACAGTTTAAGGGAAATGAAATATTATCCACTAAATCCTTCCTTTCACTTAAAGCTCTGAGACTTTAAATATTTATTAGCAGTGTCTTGGCTCTGCAGCAATGTTAAAAGGCTCAGCACCATTCTAAGGAGGGAAACAATCCATTTGATTAAAAATGAACAGAAAATGCCACTTCAGATTACAGCATTTGGAAAAACGATCAGCACTTTTTTCTTCTCTGTAGTACAGCCAGAAATAGGGTTTGGGTTTGTTTCCTCCTTTAAACCTCCTTTGCTTTACAAATTTTTGTGGTTCTTCTTCCTGACTTGCCCCTGTTGGAGCAGTGCTGGTATTTTTCTGGGCAGACCCACCAAGTTGCTCCCCACACTGGGTCCTTCATGTGCTTCTTGCTCTTCATTTGTAGATGTGAGACTTATTGTTGTATTTCAGGTTCTGTTTTCCCCTTAAGCGGGGTAGGAAACAGCCTGCTGCAGTCTCAGAGGACAGTAATTTAAGGTTTGGGAAATCTAAGGAAACTTTTTCTCCTCAAATACCTGTACTTTTTCTTTTTTTCTTAAATAAAGCTTTAAAACTTTTAATTCTCTACACAGCAGTGAACAGAAGCAAGATGTGATTATTGAGTAGGATTTCAAATTGCACAATGTCCCCCCTCCAAAATCTGCTATTTCAGCTTGTGAAGTCACTCCCTCCTTCCATCTGAAGGGCCCAGCTCCTCCAGTGCCAGAAGACCCTGGATTCTGGGAACCGAGCCCTCTGATAGAAGGGCTGTTGCAGTCAAGCATCATGGAATAGATAAGGTGGCAGCAAATTGCTGATGGCAGAATGAAGGAAAACAAATTATCGTGCCTGAAATCAAATGTATTTTAATTAATGCCTCTAATCTATCTAGTGAAAGTTCTAAATACCATTTGTGCCTTCATTTTTGCTCTAAACAGTGACAAACTCATCAGCGACAAAAAAAAATTGTGATGTGTGCCACTAAAGTTAAAATATACCAGAAGTGGAGTAATTTGGGAAAGAATTTCATTGTGGGAAACCTTCTGTAGCCCTGAGGTTCATGTATCACATCCCACCTCTGAAGGCTTTAAATACCGCTGGGATTTTTACTGGGATTTGTACTTGCTCCCAGTCAGACAGCCTGAGCACTCCTGCAGACACCCTCCCCACGTTCCCAGTCCTAGTCCAGTGTCTCTCACCTCTCCCTGTGTGCTCCAGCAGGGAACGATCTGGCTGTGGATTTCCTCTGCGGGCAGTTTCCTGCAAAGCCACCACCACCATCCTACCTGTGGGTGGGGGAAGCTTTGTCTTTATCTGAAGAAGGTGTTTGAGCCATCCAGAAGGCAATTTATTCAGAGTTAAATCAGAGTAACACCTTTTCCCCAGCATAGGCTCTGTAGAAGCCTAAGCTAGATGAGCTGGCACAGATCTTTATTTTTCATGTCCATTCACTTCTTCCTTCTCGTTTCCTCTTAAAAGTTACAAAATACCTAGCTACAGAAAAGAGCAAATCTACAACTTGCCAGTGTGTGCATATCTTGAAGGTTGGAGACATTCTACAAGAGTGAGATGAGATCTTGTTGGGGGTTTTGTTGTGGTTTGGCTTTTTTAAATTCAAATTTTGTGTCCTACAGGACAAAAGGAACAGTGATTTAAGAGCAGAAGAGTATAAAGCAGTAATAAATAATCAGGGGCTAGGATTGAAAGGCAAGTTCCTCACCTGAGGGTAAGAGAAGAATTTGAAAACTGCCCAGTAGCAGCGGGGATGGGGGACAGGTGAGGAAAAAGTGGTTTAAAAAGCGCTTTAAAGTAAAATCTGCTAAAAGCAACTGGAGGGGACAGCAGGCAACTTGGGACTGGGGTGGAAGGGGACAAAGCTCTGATCTACCTCTGATCACAAAGTGCAAGGTTGATCTGGGCTACTGCCCTGTGGCGATTAAGGGAAAGAGTTTTTTGGATGGAAAGACCCACTCCCAGCTGGAGCAGTGGTCCAAGTCCTTGCAGGCGACACAAGGAACAAAGCAAAAATGGGAACACAGCTCTTTGATTTTGCCGAAGCCCCAGAGCACCTCAGTCTCTTACTTTTGATCTTTAAGAGGAGCTGATTGCATGTCCTTCAGGCCTTTGCTCCTCAGCTGTAGGAATAAAATCTTGGTGAGCTAAGCTGGTTGCTGATTCACCTCTAAGAACAGAAACGGCATCAGAGTCTGATAAAAGATTTATTCTAGGAGGGGTCTTCTGGAGTGCTTTCTCACACACTTGAGGAGATGCAAATGTTCTGTACAATCTGAATGACATGATCACTCATTGCTGCTTAATTATTGCAGATGAGAGGAAACTTTGAACTGAAACAAGCTCTTCTGAAAAGGAGACATTGTTTTTCCCATTCTGCAGATTTGATGCATCTTGGTTCTGCTGGTGCTTAAAAGTGTGAATAATCTGTCAAGAGCCTCAAACATTTCTCTCTTTCCCATTACACAGAATATGGCAGATATCTGTAATCTTCTGTCCTATAGCCTCTGTGGTACATTTAACAGCAGAAAACAACCAGTGCCTTAAAATAAAAATGAATTTAGGTTTTCATTAGGATGCAGAGCGAAAGAGTTATTTTTGTTGCTGTTTTCTTTTTCTGCCTTTTTTTTTTACCTGCTCCGAATAGTGATTCTTTTAAGTCTTTGGTGTTTATGCTTCAAGCTAATGCAAATAGAGCAGTGACTAAACCTGCTGGGTTTTGAATGTATGCAGAGAATCACAAATTTTATGGATTGTTTATGTTATCTGAAAGAAATCTCAAAGAATTAGATCAAGTAGTGAATTATAGAAGGAAAAATTTCCTTCCTTCCTACCATTGTGGATTAAGGGAAATGTAATCTATTTGAACAAACCCAGTGTCATATTTTGAGGTGAATTTACAAGTTAGTTGATGAAAACACTTGGGTTGAAACAGCAGAATATGTATAGACTTCAGCAAGATAGATAATTTTGTATCTCAGAGCCCTTCATATTAAGCAACTAGAGAGCACAAAAATAAATAAAGTGTGTATTAGAGGGATTTAAAATTACTTAACTAATGATCCTCAAAATCACCGTTGTCAGCTGCTGGCACAGTGGGTGCTCTCCAAAGCTCACCTTTTCTCCCTTTGCATGATGCAAATCAGTTGACTGGAAATGGCACTGGCAGGACATCCCAGCCCACAAATCAGGACAGAGCCACAGGGAGAGAGAGCAAGAATGACCACTGGGAAAAAATACTGAATATGAGTTCACCTGTAGCAAACATGTGAGTGTGGTCCTTGATCTCATATCCTTTGGAGAGGGAACAGAGCCTCTGTCCAATAATTACTGTATGAAGAGTCTGTCTAGGCCAGCAGTTCAAAAAGCTTTGGGGTTAATCGGGGTACCCTCTAAGAAAGTTTACAAAAATAATAACAGGATTCATTAACATGCCTTGCTGTGAGAAACCTGAGCAATTAAAATAACAATTTTGTTGTTAACCAAGGCGAGCTGAACTCTCCACATTCGGAACAAAAGGTTGTAAGGGGAGGCCTTTCAATAGAGCAGCTAAAGCTCTAATCACATCCTGGAAGTTGAAAAGAAGCCTCTTCACTCAAGAAATATGAGTGAATGGTCACTGGGACAATAACAGGGGTTATGGTCAAGTACCATTGCTGCAGAATTCTAGATGCATTTAGCATTGATGTGGAATTAAAAAATGATGCATTGGGATGGCCTGTGGCTCCTGCTGTGCAGTTTAGGTCAGTTTTAAAGCAAATTTTTCACAGCAATTAGTTTACCCCGTGTTAGGGGAAGAGTCCCAAGACTCCTCTGAATTAGTCCCACTAATCTGTCTGAACACCTGAAATGTAACAGTCTGGGGGAAATTGTGTATTTTCAGCAGTGTCCTGGAGACAGAAACCCATCCTGCCCTGTAGCCTCTGTGAGAGGCCATCAGCATCTTCAGCAATCTGCCCCATCAAAGTTTGAGATGTTTTTCTGTATCATATTGTCTTTGCACTGAGTGAAGAACCAAGGATGCTTTTGAAACAGGAACTCTATTTCTTATTCAACATTCAGACCTGAAAGTTGATGAGAACAGCAGCAATTAGAGCGGGTGAGAGTGAGTAAGGTGCCTCTTCCACTTCATTTAGTAAAGAAACTGAGTTGTCTCCCCTAGGCACTTGTCCTGCAGCCCGTGTGACTGCAGATGGCTGGCAGTTTGAAGGAAGCCTGTAGTTTAAAAGCAACTCTGAATCATCCTGCCTGCTTCTCTTGGCATAACACCACTTCCCCGTGGTGCCCTGCAGAGGCTGGGGTTCAAGGCTTTCTCTTTGACTGCCAGCAGCAGCGAACCGAGCCTGGGGGCTGCTGGAGGGGCCTGGGGAGCACAGTGTGGGAAATGGATTTGTAGAGAATTCTCAAAGCATGACAAGGCTCACATAGTCTTGTGCATCTGTGTGCAAACTCTGAGTTAAAAAATGCTGACTTAGAAAGGCCATGGGATAGGACAGACATTGTTGAGGGAGAAATGGACCTGGAAACAAGTTTCAAATGATGGCCTTGCAAATAGACCAGCTACTTTGGAGAAATAGAACTATGAAAGATGTGGTATAGCAAGACCCACACAGGGTATTTTAATGGATGATTGGTTTAGAAGCATTAGCAGCATTGTGTGGGAAAAGCTGATAGGCCAAGAAATGCTTATAAGATATTGTAATTAGGAAATAGTTTCGCTTCTGATTGTGCTGGAGTGAATTGTAATATTTATACCATCTCACCCTTCTCATGAGGCTGAAAATCGAATGAAAGTCTTTAAAACACCTCTCAGAAGCCCCATCACTGGGTCAGAAAAAGGGTTTTTCTGACAGCATTGGAAAGGTTCTGGGGCTGCTTCAGCCCATTTGGCACAGAGCACACCCCACCTGCTGCCCATGCTCCCTCAGCATTCACTGTCAGGGGAGCATCTCTCTCACACTCCTTCCCCTCGAGATTAAAGCTGTGATGTGTGTGTCTGTTGCAGAGGGAAGCTGAATCTTCCTTGGGAATAACACAAATGTGAGGGCTCAGCTCTGGCTTGATATCTTGGGGTGATTCATGTAGATTTCTCTGTGCAATATAGAAGGGTGTTGGATTGTTTCACTTCCATGTAGAGTCACAACACCCAGCCTTGAGGCCTCTAAATGGGGTCCAAAGTACACCACCATTCCCAATACTGTAATAATTTCCATGACTTCAATGATATCTCAGGATGGCAGGACTGACTAATGAGTGGTTACAGCAGTGTGACTGCAGGTTTTTTCCCCTGTGCTGGTTCGTCTTCCCATTCTCCTCTTTGCTTCTCAGTCAGCCTCCACTGTTCATGGCTGGCCTGGGGAGGGATGGACAGGAACCACTAAAATGAGAAAAGGAAAGCTTAGACTGCCCAGGAGGATGATGTATAAATTTGTTTCAAGGCTGTTCTCAAGCACTGAGGCTAAGTAATCACCATCCTGCTTCCCAAGACATGTTTTGACCTCCTAATCATCTTTCCAAAAATTGTCCATTCCATAAGGTTGCTGGTTTGTTTGGTTTTTTATTTGTTTGTGTTTTGTTTTGTTTTGTTTTGTTTTGTTTTGTTTTGGTTTGGTTTGGTTTGGTTTGGTTTGGTTTGGTTTGGTTTGGTTTGGTTTGGTTTGGTTTGGGATTTTTTTCTGAACAAACTGCTGCCAATCTGCTGGAAAGAGATTATTTTACAGCAAAAGCATTTTTACAAACAGGTTTAATATTCACTTTTCTTCCTTTACCTGAGGGCTCTCTACCTATTTTTATTCCTTATGCTCCCTTATCATGCACTGGAACCTAAGGCCCTGTTTGCTGAACAGGATCCTGCCTGTCCAGCCCTCCCAGCCTGCCTGTGAGCAGTTGGCAGAGCAGAGACCTTGTCTTGCGGGGCTGATTTTGTTACCAGCAATGCCTAGCTGGTAATTAATCCAGTGCCCACAGCAGCTCCTGGTGCTGCTCTGGGCCCTGCAGAAGCCATCATGTGTCTGACATGGGCACCAGCCTCCCTGTTTGACTGCTCATGGCAGGGTGGGTCTGTGAGGGGCTGGGATCTGCAGCTCTGCCCACGTTCATTCTCCCAGGGCTGGTGGGACAACTGCTGCATGCACAGGGTACAGTCAGGCTAGAGCCACCAACACTAAAGCTCTGCTGTCTTTGGGTCTGCTGCTGCTTCGGGAAGTTTCAGATGCTGGTAGAGGCTGTTTGCCTTCTGCCACACAAAACGTTTGTCCCCACAACAGTGCTAGCAATGCTGGAGAAAACCACTCCTTCATCATTCTACCCTCTGGAAAAAAAATCGTGCATAAGCAGCAGCATTTTGGGTGCAGAACACAGGCTTTCCAGCGACCTGCACAGTAAATAACAAGTGGCACATGAAATGAGCTAATGGTATTTTTATGTAGGAAAGAGACAGGCCAATCACTCATTCACATTCATTTTTACGGTCTGTTTTATTCTCTCTGATTCAAACCAGTCAAATTCCAGCACCTTTTCATCCATTAGAGGAGCAGACCTCAAAACACATCTGCCTGTCTCATACTTGCTCCATCAAACTCATTAAGCAAATGCCTCTGTGCATCTCATTTCAACACCTCTGAATGTGGTTGTTGAGCTCGGTACTTCCAGATGTAAAAATCATGTAGCGATGGCACAGACTGAGCCTTTGGCTTCCCCAGCCAGCACAGACAGGAGAAGGAAATGCAACGCTCCGTTAATGTCTGTCAGAAAAATGTATGGAAGGTGTTCTAAGACATCAGACTTGAATGGTCCTGGTCCAAAACCAAGGAGGAGGGAGGAGGAAAATCATTCTAGGGGTTAGCCACTACAGTTAGACTGATTTTGGGAATAATTTTCTAGGTAAAAGTCCTGAATTATCTTCTTCCTAGAGTGGTGAAAATATTAAGCTGGAAGGGGAACATGTCCCAGAGAACTCTGATTGCAGGTGGTGGAAATGGCTGGAGCCTTCTGCCATGTTGCTTTGGTCTCAAGAGAGCCCTGCAGGTGTCCTGAGCTGAGAACTCCTTTGCTGGAGTCACTGGAGGCTGTGTGAAATGGGAGTGCTACTAGTTAGACTCCTAAATCCCTTTTAGGATCTGACAGGCTCAGAGTGCATCCTGCATTCCTTTAGCTTTTCTTCAGCGTTCTCCTTTGCCTATTTCAGAGAAATGGAAACATCAGCTCTTCCAGCTATGATGGACCTCGTTGGGAAATGCTTGAAGCTGTAGGCAAGGACTTGGAGTTGTGAATTTTATACCATGGGAAAGGTGAATCCTTTTTTTTTCCATAATCCTGTAAAAAGCCAAGCCAAGGCTGCCTACCAAGGGCTGCTGCGGCAACAGGCAGAGGATGTGCTGTAACTGCTACAGTCTGTGCAAGCTTCAGCTCACTGTGAGACCCAAACTCACCGGCAAGGCTTCAGAGAAGAGCACTATTAATGCCTTCACCTTCCAGGCAGTCAGCTGGATCTGCAGCTCCACAGACCCCACAGGGCACAAACAAAATGCCTGCTCCAGAAAAAGCACAGCACTGGGCTGTGCCATCTCTAAAAGCTCAACCTTTTAGTGAATACAAGTGAGGAACATCCCAGGTGAGGGAAGGGAATTTGGGGTGCTCTCCAAGTACCAGCATCCCTGCTTTGGCCCAGAGGCAGGACAGGATCAGGGTACCCCAGGAACATTAGGAGAATGAGCCCAGACTGATTCTCTGGCATATGATTCATTGCACTAGTCAGATCACTTTAAAAACTGGGGTCATACTTTGATAGAAAATTATTTATTAAAACATTGCCAAGTGCTTTCCCCACATGCTTATTGCATCATGCTTCATATCAGTCACTGTTGGCTGACTGCAGACCACTGTTTGCAAAAGTGCACTGGAAGTTCTGCATACCTGGGTAATTAACATATATTTCTACATTATCCATAATATAACTTTCATCTCTTTGGCCTTTCTATTTTCACAGCTTTATTTTAAGGATAGAGAGTCTGTAGTGCAGGGACACTCTTGATTTATGGGAGCTGATTAATAGGGTAAGATAAACACCATATAAATATTTCTTTGAAATAATGCAGTTGCTGGCAGAGTGAATCAGATGTCTGTCTCATGATGGTAGCTGTCACTTTATTAGACTTTTAAATTCAACATTGAACCCATGCTTTATAGCCAGCTATTCCTTTTCTACTTTGTAATTTTTCATTTACAGCATGTTCATTGCACACCTAAAATATTTGCACATCTTCTCAAATGCAATTTGCAGTGAGAAATTTCAGCTGGCAGAACAGCACTAGCAAACTGAGAGTACAGTGAACTCCCTCAGGTTCAGAGTGGGGTCAGTGTTGGTGGGTGGCAGTCAGGCAGCTTTTCTGGTGGATCATATGATGGTTATTTGGAGACTGGAGAGAGGAATCAGAGCTGAAATGATGAGCTGTGGATATTAAGTACTTTTGGAGTTCCTACGCAAACAGATGCACTTCCAGAGCCCACAGTGGTCTGCAGACCCCAGGGAAGACAAGTACCAGTCATAGCTCCCAAAGACAGTATCAGCTCCTGGTTCACACTGGTTTAGGAGGTCATTACTGTTTTTAAGGAGTCGGTAGAAGGTTAACTTCTGGTGCTTGACAATGAAAAGATCTGTGCACCCATCCAAAGCTGGAGATTCAAAACTATCAGACAAACTTAAATGAACGATAGCCTGACTCACCAGGATGAGTCAGGCATGTTCTAGAAGGAGAACTCCTTTCAGTCTGTGTTTTTTTTGTGTGGAGGACTAGGTATCAGTAAAGTGTTGCTGATGTTGTCACTGAAAGCAGAATAGTAAAGCAGGACAAAGCAGTGAAATTGCTCATGAAACTTGCGCGGGTGGGAAAAGTCACCCAGATCCATTTCATATTTTTTGCAAACTGCTCTAGAAATGCAGTAATCTAGGAAGATACAAGTGCCTGTCTAGTCTCTGGAGTCTTTCTACTTGTTCACTGCAGTGAAATCTCTTGAGGTAGCTCTGCTTGTACTTTCTGTTGAACTGTGAAATGCTGGAAGATGTGTTTGCAAAAAGAGATTTTTCTTGGGGCAGTATTCTCTCCAATGCAGCAGCTGCTTTCCCAGTCATCGTTCTCTTCTGGTTTACCTGTTTCCCTTACTTCTCTCAGCAGCATTTTCTGGGCAACATTTTGAAAATTGCTTTCAGCCTGATGGGTAAAATGAAATAGGATCTCTGCCTTGTCCCTGCCGAGGTCCTTTGGATTGCAGTTCCCATGTGGTACTAGGGTCCAGACAGGTCTGCTGTGGTCAATCTCCTTCTGTCAGCCAGGGAGGAACATTTGTCTGAAATAGCCTTGGAAACCCTAAGAATGGCACTGTCTAAACAAATGCTACTTTAATTATTGGCATGGGTCCAAAGCCAATTGTAATAACAAAATTTGGGCTGAGGCAGCCAGCCCCTCATTCTTCCCTGAATGCTTTTTTGTGGATGATTTTATTTGTTGCCTGAGGAAGAGAGGGTGGCAAACAGATGGAGAACTGAAACAGAGAGATGAAATTCCTAAGCCCCCAAAACCTGGAATGCAAAACTAAGAATATCACAGCGTTCAGAAAGATCAGGCTTTTGATCCTGTTGGCAAACCCTGCTGTTTCCCAGCTGGTCAGCCAGCTCTGGCATCCTCCAACACAATTGCAACTGAGAAATGACTGGAGAGCTGCTTCTGTGCTCAAATCCTCACTGCCAGATGTACAATTATTGCTACTGAAGTAGCGAAAGACTCTAGCTTAAAACACAGCAGGCTCCAAGCAGCTTGATTTCCTTTGGACAGCTGTAGCACTCCATTTTGTACCTTACCTCTAATTCTTGAGCACAGCTGACATCCCTCAACCCTTGACCTATGCTGGCTGTTCTGTCGTGTAGCTGTGATTACTTCAAATGGCTAAAATACACAAGAGCATTTATAAGGTCACGTAAGATTTTGGGTAAGGAGAAGGAAAGGGGCAAGTCTCCTTTCAATGAGATCTGGTTTTCCTCTCACAAATACATGGCTTCCCTTCTTGACTGCTCCTTAATTAACATGAAAATGGACTAAATATTTTAAGCAAATCAGAATTTCAAGAAGCAGTTACAGCAGTGTCTCATGTTTAAATGTAAGCAGCACTGTGCACGTCATCATTGAGTAATGAATTAATAAATATATCTGAAGGAATTTTTAGCCCAGAAAGCATTCCCCATTTTAGCTTCCAGTCAATTGCCCTATTTACTGCAGGTTTTTTTTAGCAACGCTATCAGTCCTGGAAGTAGCCTTGTCAATATTTCAGTTGCTTTGGTGCACAGAGCCATAGCATTCAGCTGAATTGTAATCCTTAAATTGGCATGCAAACAGGTTTTCTCAGCTTGCCTGTTCCCTTTTTGGTAACAGAAACTTGGAAAACCTCCTGCATAGGGTAAGGATGAATCCTCTTGTCTGACACAGCTGTGAGATTCTGTTGTCCATGGTTAAACCTCTCTCTGATGCTGCTGATTTGAAGGATACCGAGAAACTTCACCAAAAGACAAAATCCTATCGTAGGTTGGTCTAATCCTTTCAAAGACAAGGAGAGTAAAGTATTTAAATCACATCTTCTCTGCTCTCCCTGAGAGAGAGTTCATCTCCTCCTCCCTATTTTTAAAGGTATTTATAGACCTTGGGCCCAAACCTGCTAAAATGAAAGGCTCAGTTGTGACTTGGATGACAAAAATTTGGATTCAGTTTGACGCCACTGTATGAAGCAGGTGTCCTGTGCCCCTTCTCCCTGTCCCTATGTCCCCTTCCCCCTGTCAGACAGGCTGCTGGGGGCAGGGGTACCTATGAGGGATGTGGGTGTGCTGCAGTGTCATGACCCAGCACTGGCCCTGCCCAATGTCCCCCTGGGCTGAGAGAGAGGGAGGGACACTGGGACAGAAGGATTGCAGTGCCAAGAGCCTGACTGGTGTCCTGTCCTTAACCCCCTCTCCTCAGCACCACCCAGCACAGTGTGCAGACTCCCAGCACAACCCCTGCCAGCTCCCAAACGAGATGAGACCCTCGCCTTCCCCTGCAGTATATTCTACTCCCAGACCTCCTGTCCTTACAGCGCTGTGTTTGTGCTGTAATTCCTTACTGTGCCTCCTGCTGCCATCAGGAACCTGCTGGTGACAGGAAAAACCTGTGTGAGAGGGAGCACTATCAGGTAGAGGGAGGAGGGCCCACCATATAGACAGTGGTGATGCATTAATGATTGACAAAGGCATAAAGTAAATGGACTGGCAAATAGTTTTCCCTGGAATCTCCTTTTATAATAGCCATATGAAGTGCTACTTGTAATAGAGGAGGTAAAAAGATAAGATCCCTGGGCAATGTGATTTTTTAAAAATTGAGTGCTGTTAAGCTGCATGTGAGACAGGATTTGGGTTTAGTGTTTAGGCTGTGCACGATGGAGAGCAGTCAGCAGAGCTGGGCTGTGGCTGGAAGTAGGGTATCAGGTCACACAATTCTGTAAGATGAAACCAACATTTGTTCAGGCCAAGATTCAACTTGGCTCTAAAGTATGTGTATTAAATCCCATTGACTTCAGTGGGACTATTCGTGTCCCTTTTAAAGTTACACAAGGGCTTAAGTATTTTGCTATGTTGAAGCCTCCCACTGAAACTTAAATTCATTCTTCCATAAAATATCCCAATCTATGCAGTTCTAGCTAGAAAAACCAGAGCAAAGATGAATTACGTTTCTCATTGAGGCACACTCGGCGTTCACATAAATAGTTTCTGTGAGGTGTTTCTAGTCAAAATTACATGTGCACTATTCACCTGAACATATTCTGAGGTCTAAAATTTAATCTTTGTTTCTCTTCAATTTCTTTAACTTAAAAAAGACTAAATCCAATCTCTGAAGACTGGTCAATCATTTAAGTTATGTTGTGAGTGTTGATTAGCCTGCCAGCAGGGCACTTCCATTTGAATGTCACTGGAAGGTGAGAGCCATGATAAAGCACAGGAGGAAAAGAAGCAGCCATGTGCTTCTGAAGGCTTCATGAGGCAGGAGAGGACGAAAGAAAGAAGTGAACAAAATGTAGAAACTCAGGGCTACTGCATGAGAACCAACAGGATAAACCTTTCTCCTTTGCGGGAAAAATGGTACAAAGAAAGCAGTGAAAACACAAAGCTGATTAAGGCTTTGCATAAACAATGCCAAACAAGGTTCTTACAGACCTCACTGTGCCAGAGGTAGGAGGACTTCAAAGTCCCCCAGCACCGGGATGCCCAGGAGAGCAGGAGGATGGAGAAACAGCTGTGGAAAAATGCTCTCTCCGTGCCAGGGCAGCCTCTGGGGAGCTGGGCCACAAGCAGGTCATGTAATGCCCCTGTGACACCAAGAAGCACCACGCTGACCTGTTCAGTGAACTGCTGAAGAGAGTTTCATTTATACCACTCATGTATTTATTACATGCTACTACTAGGCATAACCTGCTTGTAGGATGTGAACTAGGAGTATGAAATGAACTCGTGGTCTCTAGGAGCATCTCCGTGAGTAGATGCTTTAGCAGCAGGTCTGGCAATGCAGAGCTGTGATTAATGGGAAGCCTTGGTGTAGCTTGCACTCTGATGTTTGGTGGCTCTCACATTTGGTGGCAGCTGATGGAGTGCAGTGAGTCTGTGGTCTGACTTGGAGCCAGCTGGAGAACCTCAACAATAAATCTTAAGCTAAACCTCCCTGTGCTCCTGAGGGTGGGAGCGAGGCAGCTGATGTGCGCTCTGCTGCTCTTCTGCTTCCTCTTTGAATAAAAGGTGCGTCTTCCTGTGGCTGAGCTGATAGGCACTGAATAATCTCTTCAGAAGATCTGTCCTGTACAGCTGAATAATTTGTTACAGGTTCTAAAAGCTGGTAGTAGCTTTGTGAATACTGCATGGCAAAGGAGCTGTCAGCCTGCCTGCCTGCTGCAAGCAGGAGGCAAATATACAGTAAACCCCTTCAGTACTGACTTTCGGGGAAAATCTTGACTGCAAACCCAACAGCTGTGATTTCAGGTTATAATGTGCCTGATTCTGTGACAGAGCTACCCAGCTCAGCAGGGGTGGCATTTGCCAGACATCATTCCTGGAAGCTAACTCCAGTATCTCCAGCTCTGGCAGGCAGCTAAAATTCATATTCAGCCCCAGCAGCAGTTTTGCAGGAATGGATTCTGTGCTCTCGTGCCCCTTCAATTGTCTGCCCTGGTTGTACAAAGTGATTCAACAGGCAGTGATTCCACGCTGGAGAGTGTCACCCTCGTGCTGGGCAGGAACAGCTGACAGGACCGGGTGGAGTACAAAGGTGTGATCAGGCCCAAGGATCTTCTGTGGAAATTTCAGCCAAGAACTATTTTGTCCTTGTTTGGTGGGGGTTTTTTTGGTTGTTTTTTTTTGTTTGTTTGTTTGTTTGGTTTTTTGTTTTGTTTTGGTTTTTTTTAATGGACAAAATATAGATCCTAGAAAATGGCAGGTGATAATGAAAATGCTGACTCAACTGTGTCTGCAGTCACAGTGGCCCTGCTATGACTCTTCGTGGAGAGAACAGAGAGCTGTCACCAGATGACTGCATTTATCAATTTTAGGAGCCATTCTCTTGATGTGTTAACCCTATTTACACTTATTTCAGTACACTCATATCTTTCTGCTGAATGCCAAGGACAGTTCAAGAATCAAAGGGAATTAGCCATTTCTTCCCATGTCCTCTGCTGTGATTTGCTTTAGCTTTGAGGAATGAGTGGCCAAAGGCCTTGGTGCTGAACAGTGGAGTGTTGATGACAGTATTCTTATTTTGGGTGTACAGATG
The DNA here is from genome assembly GCA_013400215.1 of Cisticola juncidis. NCBI lineage: Eukaryota > Metazoa > Chordata > Aves > Passeriformes > Cisticolidae > Cisticola > Cisticola juncidis. The sequence goes on along the minus strand of VXBR01011816.1, from coordinate 195,558 downwards.
TGTACAGATAAGTCCCTCAAAGTCCACAGAATCACAGATCTGTCTATCCAAAGTTTAGGACACAATATTGTGTTTAATTCAATGAACTGGTTAACAGGCCACTCATGTTCTCTGCTGGTATCTCGGGGTGTCAACCCAGATGGTCAGTGGTGGATGGGCTCTCCAGAGAAGGAAGGAGCTGGACAGCAGCAGTGGGACCACATCAACTTTTTAGGGTCACTGAAGTTTTTGAATATTGTTCAAAGTCTTTCAGAGGTGCTGCTGTCCAAGTGCCTTCCAAGCCAAGTGTTGTTTTCATGTGACCTTATTAAAAGGCAGAGAAGACAGTGGGGAAGAAGCTTGGGGTTAGAGAAGAGGAGGATTAGAAAGAGAAAGGGAAAATTAAATGGTACCAACAAATTCATACCAATACTAAAATAAGCTGTAACAATCAGCTCCAAAAGGCTGATTTCCTTTTGGCCATTTTTTTGGCCATTACCAACAAATTCATACCAATACTAAAATAAGCTGTAACAATCAGCTCCAAAAGGCTGATTTCCTTTTGGCCATTTTTTTGGCCATTACCAACAAATTCATACCAATACTAAAATAAGCTGTAACAATCAGCTCCAAAAGGCTGATTTCCTTTTGGCCATTTTTACGTAGGAGTTTAAGTATAGATTTGGGAGGCTAAATATAGACAGTCTGAGATACCTATTATGTGAAATCTCAGTTTGAAATTATTCAACATCTTCCTATTATCTATGAATAATCAGTGTTTTATTGTGCTGTGAGACTGTCTGAACAAAAATTCTTTCAGTAGCTACTTCTTGCTGTTAGCTGGATAACTCAGAAGAGATTTCCTTCATGAAAAGGAGCCTTTGGATACTCTTCAGAAGATGAACATCTCTGCAGACTCCAGTCAGATAAGAGAGGTGACCAGGATGTGAGATCACAATTGCTCTCTACCCACCCCCAACTTTTGCTTTTGGAAAAGCTGGATTGAAAACTCTTTCTGTAACAGCTACAGCCTGGTTGTTAAAAGCCTTGTACAGGTTTTTGGAGGGAAGTACCATATCAGATTCTTCATCTTGAGCCTGCCCATCAAGATCTCATTTACCCAGATAACAGGAGCATCTTGTTGTGCAATATTCACTGTGCAGTCATATCATGCTTGAGATTAAACTCCAACTGATGAATGAACCCTTCACTTCCGTGAGTAATTGCTAACCATTAAAGCCTTAAACTGGCAACAGTCCTGTAGCACAGTCAGGAAAATGGTAAAAAAGCTGTAATTGCAACCTGTGCTCATTCAAAATAATTCCAGTCTTATTGTGCCACATATAGATTGACCGGTGTACCACTGTATACTAATATAGAGTATCAGTGCCTGTCCACCCCAGCAGGAACCTCTGGAGCTGCAATCCATTGAAAAAGGTCTTTGAAGGCTATAAATATGCCAGCATTACTCCCTGTTTCTAAATCAGAGCAATGGAAGCTAAATATATGCTGACTCTAGTTGTGACAGATCCTGAAAGCCACTCTTACTCATTTTGATTCTTGCCCAGAATATCTTTCTTGCAGTCCTACATCTGAACCGTTGAAGAAAACAACACTGACAACTCACCCTTCAGCCCTGTGCTGCAGAGAGGAAAGGCTCTGCAAGGCTGACTGCAGAGTGAAACACAAAATTGGTCATTTCCCTCCTTTCTGTACTAAATCCTGACTCCCATTAAGTGTCTTTACCTGCTTTCCCCTGGTGCTGCTGCATTGATGCCATCAGCACTCTTTGGTTTCACTGGCAAGAGGATGTGGCTTTATTAGCCCAGAGGATGCTTTGGGCTGCTCTGGGCAGCACCCTGCTGCTCCAGCCATGCCTCCCACAGCACCAACTCCCAGCTCCAAAGGTGGGAAAAGGAAAAACTGAGGCAGATATCAGAGAACAGGGGAGTTTCTGAGGAAGGTGTGATGTGGAGAGGGCCTCATGCACGGGTACCCGGACCTTCCTGACAAGAGGGATCATGCCCTGAGGAACCAGGAACAGCGCTCCCCACAATCCCTCTGGAGGCAGGAGACTGAGAAGCAGAGGATTCCTGAGAACAAAAACACATCTAGGATTTTATTTCTTGCACATGCTGTGTACAACCTCCCAGGGAATACAGCTGCATTCACACTTTAAGGTTAAAATCCAGACCAGTGGACAAATGGAGGTGTTATTTCTGCTGTGGAAAATAGTGAAGATTGCAAGGGGAAAAACAGCTGGAGACAGGAGGAAATTCAGTTCGGTCCGTCTGTGGTACTGACATCCCAAGGGCAGTTTCTCCTCTGTTTCTAGGCATTTTAGAAGCACTGTAAAATCCCAAAGCCACAGAAATAGCAAATTTACACCTGTAGGTTTTCGCATCTCCAGCTCAGGAAATGGAGACAGGGTTGCAAGAACAGATGGAAGGTATCAGCCAGCTCGGAAGTGATGTGCCTCAGGAGATGCTTTATTTGTGGAGCTGTTGAGCTCAAACAATCACAGAAGATCCTTGGTACCATCCACAGAAGGGGGATTTAGTTCCTATGGCCGAGTTCTGCCTTCTTTCAAACATTTGCTTTAAGCTTTGGGGAGGACAAGAGGGCAGCAGGGACCTCTAAGCGCCCACTGTCCCACGGGAATCCTGGGCTGATGGAAGGCATCCTGCATGTATAAAATTAATATTTGAAGGAACCAACGAGGCACCCTTCTCCTCCCTTCAGAATGAAACAGAACAGGGTTAATGATGAGCTTTCAAAAGGGCACAAGAAATGTTAATGTCAGATGCCCAAAACATTGTTAAACATGGGTGATTTGCGAATTAAAATATTACAAGGCTGCTATTTTTAGCACAGTGGAACCTTTAGTCATTCTACATTTAGATGGCTTATCAGAATTAAATAAATAACAGCAATGGTTACAGCTCAAATTAGGTCTGTCTCGGTTTCCATGGCATCCAATCTGTTATCTCCAATACTCTTGCCAGGATTTGTACTGGGACTCTGGGACAGCAACATTTCTTATAAGGCTTATAAGGAATTATCCTGTAGCAATTTCAGCTATATGGTTTCTATGAAGCCCTAGAATAAATGGATTTATTTAAAATGAATTGAAGGGATTTTTTTTTTTTTTTGAAATTTTTCTATTTTTAGTACTGCAGCCTGCTCTCCCATGGTGATGCTTTAACCCTTTCAGGACGTGTCAGTGTGCTGTCTGGGGAACCTGTGTGGTGTCTGTGCCTGTGGCACTCTCCTGTGAGAGCAGAAGCAGACTTGAATGCTTTGATGCCACCAGCAGAATGTATTTGAAAACCAGGACTCAGGAAAATGGGATAACAGGCTACTACCTTTCTGGTACCTCAGAGTCCTTTGAAAGCAGCTACACAGAAGTGTTTGCACTTGTTCTGAGACACCGAATGTAGTCATCCTCAGAGGAAACACAGCAACACTCTGTCTGAGCCCAGGAACTTTTGTCTGAGGTCAAGAAAAAGCATTATTGCCTATGTCAGGGTGCTGGGTGCAAGGTGGAGGTAAATGTGTGGAATGCAGAGTTGTGCTCTGTGGAATGCCAGGTGGGATGAGTTAGTGTCTCCTCCGACCCGACACACTTTGGAACTGTGCATTAAAAAGACAGCTCTAATCCAGCTCACAGAAACACAGGGTGCGCACAGCAAGCTCTAGTGCTGCAGAGAGCAGGGAAATATATTTGTGCTGTACCAGCTGTGTATTTTCCCCACAGCTCCTCAATTAATATTACCTTTCACAGGTACATTTTTTCCTTCCTTGGCCATTAGAGTTTTCAAGTGAGGGTTTCATTAATCTTTTGTTTTCTAATGTTACCTAGGATATAGATCCTGTTCTCTTTTCCCCTCTGGTAAGCACTAATTTACTTTGAATTTATTTGCATCCTGTTGTGAAGAAATTCTGGACCCATGGCATTTTAAAAATCAATGGCTCACTGGGTTTCTAATTTCCAGGTAATATTCTTAAACAAAATGTACTGTTAGGTAGCATGGAGATTTATGGCAAATATTAAGTAGCTCTAAACAACACTTCTAATATTTTATAGGAATGATGTCACAACACTTTCAGAGAGCTGCTTTGAGTGGTTCTCAGGAGGACAGTGAGGGCCACAGTGAATATTTTGGTTTTCGATGTTTGCTTATTTGTATCTCAGTCTTGCACGAGTGATACTGACACTGCCCTGCAGACCTGCAGCTGGCAGAAACTGGCATCCTTTCCTCAGACATCAGAGGAGCTGTGCTGATTTATATGAGCTCAGGGTGCACCTCTGGTGCACACAACGTTTCTACCATACCTCACGTGGAATTTGATTTGCTCTGAATCATGATTGAAATACAGCAGTGTGTTTAAAGTAGGCAAGAAATTATAAAGTACTTACTATTTATGGAGTCACAGCTACTTTCAGAGCCAGCTGAGCAATCCCCAAGTACAATCACAATACAAAGTCTTTAATATTTTAGTGCTCTGTCACGCTGTGGTCACTATAAATTTGCTGTGGCTGGGCACACAGCCACAGAACAAACCTTTCTGAAAAACCCTTACCTAGGCAACTGCATTAATGCAGAGGCTGGTTATTCATGTTTGCACACAGCCTCTCTTGACGGTAAGAAACTGAAAAGGGCTGAGCCGAACATGTGAAATGCCTCAGGGCACCTGGCAGTGAGGGGTCACACCATGATTATGCATCCAGCAGACACTGGAGCACTCTGCTTCAGCTTTTTTCATGGAAAAAAAGGGGTTAATGGTTAATAGTAGTGGTACACGAGCCATTCGAGTAGTGATTTCAAGATTCCTGCTATTGAAGCCAGGTTTGCCTGGCTGCACTCTAGCCAGAATTTCTTCTATTCCTGGCCTCCATATTTTAGTACAACAGTTTGCTCTTTCAGCTGTATTTTCTCGTTAAGGTATATTTTTACACCAGAATGCCTTTGAAAGTCTACAGCTTGTCTGATTACAGAGGTGGCTTTGGCACAGAGCCCTGGTGCTGGGGTCCAGGAGGTGGGAAGGTCAGTGCTGTCTAGGGTGCACAGCAGTGGCTGTTCGGGTGTAGTCAAACTCCGTAAGGCAAGTTTTTAGCTCAAATTTGTTGGAAAAGCTCCAAGGAAGGGAAAATAGAGGCAGCTGTGGCATCTCTGTATGTCTTCTCCCAGCTCACTCTGATTAGTGCAGTTTTCAGATGCTCCTGTGGCTGCAACAGGCAGCCCTGCCCCAAGCTGGCTGCTCTGAGGAATGAGAGAAATAACATTTTCATGCAGCTGACATACCTGGGAAGATTGCTCCATAGTTTCTCCAGATGAGGATGTGGTCCAGTCTCTTCCTACCCTCTCTGTGCCACTTACTAAATCTTCTTGAAGTTTCTCTTGTCATGTCCTCAGGGATGCAGCATATTGAGAGAAAAATAATGTGGAAATCGTAGAGCATTTACTGTGGCTTTGGATTCCTCTAATCTGAAAATAAACATGGGGTAAAGCTACTTCTGAGGAGGAGGTGGATTCTCTTGAAAAGGCTCACCCAGTGCAGAAAGGCCAAGTGAAATGCTGGTGCCATGAGCTCTCAGTAGAGTGGTGGCTGCACATTGCACTGCTCGGTTTTCTTAGCTTTGAACTTCCTATTGATAGCTTCAGCTGATGCTCCTTAGTTCTTGCACTGAGGGATGGTGAGTGAATGTCATGGAACTACAAGGTAAAGTGACAGCCCCTGTCCCCAGGCTCTCCCAACCTGTGGGCCGAGTGTACCTGAAATAAAGAAGTGGAGGGAAAAAGGGTTCGGAAACCAGGACCTTGGTACGGTGCTGCAGAGGCTGCATTGCACACAGGCTGATAACCCAGTGTGTGGCCATCAGTGAGGAAAGGGCTATTGCCAGCCTGGTGCATTTCTCTGTTGTGCCTTTTCACTCCCCGGAACCCATCACTTTTTCCTTTGCCGGGAGCAAACTCCTATTTGTGAATACTTTTGCTGTTGCAAATATCGATATTGCTGCAGTGTTTGGCACTTCTCAGTTAATGTGCTGAGCACTGGCAGAGTGATGTGCGGGTTGTATAAACCCCCATTGTGTTTGCGTCTTGGAAGTAAAGGTGTTAACTCTTTCTGACTTAATTCATTCAAGGAGAGGTGCACCAAGGGATTGAACCTGAAATACAGCAAATCAATAATATAAACTCTTTGAGCTTCGTGAGCTAAGAATAAACACCAACCACAGATCGAGTCAAATGAACCTGTGCAGAGGCACAGGGGAAATGTAGCAGCAGTGTTCTGTTATTGCAGGTCAATAAAGGCTGGATAATGTTTGGCTTTCATTACTGATTAAAAAGATTTCCTTGCAAATGTTATGAGATTAAGACTGAGCTTTCTGTGTGTGCTGAAAGGGTAGTGTTTAGAAATGATCATCCTGCGCTATCCCAGTGGAACTGGTGCTGCAAACGCTGCTGCCCCGGCTATGGGTGCCCTGCTGAGCCTGGCTCAGTGGGACCCTGCCCTGGGATGTTTTTTTAGCCTGGTGAGCACAGGTGAGAGGAGGCCCCCCGCCAGTGATGCCCTGGCTCAGTGGGATGCAGGACCCCACCAGGTTTGGGGGGACACGGTGCATTGTACCCTTATAGCAGTTATGGCTGAGGAGACAATTTCATTACATATAACTATTTTTAGGTGCTTATAACCCAAAACCATTATCCTCTTGGCAGGAATTCATCACAGTTGTTCTCAGCTCAAAGATGATACATATATAAAACTTGGCAGGGCTCCAGATAGCTGAAGAGCAGCTGCCTGGGATGTTTCCCAACTGTGGTTTTCATCAATTAAAAAGTTTGTTTGCACACAGTTTGGAAATTTTTTTCCTGTAGAGATCTTACCTAAATTACGTGCCATGCATGGTCTGTGCAGCCTCATGACTTTGGTCCTAAAACATATTCATTCAGAGATCTCAAAGGCATTTGTTCTCCTTGAGGAACCATGGGGAGACATAAAGGCTCTATCAACATTTAGTCCATATAAATCTCACCTGTAGCTCTATAAAATCAGGAACTACACACGATGAAGTAGGATTTGTTTATTTTATTGCCACAACTGTACAGCAAAAGGAAGAGTCACACGCAGAGGATGTGCTGGGCAGCAGAGCTGTGGGTGCTCTGATGCTAGAATTGTCACCAGGCTGCTCTGAGTTTTGCCTTTTTGGTTTCCCTTCCCACACCACTGTGTGGCAGTTACATCAACACCCATGAAGTGTTGTTCTGCTTGGCTGGAGACTTTTTATCTGGTGTTATGGAGAGCAAGGCCCCATCACCTTCAATGCTATGCCTGATTTACAGCTTTTCCCCACATTTCTGTGATGTGGATATGTCTAAAAGTAAGAGCTTCTAGGGGGCTGAAAGGTAGAGGTGCAGGGTCTGTCAAGCTGAGACAAATGAAAAATCAGTTTAAGATTAAATTCTGTCTTGGATTGAGTTTACCACATCTCAGAGAAAGAGAAATATTTCTTAGATTTCTGCAGTAGCAGTGCCAGACAGAAATTTGCCTTTTTTTGGAAACTGCCTAGACTCAGAAATTTGCATCCTTCTCTGCAGAGAGGTAGACAGTTGAGGCATTTAACAGCTGAATATTTCCTTTAAACATAATGCTTAAAGCTTGTCTACATTTTCGTGGATGTTCTGAAGCAACACCTGCAGTCTGGGAGATATCTCTTCTGAGGCAGAGCAGCTGAGGCTTTGAGAACAGCGCCGGGAAGTTATAAAGCTGTTTCCAGCTCAGCTCTCTTGAGGTGTTTTACCCCCGTACCAGTGAGATACTGACCCACTGCCCAGCTGTGATAAGGCAGAGCCACAGCCAAAGGCCCTGGGTGGGTTTGTGATGGAAACAGCAGCAGAGAAAACGCCTCAAACACTTCTCTGTGCCATTCCTAGAAATACTGCTGAAGGAAAGGATGCTAAAGGGATTTGTTCTGGTTTGCAAAATGCGTTTCATGTTCCCCAAACACAGAAATGTGTGCATGGCAAGAGAGCAGGCAGGTCTGTCTGGGTACAGGGAGAGGATGATGATGGTGGGCAGCCTTGGCAGGGAAGCACAGCTGGATCCCACAGCTGGGAGGGGATGGGATGGCAGAGCAGAGAGCACAGGCAGCCCAGTTTAATGAGGACTTGCCTTGTTTTCAACTGCTGGGAGGGCACTGAATGTCCTGTGCTGGGCCCCTCAGCAGGAAACAAGGCACATGTGGTGTGTGAGGGAAGGCAAAGAGCATATGCCTGTGGGAGGGGAGATGCTGCAGGGCAAACACTCAGCTCAGACCAGGAGAGCATGATGCCCTCCAAGGAACTGCCCGATCTCTCTCCTGCATGTGAAGATGGAGCAAATGCCCCAGGAGTGGCACATGCAGCATCGTGGACTAGTGCAAAGAGCAGGAGAAGGTGAAGATCTCTCCTCTTATGTGGTGGAGACTGCCAGGGGATGAAAGGACAGCACCCTCCTCATCCTGTCACCCCTGGAACACCAGGTGAGGAGGGCTGCCCTCCTTCCTTCCCATCAACAGCTCATGGCACTGGCTTGCTTTGTCAGATATTTTCTGTCTGGAGAGTGGAGTCTTTATGTAATAAAATCACTCAAAAAATACAAAAAATTCTCATTGTTTCAGCCAGAGGCAGAGTGGAAGTAACACGCCATAACAGGCTATCTGGAATCCCAGGAAAGCAGCTCATTCTTCCTTTAAAGCCCCACTATGAAATAAATCTGAGTGTTTCCTCAGAAATAAATGTCCCGGGTTACAGTAAAAGGTCTTGCCAGTCTGTCTGACATTTAGAAGTCTGTAAAAGTTTGATGGTGCAGCCCACACACTGGCTTTCACTGCAAGAAGTTATTTTTTGCAGATTTTTTTCTCTGTTACATGAGATGTTTAGCCCATTAATCAATTTCCTGGCACATAAAACTGCATTTGGCTGGACAAGAGCAAGGAGCAGAGTGCTGTGAAAACTTCTCCAAAATCCCTTCTCTGTCTTGAACCACAAAACCTTCTCCTATGAGGGATAAGAGCTATATGGCCACATTAGTTTGTTTTCAATTGTTCTGGAATCAGGATCCACTTCAAGCAGTTATCTCAGGGTAGTGGCACCATATGGTAATTTCCCATGTGATCTATCTTTCCCTACCTTTTTTTTAAAATTATTACTTTATTTCTCTATTAAACTGATATGGTTTTGTTTCAAATGGATGAAAATTTCAATTGCATTTGGCATCAGCCAAAGCAGAACTGAATGTTTATGATGGGGTTCTTTGCTACTGAATTTTGTAGGACCAAACCAACATATTTCTTGCTTTTAATGCTGACCTGTCTTCCTTTGGCAATTGTGATTTCCCTACCTCCTGTGAATAAAACTTGAGGAAAAGATTTGTGCGGCTCCCTGCAGCAGGAGCCAGTGCACTCATAGCACTACAGGGGAAAAAAAGACACAACCCAAACCACAAATCTCCCTTTTTTCTATTTTAAACGCCTCTTAGCAGATTGTCTCATTTTCATTATCTTTATTCTTTTTCTTCCCCCCTTCTTCCCCAGAAGTCACCATTTGGCCCATTAGCAATCTCAGTGTTTTCTATGCAGTTCTGCTAGATATTTTTGTCAGTCTCAAATCAAAACGATGCCAGATGGAAGCCCCATGCTCTTCATAGATGATCATTTCCAGCATTCTTCTGTGAGGTTGTATAACATATGTCCACAAGAAATTGAAAATGTTGTTTCCTTGTAGGAATTGTGCACACTCAAGGGCACTGAGAAGGTTAAGAAAATAACTGAGCCAGGACTGTTCTGTACTTTTAAACCAGATTAATTTCCTAAAGGGAGGTTAGATTAACATTTAGATTGGTTGTTGATTTGTTGTGGATCGTCTTATTGCTAAAAACACCTGCATCTGGCAAAGTAGTCACAAAACCCATCAGGAAAGAGAAGTTTTATGTTAAAAATTGTAATTTTTACTAATAGGCAGGTGCTGTTTTTCTGTTTGGGGGCAAGTGCTGTGTAGTGTTGTTGCCTTTATTTTTTCCCCTCCAAATATGCTTTCCATTGGTTTAGGGCTCTTCCTTTTGCCACCCACAGGAGCTGAGCACTGACCCTGCTGTGCAGAAGAATTTCTATCCTTGGGGCAGGATTTCTGAGCTCAGCCCCTGTGCCGTGGCCATAACCAGCCTGAGGTTTCCTGGTATTTGGGAATTTGGCTGCTCAGCTCTCATTAAATGAGTAGGTACAAAGCATGCCAAGCCCTGTGGTGGCTGTGGGGAGCTCTGCTGGGGCCAGCTGCCCCAGGAGGCTCTGTCCTTGTTGCCCTGCTCCCTGCCAGCCTTGTTTCTGCCAGCCTGTCTCCTTTTATTTGCATCTACACTCGGGTCAGCTCTGCTATTCAAGTACAGTCCCTTTGCATCTGTTTGTATGGGGTTCGTGCAAAGTGCTACATATGTTCATGAGGGCTATAAAAAGACCTTTAATATTTAAGTTAGGGAAAGAAATTTGCAGGGGCTGCAGATAGCTGCACTAAACACTACCAAAACATGGCCAAGCATCCCCCTTCTTTTAAAGTGATTATCTTACAAACCTGAGCAGATTAACTATGCTGTGATCATCGTGCATGCTCAGAAAACATTTAGCTTATTGTCGGCATTTGGACAAAGGATTCGGATCTTATTCAAAACCAACATCTTTGTGCTAATATAACTAAAACTGTTTCGCTCTGCTTTTGGGTCAGGCAAGAGGAGCACACAGCATCAATCACTGTGGGCTACCTGATGGGTGGCAGGTTGTTCAGGAGAGCTAATTAGGTTGCTTGCAAACGTTCTGTGCAAGTGTTCAGTCTGCTTTCCTAAGGAGCAATGTCTTGTTGTGAACCTGCTCTCCTTTGCTGTTGAACAATTTGGTGTAAACAGCAGAGGTTGTAAAACGTTGGCTGGCTCCAGGTGCCACAAACCCAAACCCCTGTCTGGGCAGAGAGCAGATTGCCATGGACGAGGTGATGGTGGGAGTTCAGGGCATCCTGGGCAGCCAGGCACGGAGTCCAGCTGCTCTGCAGTGGGTGTGTGCTCCCCTGGGATGTGGGCATAGGCAACACCAAACCCATGGATCAGAGGGGGATGTGAAGCACAGGGGCTTTGGAGCTGGGCAATCCTCTGACAGCACAGCTGTACCTTTCCTTCCCTAGGCACATCCCAGGGCTGGGACAGTGAATCCTCCTGGCAACAGGATGTGCAGGAGAAAGGAGAGCAATGAGCTTTGCCCATTCTGATCCTCCTCTGCTTGTTGGCAGCATCCTCATCCATTTTTAGACACAATGCATGCTGCCACCTGGGAAAGCATCAGTGTTTTTGGGAGCAGGGAATTGTTTGACTGGGATGGCTGTTTGGCAGATGTGGTTTATTTGAACACTCCTGTACTTTCCTTGGCTGTTTGCTGGGTCTTGAGCTATCAAGTGCCAGGTCCGGCGTTTTGGGGTTGTCAAATATCATGGGAAAGGAACCGCAGGACAACAACAACTAACTGGATTCTCTGAGAAGTTGCGAGACTGGGGAGCCCTCTATGGATTTTCTGAAAATTAGCTTATCACTTGACTGTTAAGCATATTGTATATGCCAAGTAATTAATTTTTACCGCAAACTTGTCTATGATTTGGGCAAAGGAGCAATTAGTTCTCTGGAAAGAGATCCATTATCATAATTGCTAATGGATCCAAAACTCCCATAGACAAAGATGGACAAAAAAACCCTTTCATCTCTGTGATTAGGGTATCTTGAAAGTCGGGTCCAGCCTACATGGCAGGTAGTTAGCCCAATAAAAACCCTAATCTAGTGGTAATTGTGGCTGCTGGGCTCCAGCAGGTCAGATAGAGGAGAGAGAACAGGCAGCTCCTTCCTCCTCTCCCCTAACTAGCACAGGAAAACCCACCCGATCACCCTTCCCTCTCTCTGTGCATGTTCTTCCCCTCATGGGTATAATTGGGATTTTCCTGCGGGCAGCAGGAATCAGTGGGTGTAAAGCTATGAACATCTCAAACTAGAGAGACTTTCACACCCTCAAATACTGAGCAGACCCAGGTGTCCTGTGCTGAGGGAGTAACACGGTGCTTGCCAAAAACCCCTGCCAATTTGTGCAGAAGGTGGGTTTGTCTCTGCAGCCCAATGAAACGGGGCAAATCAAAGGAAACACAACCATGCATGGGACAGAGGAAGACCTTTACTCCTTTTTCCTATTTGCTGCATCATTCTGCAACAAATATTGTATTTTCAGCTCGATTTGTGGTTGAAAAGACATTTGGAACTTGCAGAATCATAATTAATATTTCCCACAAGCCAACCCTTGAAGAGCAGCTAACAAAGAGCACTCAGGGCTGTGCAGCTGCCAAACTCTGCATGCTCGCCTGGGCCAAGGGACTCTGCTCCACAGGCAGGAGCCTCCCCAGGCTCTGACAGCATCCTCAGGGCCCCAACTCAGCTGCCCAGCACACCAGGCTGCATTTGCAGCTGGCTAATGTTCTTGTGGTGGCAGGGAAGGGGTGAAGGGAACAGAGAAGAGGCTTTTACGAGACTCGATCCACTTCTGTTTGATCCAATCTGTAGTGACAAAGGCATCATTAACAGAACACGTGGAGGATGTTGAGATGGGCCAGACCTTGGGCCTGAATGCTTGTGATATCTGGGAACACAGACCATGCTCTTCTGACCTGTTCAGCATCTCCTAAGCACCTGCACGGTCCTTCTAGAACATCTTCTTGCTCTAGACATGATATTTTGCCACAACTGAAAGCTTTATATGGTTTAGACCCAGCATGGGTCCAGGCCTGCTTGTTCTAGTGATGCCTTAGGATTTTAGCTCTTATATTTTCCAGATCCTATAGTTCTTTAGTGTATAACTATAAAGCTCCATAGCCTGTTAGTTTCTTTCTGTTTTGTTCAGACAGAACAATTCCTCACACAAAATACCACCTTTACTCACATACTCTTGTGCCTCTGTGTTAAATTTGGAGGATTTCTTGCTGCTGGTTGCTGGTCCAAAGTCCCTGTTGATCATCCTGAATTCCCAGTATAGCTGAAACAGTGAGTCTGGGGGGGGGAAATACTTCTTATAGAAAGAAACTGTTTTTCTTGGGGATCACAGCTACCCAGACAGTGTGATGGCATTTTTAAGCTCTGACTAAGTAAGGAAAAGGAAAAACCTCAGATTGTGTACTCGGCACAGCCCTGGAGATGAGGGAGTAGGTGCTTCACTTATGGAAGAGAACACAACAGTACTTCATTACCGGAGGTGCTGAGGAAATGAATCACAAGTCATTAGTGAAGAGCTCTCAGTTCATCCCTCCTTCAGGAAGAAGTAGCTCTTCTAGGTATTCTTAATGGATATTGTTCTTTGTGCTTCGCTGTCAGGAACAGCAGCTGAATTGTTTCTTGGGAAGCATTATCTTGCCACACTAGACATCAGTAAGTACAGATGGAGCTAACTTTTTGCTCAAGGAAGGGAGTTTTTCAACTGTTGATTCAATTCCCTTTTTTCAAGTTATTGGCTGCTGCTGTTTCCCTTAATTATCTTTTAATGAAAAAAACAAATATGACACTACATTGTACTGATTAACACAGCAAAAAGATTCTTACACAGCTTATTGTCAAATTCATTTAAATACAGAGGGATGAAGTCACTTGGATTGCTGATCCCAATCCATCTGCAGGTTTGCTCCCAGGACAGAGCATCATCCCTGCACATCACTGGTGTTTTGGGCTTTCTGCTTTACAGGGACTGCTTTGGTTGGCAGCAGATGCACTGACCACGTCCTAAGGTCAATAATCACAGAAACATTGGTCTGGAAGAGACCATAAAGAAGTAGAACTTTTGAAAGGAATTTGAAGGTGGTTTAGCTTCCTCAGGCTGCTGCTGGCAGGGCACTTCCTGGGAGTTGTAATGAAATCATTCATTTTACAGCACTCTCCCAGTTTAATGCTGACAGTCCCATGATAGCAGCTTTTAAAAGCTGTTTGTCTCATTAAAGTTCAGTTAACTCATTTCTGAAATTAGAAACTTTTATGGTTAATGACTTGTGGTAGTTTGCTTTAAAGAAGGTGTTTGTGAATCAGATCAGATTTCCCTAAATCACTTCTGAGAGTTGTATTAATGCCTTAGTTATGACACAATGACAGTGATGCTTGGTACTCCAGGAAAAATAATTGGTAGTGATGCGATTTGTGCCTACAAGAACTGTGTCTGAAGAGCAGTTGAAAACTATGTGGCTGTAATAACAAAACACGAGGAGGATGATTTTTGGAGAATTTGCCATCTTTAGCACAGAAGTTCTCATTCATTTTAGCAGAGGTGTGCCAAGCTAAAAGGCTTAGGATGAAGACTATGAAAAATAGATGACATTCAGCTTGACTTGCTTTCTCCAATCTTTGTGAGTGCCTCTGAGCTGAGATGTAAATAACGTGGGTGCTAACCTTTCGTCACACACACACTCACAACTGGGATTCTGAGTCAGAAATAGCAGTTCTGCAAACCACCCCTCCCAGAGGCACACAAGCCAGGATGACAGTGCTGGGGGTGTTATCGCTGAAAGGGCACCGGGGTTGCAGCTCCCTGTGTGTTCACAGGGTGGATGCTGCAGTGTGGAGGCAGAGTTCAGATTGTGGTGGCATCTCTGCTCCTCTCCAGTTCAAGGAGAGTGTGTCAGGGATTAATCCTGGGCTTTACAACATCTCACATCAGCTGAGAGTGCTGGGACTCAGTCTGACAATGGCCTGTGCTCTGTGGTTTTCAGCTTTTATTTCCCACTGAATTCAAAGCCTTTGTGCTGTGCCTGGGTGCTGTGGAAGTTTGGGGAGTGTCAGAGCAGTTTCCTGTTCAGGATGGCTGTGGCCATGCCCCATGGCCAGCATGCTGCCCAAGGAGTGCTCCCAGCTCCCTCTGGAGCCCCAGGGTCCCACCCTGGGGCCAAAGCCCCCAAATGCATCTGTTGGGCATGGTCATCACTCAGCCCTCAGAAGTAAGCAGCCAAGCCTTGTTCACCAAATGTATTTACTTCTTGTGGGAGGCAGGGAGTTCTTCTTTAAAAATACAAAAGGCAAAATCCTGTCAGAGCCTGGATCTCTAGGGCTTGTATTTTCCAAGACAAAATTGTGTTATTTGTTCCTCCTTCACTCCCTTTGTGTCTTCCCCCTGTTATGTATCTCCTTGTTTGTTGTGATTTCCTACTTAGAAACTTGCTCATGTCAGGCTACTCCTCTTTGTGTATTATAGTGGGATTTTTATGGAATACTTGATTCCGTTATCTTTAAAATTACAGACTTGGCCCATGCTTTCATAGTCCACATCTCTCCTCTTCCTTTGAAAGGAATCCTACAAGCATTCTAAAGCAAGAAGTGTTTGTGGAGTGACTCCACGAGTATAAATAGCTCTTGAGCAGCGCAGCACCTGCCATCTTCGATACGTCTCACACTTCCCACAAATCAGTCGTGCACACAGGGCTTGATCACAGCTATTGTTTGTGTTAAGCTTCCTCCTACTCCTATAATCCTCCTATTTAAATGGATGGGATATTCTGCATACAGGGAAGAGTGTGGGGACATAAATTGCAGCTGAGTATTTTGTGGACATGATGCAGTGCAGGTGTGCATGCTCTGCCAAGGGCAGAGGAATGGAAATGTTGATAAGCACCACACTTCAAATGGAAATGATGTGGCTCTTCCAAAAGTGTCTTGTGTCACATTGACTCTGACTGCTTCTTTTAAGGAGTCGCTGATGCTTTGCAAGTATTGGGTTTGTGTGAAAGCTGTATTGACAGGGTCTGTGGGGTTTGGTGAGCGGGGAGTGATGGGCTCTTACTACACTCATGTGGGGTGGTCCCAGGCACATCGGCTTCCCTATGTCCTGCTGCCAGTGTGTGCTGCTGCCCAGTGTGTGCCAGCCCCAGGGATGGTGGCACACCTGTCACCAACTCAGGTGGTCCCACATCAAGTACTGAGGGGTCAACAGAGTCAGACCTGTGTGTTCCTTGAGGACTGGAGAGGCCAAGTTGCTGCTTCAGGGTCTGCAAAGACTTGAGTTTAGTTGCCATGATATATTCAGATTGTTTGGCGTCTGGTTGGTGGTCTCTTCTGAGGAGCATAGGTAGTGTTGAACACATTGTCTGAGCACAGCACTGCTTCTTCCTGTTGTGTTTTCAGCAGACACAGCCAAAGCTGTTTTCATAATCTGCTGCCTGTAACTGCTGAAGGAAGGGACATGTGGGGCTTATCCACCCTGGTTAATGTTCGTTGTCTGCTGTACCCAGGGTGGCTTAGTTTTCCCTCAAGCCTGAAATTGCACAGCACAAGGCTGCTTAGAGAAGTTCACACTGTGAGGGTTTCCTGGCCTTGCCATGTTTAATCAGACCCCCAAACCCTCCCTTTTTGCTGGACAATATTCCACCTGACCAAGGTTTTTCTCCCAGTCTCTGCCAGGCGTTAGAGAGGCCTTGGAGAGTCCCTGCAGCTGAAAATGTGCTCGATCATTCGTGGTGGTCCTGCCAGGCCCAGGGCTGTGAAGCCAGACCAGGGGCTGGGCACGAGGAGTGGCAGCTGGCAGGACAGTGACACGGGCACTATTTAAACCTGGCACACGTAGCCACATGTCTGAGACGTTCTTCAGGACGGCTGGGGGAGCTTGACATCCGTAAATTACTCTTCTGACTCCTGCTAATTTTAGCTTTGAAGTGTTTACAAACAGAGAAGCATTTGTCTCTGCTCCTGATCCAGCAGGATTTCAGCCCCATCCCTGCTGGCATATTCCCTACAGAAAAAACAAAATGGGATACAAAGCAGCTATAGCTAAGGGACCACTCAGATTGGAGGCACAGAGAGGCAGATCCTGGGGCTATAAATAATGTGTCTGCAGCTACCATAGTGACCCCAGAAATTAAAAAGTGTATGTACACCTAGGGATAATTTTGGATGAGAGAAACAGGGAACAGGGAGCCAAAGCTGAAAGCACAGTTTTAGTGGTGCTCCAAGGTGGTGTCTGGCAATGTTTCAGAAAAAGGCCAGTGGAGGATGGCATGACAAGTGTCACCAATCTGTAGTCTCCAGCAGCTGACCCCAGGTGCTGTTCTTGACACAAAATATCAAGTGTTGGTGCACACAGGTTACTGCACACAGCATCTCTGATCTGAACACAGTTTGGCTACTGCTTTGAAATGAGGCGAGAGGAAAACATCAAAAAAAATCAGTTTTATCAACACAGTTCATACGGAGCTTTAGAAACAGATTTTTAAACACACACAAACTAGTTTAAAATCCCTTTCTAAACTCTGACCTCCAAGTACAGTCTTTTGAACAGGGTACATCTCCTGAAGTGTTTGTGGTTCTCTACAAAGGGTGAGCAGGCAGAATCCTCCTGAGCTGGCAAGGCACAAGGACCTGCACTTGATTCTAGTCTAAAGGAGAAAGGCTGTAGCTGCCAGCTCTGCCTTGAACAAATCCATATCCCCCATCTCACCTGAAGTCTGCTTTGTTTAAAAAAAAAATCCAGTCATGAGATACTTGATTTTTAGAGCCAAAGCTCTGCTTTTCTCCAAGATCAAACTAGCTATTAGACCACCGCGACAGCGAGCCCTTTGTGCTGTGGGAATTTGGTGGGTCAGGAGGACTCATACAATTCTATTAAAAAAAAAAGGAAAAGTATTTCTCATTTCTTTGCTTCTACTCTCACATGGCACTGTGCATGTCATCGAGATCAAAAGTTGGTTGACATGTAAGAAATGCCAGCTGCCATCTGATTAAGACATGTGAGAAGTTTATGAGGTAGCTGCAAGTTCAGTTCAGCTGGAAATGAATGGGAAGCCTGGGGGACACCTGACATGACCAGAGTGTCACATCCCAAGGAAACAGGAAAAATGGTGCAGAAGTGCTCAGTGTAATATCCATGAGCTTCATCTTCTCATCCTGGGTGAGGGCTGAACCTAGATCATGTCTAAGTGAAGAAAATAATAGAAAAAAGTCCATCAGATGATACTTAAAATTGCTCCAAGTTAACAAGAACTGAGGCAATGTGTTGAACTGCACAGAGCTTTAAAGGAGAAGGCAATTTCATGGAGGAAAAGAACAAAATTAGTACAGGTAATAGGCTCATGTCAGAGGAAGCAGCTTATTTTGTGGCTGCACAATTCTAGTGCTGCTTGGTGTGATGGAGCATGTTCAAATTAGCAGAATATATCTTGTCTTGCACACTGTAAGCTTCTTGTGACGCTTAGAACTTTCTTTTTAGATGAGTTTCTTGAACTAAACTAATATCTTTCTGTTTTTCCTTTAAGGAACTACTCTGAACTTTAAGCATAATTGATTTTTTAGATCACTCTGAGTCCAGAAATAGCCTTAAAAACTATCACGTTCCCCTCTGTGTCTCAGGTTTGTAAAAATCAAACACTTTATTTAAAGTGATTAATTTTTGCAACTCTTAGGGCAAATGTCAGACATGAAAATGTTATCTATCCTATGCCACTTTTGTATATGCTGCCCTTCAGTAATGTTAGAGCTCTGCTGGACAAGCTTCTTTTCTAATACTGCTGCATGTCCTTTTTCCTGCTGTTCTATTTCCTTTCTTAAATGCAAGTGTGACTTCAGGGAAGGCTCAGTCATGAAATGCTCTTTGCAGTCCTTTGCCTGCCCATTACTGATGTGGCCAAAGGTTTCCATGCCAGGCCTCCCTTTGCACTGGGACTTCAGGATGGTCGGAGTGTGCTTCTGAATCTCAGGCACAGGTTTGGTGTGGTGGACATTCTGCCCCTGGAACAGGCTCAGGTTTGGTGTAATAAACATCCTTCCCCTGGATCTCAGGCTCAGGTTTGGTGTGATGAACATCCTTCCTCAGAATCTCAGGCTCACGTTTGGTGTGATGTCCAATTTTCCCACTGGACCTCAGGCTCAGGTTTGGTGTGATGCTCATTCTGCCTCCCCAGCCTCCCAAATGCAGTTTTGTCTCAGCTCCGCAGAGGCTGGAGCAGATCAGCCACCACTGTCAGTCTGTAGCTTGGTGCAGTCAAACATCAAAGCTCCTGCTCCAGCTCACTTCAGTACCCTTTAAGTTTTAGGACTTGACCAAGTGGAAGGAGGAGTTGTGAGGCAAAAGCTGTAAGCACAGAATGAAGGGCTGTGTAAGGTAGGGAACTTTGCTCTGACTTTGCACAGTGAAAAACAGTGGGCAATTGTGATTTGTGCTTCTTGTTGCTATGTTCATGAGGGGTGTGGGACAACCTTCATCCCAAGACTGTGCTTTGGATAATACAAGAACCACTCCCAGGCCTTTCATCTTTACACTGTCACAAACCTTTCACCAGCCTCGGAGAAGGCACCCTGGGAAAAAATCTGTTTTGACATGAAGGCACCAGGGTTCAGTTTGGAACACCAAAAACTTCCGTCATTTTCTTTCACTCCACCTGTTAAAGTTCTGTCTGCAGATGTCTAACAAAAGGTATCAAGTTAAGGCTTTATTTCGGTTGGTTATGGTCCCCAGTGTCTCCCTAGGAGAGAACACAAATTACCTGTCACTTCTACAAGGACCCAGCCCCATCTGCTTTGTGTGTGCATTTGTGCTAACACAGGCAGGGCTGGGCAAGCTGAAGAGAAAGTGAAAGGTGCTCCTTTATTGCCCTGTCCCATTGCAGCACACCTGAAACCTCTGTCAGCGCTCCTCAGTGCCAGCATGCTGGTGATAAATGGTTATTGCACACCTGAAGGTTCTGGAGTCAGGGTGATGCTGCTGGTGCGAAGGAGAATGCTTAAACAGTTGCAATTCATCAAACTTGAGGAGAAGGGCAACCTCAGAGGTGGGCTGGCAAGCACGCATCTATTAGTGATCATCTGGGTAGGATTTTAAGGCAGGAAGCTTCTTTTGTAGGTTTTCAAGATTCAGTTTTTACTTCTCATTTTATTTGTAAGACATTGAATTAACTGTTTTGCCTGTGGCAGTAATTGGTGAGTGATCTCTCCTTTATCCTAACCCTTTTGTTATGTTTTCTGTCCTCTGTCTCGCTGAGGATGGCAGTGATGGAGCAGTGGCACCTGGCACCCAGCCACGGCCAGCACTCCAAGGGATGTGTGGTCATTATTCCTTCCCACTTGGATCTTCTAAGGGTGTCTCTGTTGATCAGATTGAATTACTCAGAGAAATTAAACTGCAATCTCCGTACCATCCGTTAGCTGGAACTCTTTTTGCATGTAGCAGTTGTGTTTTGGCAATCAGAAGGAGGAAGATTGTGCACAGCAAGCTGCCCAAAAAAGATCTGTGTAGTGCTTAAGACTGCGTAGGAAAAGGAATGGTAAAAATAATTTGGGGGCCAAATGAAACATCCATTAGAACAGGGATGTGCCTGCTTGAGGACAGGCTGTGCTTTGGCCCTGTGTTTAGTATTTATCTCACTAGTAAATCCTCATGGGTTTTATTGAAACACACAAATGGTAGTACAGAAACTTGCCCTGGCATTCAAACTGAAGCAGTGGTAGGCCAGGAAATAGGAAGATGTGCAATGGATTTCTTTGGGCTGATTTTATCAGCACCACTGCAAAACAGTAGCAACTAAACCAGACATGTGCCTTACTTATCAACATTGAATAGATACCTCTAGATGCCAGTATGAATAATGAAATATAAATTGAAATTAGGATTAGGTACTTGTATTAGTGAGACTTTATCATGTCTGGAATCTTAAATGTAAGGCCTAATCCTGCTCTGCCTCAACACAGGGAGAATTTTACTTCAGATTTAACTGGGAACATACTAGGAGCCACCATGACAAAACTTTAAAGGAACAATGTAAGAGTAGAATCTGGACCTTTTACAAACTCTTGCCTACAGAAAAGAGAAAATTTCAACTTGAAAATCAGCCAAAGAACCAAGAAAAAAGTACATTGAGGAACGATGTCACTACTGTGTATCTGAGATCCAAAATTCCTCAGGGGGTGTATGTCTCTATAGAGATTTTACAAGGGCAGGAAAAGCATGTTCATGACTTCAGTGTGTGTTTTATAGACAGACCATACAGCTACTGCACATTAAGCAGCAAGTTTTGCTGTATAAAAGCACTTAGAGTTTACAGTTTCAGATTGTTAAGTGATACTTGACTTAGCCAAGTCTGTGCCAAGCCAGATCCTTCTGGGAGATGTTTCTGGCGGAATACATACCCTCAGCAGAGGCATGGCTCCGTGCAGCATGTCAGCTCTGCTGTGCCTGCTCCCAGAGAGCCACCCTGAGCTGGGAGTATTTGGAGAGCCCAAATATGATCTGCTATGTCTCTGCTGCAAGAGCGTCACGTTTCACTTCACACTCGAGCTTGTGAGTCTTTGCTGTGCCTGGGGCAATTGCATTTGTCCCTCTGGGAATGAGAGCTCAGAAACCATACAAGGGTACAGATGATGCTCCAACCATTTGTGCTTCGTGGCTTGTTGCCACTCAGCTTCAATGACTCCATCACAATCTTGGGAGGCGCATAAAAGGTGTGCAATTAGAACAATTCACTGATATTTGACTTTAAATCCTGCTCCCCCCAACAAAGACTGTCTTGAATTGTAGGCACACTGGCAGACAGAGAACACCTGAGCAGCATTCACATGGACACACCAGATTTCTTTGAACTAAACTTCACTGAATCTACTTCCCCTGGGTACCTGATTTACCTGGAGGTGCAGAAATTGCTGTAAATTCAGAAACTTAGAGGATGCTGTCAGTGAGAGGTACAGGATCCATGTCATGGCCATGTATAGGTAGGTTTCTGCTTGAGCCTGGCTGTGCTGTGCAGTTGTTTATGTGTCACTTCTATCACCACAGCATCTGAGCGCTTCTCAGCTTCCAGGGTTGGAGCTGGAAAGCAACAAGGTGACAATTTTCCCTACTACAACTGGGAAGTGATGTAACAAGACACTGAGGGCTCAGATTCACGTTTAAGTATTTGTGAGTTAAAGAAATTCTATTGTAAAGCCAGACCTGAAGTGGTTTCCCTAAAATTCAGAGATGCTCATGTCAAAGCAAAGAACTGATGAGGGAATCTGAAGACATAAGTCAGCATCCTGACCACAGATGCCATCTCCACTAGAATACTTGGGCCATCAAGGCAGCTTTCAAATTAAGGGCTGTGCAAACTGTACCTCGATTGCAATAAACCTTCATGCAAATCCCCTTATATTTTGCATGTACAACACAATATTTTATTACTGTTTTAACTGACACTTTTAAGCCTCAAAAACTAATAAGGGGAAAACCAAATTCATTTTAAAACAGCAGGATAAACTCCCTCTGCTCACCGGTTGGTACAATCCTTCACAACCTGCTGAGCTGCTGCCTCCTTCCAGTGTAGTAAGTTTGAGTGCATGGGCCTCATCTGCTCAATGTAATAACTACTCCTGCAAAACTGAACAGGTCTCCTGGCAAAGATGAGAATGGCTCAGGTAAGGCAGGTTCACTGTCGGCACTACCACAGCATTTATCAGTAACATTTCGTGTTGGAAAGATCTCAGACCAGAAGTGTGAATTGTCACTGACTCTCAGCAAGGGCCTTTGAAAATAAGGTCTAAGTTATACCGGACAGTCAAAGTCTTCTTGCTGGGGTTCATCAGCTACTTCTGACAGCTGTGGTTCAGCTCTCCTTCCCCATTCCACTTCCACCTTTCTGGATACAGAGGTCCCTGTTTGGAGAGATACAGAGAAGACCAGGTTTTTAACCCCCGGAGAGTCTGATGTGTTAAAAACCACCTGAAGAGGCTCATGTGAAATAGACTTATACACAGACCACTCCACTCTACTATCATCAGAGGGCTTACCGAATCCTAGAATCATTGTAATTGGGAAAGGCCTCTGAGATCATCAAATCTAACTGCTAACCAGCACTCCTGTGTTCATTGTTGAGCCATGTCGCTAAGTGCCACATCTCTGTGGTCTTAAATACTTCCAGTGATGGTGACTTCACCACTTCGCAGCAACCCTGTGTCTCTGCAAAGCAAAGCTGACCCTACCAAGTCAATGAAGAGCCAGGATCACAGCTGCCATCCTGGCTCCTTGTTCTAAGCTTAAACAGCCCTAATAACCCTAACTGCACTTGGTCTCCAGTGTGCAGTGGGAATGAGACTTCATCCCACGCCTGTTTCATCACCCACTTACTCAGAGGCTGTTCTGCCGGGGCAGGAGGGGCCGGAGCGCTAGCCGCGGAAAGCCGAGATGTCCCCCTGCTGTCCCCAGCTGTCCCGGGCTGCAGCAGGGGAGGGGCCGGGCAGGAATTCGGCCAAACTAAAAATAGCGGCCCCGGAGTTGCTGCTGTGCCGGAGACCCCCGGCACGCAGCGGGGCACGGCGTGCGGAGCACCGCTCAGAGCACACTGCCTTCCCCGGGTGCCAGCCCTGCCTTGCTCCCTCCTAGGCTTGGAGAAATCCCTCGTGTCCCCCGCCCCAAATAGGACCCCTCGGCTGCGGGGAGAAAGGGCAGGAGGAGCCCGGCTGCCGCACCGAGGGGCTCCCCCGGGCGCTGCACGGCTCGCCCTTCCCGGCCATTTATTTTGGGCGCTGCCGAGCGGGGCCGAGCTCCAAGGGGCTGCATCGAGTTTCTCCCTCCCCCGACGGCGGCCAAGGCAGAGGAAGTTTTGCCCTAGAGGAGAACGGGGCGAGGGGGAGGAGGGGGGCGGGATACGCCGCTTTGCAGCACAGGTGAGCTGCTCTTGGGGGTCCCTTCTTGCTCCCGGAGGGGGATGGAGCAGGGGGAGGGAGGCGGTGAGCGCCGTCCCACGTCCCGGGGCACAGCGGCAGGACTGGGCTCTGTGTGTTCCTTGCTGACGGAACCCAATCCTTCCTTTGCCCTCCGTGCCCCCCGTGAACGGGAACCCGATCCCCGCTTTGCACCCCCGTGCCCCTGGCTGGCGCTCTGCGCTCCCGCGACGGCAGCAACAGGCTGCGGGGCTGGGACCGGGCGGCGCCGGGCCCGCGCCCAGAGCCGCCCCTGCGGTACGGGGCTGGGAGCGGCTCCCCAAGCCGGGGGACAGTCCAGCTCCGGCCGTGGGGCATCGCTCCGTCGCCGGAGAGCAGCGGGATGCGCGTTGCCCCCGCTGTCTCCCGTAGGGTTGAATGGAGCCCCAGTACGGGTGATGGGGAGGGGGCTGCGCGGAGCCGGGGGGCTGGAGCTGCCCCTCCAGCCCTCCTCGCCGCCGCGACCGTAAACCTGCCGCCTCTTCTGCAGTGACGGGGACTCGCGTCCTTCTCCTTCTCCTATCAGCGGCTGCAGCTCTGCTGCTCCATCCCCTTATTATTAGGGGAGGATGCGAAAGGAGAAAAGCCCAAACCCAACACACTCAAGCAA
>VXBR01011816.1:29701-170762 GCA_013400215.1 Cisticola juncidis | reverse complement strand
GGGGCCGGGCTGCCCAAGCCGGGTGCGTGGCCGGGAATGCGGGGTCCCTGCCGGGGTCCCGGGGTTCCTGCGGGAGTACAGGGGGTCCCAGTCGAGGACCCTGCCAGTGTACAGGGATTCTTTACGGGATGAGGGGGTCACTGCCGGGGTGCGAGCCCGGGCGCAGTGCCCGCCCGGGGTCGCACAGGTGGCGGTGTCCCCCGTGCCGCTCCCTAGCTGCGGGGCGGTGCGGGGCTCGGTCCTCGGGGCGATGACCCCCGGGGCTCCCCGCACACCCAGGGGTGGTCTCTGACGCCCGGCTGGTCCCCCCCCCCACCCCCCGGGGGCTGTGGGCCCGCCTATGCCGAAGGACCAAAAACGACTCCTTATTTACGAGTTCTAAGGCAGAGTGGGACACTTCCCCTGTCGTTTACTTTTTTTAGCAGCCTGAGGGGCTGAATCAAAACAATTCAACCTTTCTATTATTGATTCAAAGTTTTTTTGTTTCATGATTTTGATAGTTTTCTTTTTATGTGAGTTTTTTCCCAACTGTTTTTCCCGTTCCTACTATGTTCTGTCTTATGTCCAAAACCCAAGCGTTTTTTTCTACGCAACACAATCAACTTCGCTACTCAGATGCATTGTAAAACCTTCATTTTTCCTAGATAAATACGTTTTGCCTTTACATTATAGTCTTTGAAGTTGGGTTGGTTTTGATTTTCTTTTATGGCGGCCTTATTCACTATATTGGACTTTAAATAATTAATTAAGCAGTGCAGAGCAAAAGATTCCCGCCTTTCTGAGGATTCATTTTGCATGATTTAGAACTGTGTTATAATTGTAAACAAAAAGAAATTGCCATACTTATGCTATGCTTGCCTGAAAGCTTATTTTAAAATCAAGCTTACATGTTCCATTTTGTGGTATGATTGCAAGTTTTAATGACACACTTCATGTCTGAAATTACCTGTGTACAGGCTTTAGCACATTTCAGAGCAGTGGGACAAAAGCATTTGTATCTCTGTTAATGAGTCAATGAGTGACGCCTGAGATGTGCGAGGCTGTGATGTCAGTGCTGACAGGATACCAGAAGGTGAATATTCTGAGGCTCCCAGGAAAAGCAGTTGGTGCTGATACTCTGCTTCCAGGAGACGCTGCTACGCTCCCTGAGCTCCTATAAAAACTTTCTCTGTTATCACCAAGTAAAGAGGCAGTTTTAGGTACAGCAGGAGGAGCCGGTACATGTGTGAGGGGGTTTGTGAGTCATGGTTAGCACCTGTGAAATAGCTTTTAGAAAGGCTTTAGAAAGGGGATGCTGAGGAGTTAATATTTACTAGTTGATGTATAGGCTACATGGTTGTCTTTAGCCTCTTGAGTTGTAGACAAAAATAGGAAATACTTTTTTCCTCTGAACCACCTGAATTCTCTTTTGGTGATTGCAAGTATTAATACTCTTAAATGAGAATGTTTAATTTGGCTGTAGCCTTAGTAAATCCTGGCAGTGATGGGTGGGATTTTTGTCAGATNTTTTTTTTTTTTTAATACAGTAAAACAGTAATTTGGCTGGAAAGGATGGGATACCATTTCCTCCATTTTTCTGCAGCTGTACTGTGGCACTGGAGTCCTGAGAGAAAGCTCTCTGTTTTTGAGTTAGTTAACCCTCTTTCAAAGAACAACATAATCGTATTTCATATACAAGTAGCTTATTGTGGTGATAGTTCCTGTACCCCCATTCAGTAAGGTAACATGATGTAGTTTGAATACCTGACATAAATGCAGGTCTCCCAGGGTTACGTTTGCCTAATAAATGTGAAATGCTTCTCAGTGAGAGCAGTGTCAGTTTTTCTTACTCCTGAAGCTTTCTTAGGCATTGCAGAGCCATGCATGAGTGAGACACTGCTTTAGTTCTCTACAGAATTTGGGGAGGGCCATGTTCAGCCCAGATGTAGGAGCTGTGTGGTGTAAGTTGTTGAAAGACGCTTTCTTCAATCGGCTTTTGGGGTGGTTCCTTTTAGAAAAAACTGATTTATACAGAACCTTGAAGGGCCTTGGGGATAAGCACAATCCAGAACAAATACTCAACTGCCTTGCAGTGGTTGTTTGCAGTTAAATTGCCCGTTTGTAAAGTCTGTGGTGGTGTCAGTGGAATTCTGCAGGTGTTACAGAAGTATCAAAATCTATGTTTAATTAAAATATTTTTATTAGAAGTTTTTTCACTTCTTTCCTGAAGCCAAAGAGGAAAGTAAGTGCTTGTTTTACAGTGTGTTGGTCCCACTTCTAAGTCCTGCCTAGAAAACCTTGTGATGACTGTGTTTGCTCAATACCTGTTTGCTTTTAAAAGTGGCTGTGGACTTTTGAGAATTATCTATCCTAATCTTAAATAACGCTCATGAATTAACAAAATGAAGTCAGGGTTATGCACCTTTACTTTCTACAAGATGCTGCATGAACTGTGAGCGTATACCTATAAGATTATGCCAGATTATGGCATTGATTTCCCCTCTCCCCTATTTTTTCAGACTGTGTGAGAGTTAGGCTGGTGCAAGATGCTGTGAGCCCAGGTACCCTGCCAGCTGCTTCCCAGAGGCAGATGGGCAGTGCTGCTGCTGCTCCAGGGTGGATGGAGGCTTTTTGGGGTAGCCAGCAGGTGGTTCCAGAGAACAGCCTGTCCCCTCTGGGCTGGGTTTGTCATGGGGCAGGTGTCCCTGTCTCTCCTTGTGGTGCCCTGTTTCTAGGGTGGGCAGGATTGTGAGAACTGGAGAACAGCTTATCATTCCACAGTGGTCACTGGTGGTTGGGAGCAGCTCTGAGCTCAGGAGGTGCTCCAGGTGCATTCCCAGCACAGCAGAGCAGTTCCCACCAGGTAGCTTCTTGTCCTGCCACAGAGCTGCTGTGTAGAGAGCCTCGAGTGTGCCAGGGGCACTTTCCCCAAAAGTTTTTGTCTTGGCACTTCGGACACATCGAGTGTCCCCATCAGTCCTTGGGACTGTACCAACATAACCTATTTTGAATGAAATATTTTTTATCTTTTGTTTGGGGGAGACCTGTGGGGCAGTAGGAGAATATTGGGCACTGGAAAGGGAGCTGAGACATGCTGAAAGCCTTGTGCTTTGGACCTGAGCCTTAGAGAGCTCGTGCTGTCTGGTATTACACCCAGGCTCTTTCCAGAGGCTGCTGTACAATTTGTGTGCCTCCTCCGAGCAAAGTCAAGAGCTGGAGCAGAGAGTCTCAAACTAAATCTGAGGAATGGATTCATCTGCATTTGTTCTTCTCTTTACTAAGGAGATTATGAACTATTGGTTTCCCCATAGAAGCAGATGCAGGGGGATCGTTTCCTGTCACCATGCTGTCACCACAAGGAACTTCTTTTGTCCAAAAGGCTGATAACCACAGCCAATAAGCAGTAAAAAAATGCAGTCTGTATTTTCTTCTGCAGAAAGCAAAATTGGAGCATTTTTGAAGGTGAAACCTTCTAATCTGTGAAGAGTGTATTGAAATAGTGACAGTAACAGTGAAGACTTTGGAATTACAGGTACTACCCTGATTCAATGACAGCAGAAAACAAAGCACTTAGAGAAATCACTTGGCAGGAAAACTAGAAGTCAGAATTTTGAGGTATCTGTTACTGCTTTTCCTGGCTTTATAGGAATGTGGTATAATGCAGCTTATGATTGAAACGTCTAGGGAAAAGCTGACAAAAATAAAGAAGCTGATCTCAACAGTTATATTTCTATAG
Source organism: Cisticola juncidis (assembly GCA_013400215.1). Taxonomy (NCBI): domain Eukaryota; kingdom Metazoa; phylum Chordata; class Aves; order Passeriformes; family Cisticolidae; genus Cisticola; species Cisticola juncidis. The sequence continues at coordinate 167,047 of VXBR01011816.1, read as the reverse complement.
TACTGAATCATGAGAAAGTAACTTTCTTCAGGGACTGAGGAGGAGCAGCATGTAAGCTGACCATGTCTTGGTCTGAGTCCACGGAATCAAAATTAGCAGCAAGTGCAGCTCTGGGTGAGAAGGGGGAAGGGAGCACAGTGCTAACTGCCTCAAGTGCTGCTTGGCCAGCTTAGGTCACAGTCAGGGCATTTCTTGGTCTTTTTGTCAGAAATTTGGGTGCTGGTTCTTTTGCATTTCAGACCAAAAGCCCCACCAAACTTCAGCAGCAGCTGCAGTTTAGGATAGGAACGAGGATCTGTTCAGGCAGATGTTTGCCAGCAGCAGATTGGGTCTTTTTGTGGTCAATTGGTGCTATTGACTTACACATCAGAAGTTGTGTTTATATTATAAACATTTAATGACACCAGAGAGTGAGTGTTAAACACAATGGTCTTGTTTTGCTCACTTCACACTAGAAATCTCTGAGCCTCCTGTCTGAAACTGCAGATTTCACTTTGAATAGATGCCTGCATCGCCCACTGGAAAGTGACAGCCAAAATCTGGGCCATGACCCGTCCCATCCTGGATATTGATGCTGCAGGTCACAATAGATATTCAGTACTTGGCTGAGGTCCTGATCCATTCAAAACTCCCATTGACAGCAGTGGGAGTTCTCTGTGTCTGCCTGTGGCATTGCCTCTGATTAGTGGGTGGTTGTTAATGTACCCATGCTTGGAATATTTACAGTAACTACCTCCTGTTATGACTCATTATCTGGGACTGGCTTTGGTACCACAAACGACAGTAACTCTTTATAAAAGAAACATCCTTCCCTCTCAATCCCACGACCCTCACATATGTTGATAAAACGTCAGCAACTAAAAAGTGGAAGCAGTCTTGAGATCAAAATGCCAGCACATTCATGCTGATGCTCTTTAATGATTTTCAGTGTTGAGGAAACCCACAGCAAGGCAGGATTTTTGGGGACAAGCTCCACACTCTGAGGTTTGGAGCAGTGTTGGTTCTTGTGTAGCTGCTGTCCGTGCCAAGAACTTGGGTTTACAGAAGGTAGTAAAAGTCATTGTTTTTTTACTTCTAGAGGAAAACTTAATGATAGTTGCTTCTTGGCAGATGCCAAATCTCATCTTCAAAGGAAGAATTCCCAGGCAGATGAAGCTTGGAGGATGAGTAGCTCCACAGAGCATTGCAGGGCCCTGCAAAGGGAGGAGCACCAGCAGCCACAGCAGATGCATAAGAATTTGCGTGGCTTGGGCTTCTGGCATCTCTGATCTCTGGCTACCCACAGTACACTGGAGAGGTGTCATTAATTGCATTTGTGCCATTTACTGAGATTTCCTGCAAGGCACTGGTCTTACTCCTCTGCTTTGGGAGTTGAGTGCTTCAGGGTAGCCTTGGGTTAATGAATGTTCATTTTCTGCTTCTGTTCCTCATTGTGTATTAGCGCTGTAGTGTGTTGAAGAAGACATGGCTCCAGAGTTGTATGAACCACTTCCTTAAGAGCCAAGACAGGGCAAGTTCTGTTCCTCAATCTCCTGCAAGCAGTGAATCCACACTTTTATAAAATCCTCTGTAAATCTGGAGGTGTCCTGTGTACAAACAAAACATTTTTAAGAGGACAAGCTTAATATCCTAGACAACCTCTAGCTGAGCATTTTCAGATCAGGATTTTTGTGTTGCTATCTATTGGAGAGGAACTGCCCTATTGGTGGCTCGCACAGATTCGGTGGGACTGAAGGTTTCTTAGCCACTCCTGTCCCTCTTAGCTGAGCCTGGCTCTAGGGCTTGTGTAGCCCCAACTGGTTTTCCTTCCTCAACTACGTCATTGGACCTAACAAAATTGCCTGCTTTTCCCAAAGTATGTCTCAGTCAAGCTTACATGAAAATGCATGTTAAAAACCAAAATGGAGACAATTATGTTATATATGTTATTTACAATAATCCTTTAGTTTTTGTCTGTAGTATCTTGGGCAAAGGGTTTCCTTGAATTGGCTGGTCTGGTTTTGTGCTCAATATTTGTATTGTGTTGCTGAGTGAAATGAGGGTGAAAATAATTTGAATTACACCCTCAGGCAGGTAACAATTCAGGTCTTTTCATGAAGAGAGTGTAAAGTGAGACTGTTCTCCACTTAATTAGTTTTGTGAGAGTGATGTATAAGGCAAGGTCAGTGCTAAAGGAAGAAAGGGCTGGCATGGATTGAACGCTGCTTACGTTGTTTGAATAATTAGAGCATCACTGTGAGGTGGGAGGGAGCAGAGGACAGAAATGAAGTGGGAAGAAGAGATATTCCTGAAATAGCAATCGAATTGCCATTGATCTGGGGCTGCATTACATGTACACAGTGGACGATTGACTAAATCTGAACTAGTGGTGCTTCGTTACCTGTGACAGTGGTTGTGCTTGTAGCTGAAATGAAGGTGCATTTATAGAAATCACTGTTCTGTGGCCCAGAGAATCTCCAGATGCTTTTCAAAAGCTGGGGCTTGGCATAACTGATATTAGGCTCTCTTGGTTGCTTTAAGAATAAATTGTTTAACAAGTGCTTGGTATCTTCGATACATGTGCTTTTAGTTACCAGCTAATTTAGGACGACTTTCTCCTGTATTAGTAGGGTCAGATCAGAGGTGGACATCATGCAATCCTCTTCTGACCTGCGTGTTCTACAGGCATTTGCTTTGAGTGTCACTTTGTAAGGTGACAGCTTCACCTCTGTTCAGTATAGGGGATACAGTAGCAGTGCTGAATTGCTCTGGTGGGTTTCTGTATCCCTGTTCCTGTGGGCTGTGGCAGCTGGGACTGACATCCCAGAGGTGGAGTTTCACCAGCAGCAATCCAGTACACATCTGATAGCCTTTTGATCTTTTTTCCTTCTCCATCCCCTGAAAACCTACTAAGATGTTTGCTACCAGGATTGTCAAGGCCTTCGTGGAACCTTCTGGAACCACCTGGGACGTGACAGAAGCCTCTTGGGGCAGCCCTGCTGCCACCTCACAGAGGCCCCTGGGGATGTGCCCTGGGCAGTGACACACAGCTCAGTGCAGTGACGAGGGGACAGTGAGGGCTGGTGGCTCTGGTGATAAAGGTGACAGGTGACTTCCCCTTCTTACTGGGCAGTAATTGGGCAGTTCCCTCTCTCTCCTGGCCACAGGTGACTGTTCCCACGTGCTGGTGGCTTCCCCAGGGACTGCAGAGCAGAGGTGATAACCATTGGCACTGCGCTTCCAGTGGCGTCACTCAGGTTTTAGCCACTGCATTTAATTGTAGGAGTTTAGAAGTTCTGGGCCATGTTTTCCCCTGTCCCCGTAGCCTGTTCACTCAAATCCAGTGGTAACTAGCACTGATCTAATTGCTTTATTTTTCTGGTCATTTTGTTTATGGAATCACGGAATGGTCCTCACTGGAAGGGAGCACTGGAGCTCCTCCTGCTGCTGAAGCGGGATGTCCTGAACACATCACTCAGGACTATGTTCAGACAGCTTTTGAGTACCTCCAGGAAAGGGGAACCAGGATTTTCCAGAGTTTTTCCTCTTCTGTTACAGGTGGTTTTTTGCTTAAATTTTAGAAATTTCTGGTTTTCATTTACTGAAGGGAAAAAGTACAGGGTGTTTTTTCTTGCATAAAATGGGAAGGTACAATAGAAAGAAAATATGAAAGAGCTAGAGAGGAAAGGCAGGAGAGAGGGGCAGGGGAGGGAGCAGTGCAGATTGAGCTCCTGGTGATCTACAACACAGCTCTACTCACACCCGGCCCAGCACACCCTCACCTGCCCAGCAGACATAAAAGCAGAGAGAGATTTATTCTGATTTTGTTCTTTCAGCCATCTGTCGGCAGTTACCAAGAAGTTGGTAGGTGCCTTTCTTTTCCCTTCTGTTTCTTAAGTAGCTCACTGGTACTGGCCACCATGTTCAAGTAGCTAAAGCTGGATTTACTTCCAGACATTGTCAGTGTGCTATCAAGGTGCTTGCACATAAACCTTTGTCCTTTGGATTTTACACCTGCTGTGGAGTTCTGTGCAGCTTTCATGTTCAGTACACACGTGAAATTCTTATGTTGCTCTTACGTCTCAATTTTGCCAAGTTGTGGTACAATACTGCCTGGAAAATGATAAATATTTTCATTGGAATTATACACAGTTATACTAATATAGAGAATCATATTACATGAACTGCTGTCACTTACACTTTATTCCTTCCAGTGCTGCTGGAGAATATGAAACTAGGCTGGACCCAATTGTCACTGCAAGCCATTGTTACCTGTGGTGTGCAGAGCTGGAATACCTGAGCCATGAATATCTTCCCTAGTAAAATAAACATGTGGAGGTATTTTTGGGAGTTGTAGCATGGGTGGGAATAACAGGGCTATGCATTTCCTAGGGGAATCATGATTTGTAGTTGTTTGAGGCCATCATGTAGTGCAGGTGCTCCTTCCTAGCCCATGCTGCAGGTGTTGAAATATTATTTCTGCTGTAAGGAGGAGAAGTTCTGCAGCCACGCTGGTGTACAATCAGTGCAGGTTTGTCATGTGCTCTGCTCTACGTGTGCTTCTCATCTTGCATACCAGTGACTGAACGTTCAGAGACTGCCAAAAATAGCTGACTGCTTTCAAGTGATTGGGCAAGGAGAGCTGGAGTGACTTTCATCTGCTGCTTTTCTCTTCTCTCTGCTCTGCCCCGTGTTTGCTTTCTGAGGAAAGGATATTGGGTTTTCATTTGTTTTGGTGGAACTCAATAAAAGGTGGTAAAAGTGAAGTAATTCAAAAGGGATCAAATGGCAAAGCTCTTCTTGATCACCTGATGAGGAGGCTACAGCAACAGAAAGTCAGAAGTCTGACTTCAGCTGGAAAGAGATTTCTGTGGTGAAGTGTGATCTGTTTCAGATCCACTCCAAACTCAGGATACTGCCAGGGAGGCTGATAAAGGAATGTCTGCTTTCGTGCTGGGACTTGGTTGGTACCTGGCTGTTTACCATACAGAACTCTATTACTTGGCCACTGCAGAGCAGCACATTCGGTTTCTTTGGCTGGAAGAGGGGTTGGGATGTTTGTTTTGGGGTTGGATTTCATGTTGTTTGCTTTTTTTTTTTTTTTTTTTTTTTTTTTTTTTTTTTTTTTTTTTTTTTTTTTTCCCCAGATTATCAGTGCAAACCCCAGTTTTCAAGTTCTGTTTGTATAATTGTGTTTTTGGTAGGAATTTTTACCACATGATTTCTAGGATGTTGGGATGTTGGGAATTAGTGTAAATAAGTCTTTTCACAATGGGTATCCTGTTAGTGGGTAATGGAGAGGAGTGAAAGCTTTATAGGTAGTGATGCAGGAACTCCTGTACAATGAAAGAACAGTATGGAAGACAGAAGAAAGATGTACTTTTTCCTAGTAGTTCATTTAAGAACAGTAGATGCTCTAGTTTAGAGATTCATAATTTTAAGTGGCAGCAATTAATGATTGTAGAGGAGAAAACAATTATGGAGAGCTGTGAAGGTTCATGGCAACTTTCAGGGTCTAAAAGTTTAAATTTGTTGCCCCACTGGGACATAAGCAAAATTTCTTTGAGGTTACTCAGGAAAAAATAGTCACATTGGAGCTATTTTAAGGAAAAAGACCCGTCAGGTTTTCCAGCCCTGTCCTTGTTCCACCCTTGGTCTGAAAAGGCCTCCCGTCAAAACTGAGATGTTTTTGCAAGACTTTTGAGTATGATCAGAAAAATTAGTTAGGCACTTCTGAACAATGTTAGGAAGAGATTTTGAACTATGTAACAGCTGAAAAAAAGCAAGGTTTCAAGTCGGTGTGGAGGATGGCAGGAAGCTCAGTAGCGAGGGGGCAGGGCTGTGCCTTTTGGTCTAAAGTGTCTGGTTTTTATTTCACTCCACATTTGATCATGAAGGATGAACTTTAAATTGCTTTGTGAAATGAATAAGAGGTGCCAGGCTGAGAATGGAAGGGGGGGAAGGTGTGGTGCCGTAGCAGGAGAAAGCAAATTCTGTGAGACTTTGAATGATGGAAAATTAGCTTTGAAAAGTCTCTGGAGAGCACAAGGAAGCTAGAGAATGTAATGGAAAAGGAGGTATTATGGGCATAACTTGTAGTAATATCAGACTGCAGTGAAAGCACACAAGTTTGACAGCCTGGAATGGTGCAGAAAATACTTGACAATCTGTCCTGCAAGGTGCCAAACATCTCTACTTTCCATTTACCCAAAACCAGTTAGCACTCTGGTTTGGGTCCCTATCAGTGAATGTTGGATATTCTTGTCATGCCATGTTCTCACTATCACAAATTCTTACATTAAATGTATTTCAGAGAGAGCCATTGAGTGTGCATGAGGAAGTCTTGAGTAAGTGACAAAAGGCTTATAAAAGAAATGAAGAAAACAGCAGACTTTGATCGCTGTGGTTCAGAGTGTCTGAGTGAGTTGTTTGTCAGGCAGTACCTCTGTCACTGAGAGGAGATAACACATTGCTCCTCTCTCATAAAGCTGGAAACATCACTGCTGTTAATTCATCCATAATTCTTGCACTCAGTGTGAAACCCTGTTCTTTTATATGCCTTTTCTTAAAGTGCTTTTGCCTCTTCAGTCAGATCTCTCATTACTGTTCTTATTGCTGCTCTAAGCATTTTAAACTGTCCCTGTGCATGGGACAGGTTGGAATAACTACTGGTAGTTATTCCAGGTAGGAGACTTTGATAGCTCATTGGTGTTTATTTGGGTGGCACCTTATAAAGAACAGAACATGAGCCAGTACTGTCCTGTCAGGTTAGACTGAAACATGATTTGTGCTGCTCAGTATCAGCCTTGCTGAATCAAATCCTGGAAGTGTGATATGCTTTGCATTTCATAGTGCTGACTGCTGTTGTGATGAACATTTTAAATATTTGCTCTATTTTTTTACCCTTTTTTTTTTCTTTATAAAATGTGTGTGTGTGTATGTGGGGGTGTCGAATCCATGTTCTAAGATAAGCCTGAAGATTGCTAGAATGAACTGTAATTTTGAGGCTTGATTCTGCAGCATGGGATTTGTCTGTGTACAAGGAATTGCCATGGTAGTTCCAGCAAGGTTAATAGAGACTGAAGCATGTAGGAGAAATAGATTTGGTTCCTGAAGTCTCATCTTGCAGCAGTAGAAAACCCTGTTGGTGAATAAAAGGGAGCAGAATCCTGTGTTTAGTTTGCATCCTCAAAGATTGCCTAAAAGATGCTGTGAACAGAAACTGTGGTTTGAAGTTTATCCTGCGCTGGGCGTCCTTGAAGGCAGCTGCTGCTTCTCCAGTTCTGTTGGTTGGTTGTGATTCAAAATTTGGCTTCGAGAATTATGCTGTTTTCGAGAATTATTCAGTTTCTTGCACTATCTTAATTTATCTGTTTCATATTTATATTTTACTTTCATTCACAAATATAAGGATTATTGACTCAAAGGTCTTGAACGATCTTTAGCACCTTGGCAGATATGAGGTGATTGAAGAGTCTTTAAAAGGTGGTGGCATCACTTTTTGACCCAGTCAAAATACCAGCAAACCATGGAAATGTTAAGTTTTATGTGCGTTTTCTATTTGGTATTCAGATGTGCAGTGTGCTGTGTGATTTCTCAGTGTTCTGCTGTGTAGAGAGAATGGCTGATGCCTTATAAATTCCAGCTAATAGTGCTGTGGTCAGTGAAAGTTTATTGCCAGATAAACAAGTTCTTTCTGTGGAGGATGACTGCACGTTAGGCTCAGCACCCTGGCTGCACTGATATCAACCAGCAGTGGGCTGGCTTATGATCAGCTGGGCTAACACAGTTCTCAGAGCACCAGGCAGTTTGAGGCTTTAGATCAAACTGTGGTAACAAAACAGATTTGCCTTTGTTTTGAAGCTTTTAAATCTGGCAGCACTGAAGCAGGCTGCCCTAGTGTGCCCAGCTTTATTTCCCAAGATGTAATTTATATCTTGCTCACTGACTTGAGTAAATCAATTAAAACTTGTGTGTGTGTATAACAAGGTTTGAGGTAAAGTAATTGATCAGGACAATTGTGCAGACAAATGAGGAAGGCATGGGACAGATTTTAAAGTAAAAGACCGAAACGTGATGAAGTTTCTTTTGATGTGTCGTGGTGGTAGCTAAATTCCTGTCTTGTGTAGTAACAGGCTTTTCTCTGGGTGTTGTGGTGTTAAACACTCCTCTTTGCACATATCCAGGTTAATCTTTTTTCAGCTTATCCTTTTGGAAACCCGCCATGTCTCCTTCCTTTTTACTTCATCTGGAAGGGAGGTTAAGGATGGGAATCTCAAAATGCAAAGAGTGTGAGTTGCCCACCTGTTTCAGTAGGCTAATACAGGTCACTAATTAATTATTTCCTGCACCTTGGCTACCTCTGGAAACTGGTCCCTTTTCAGTTTCTCTGTGGGGTGCTGTCCCCACAAGTTGGGATGACAAACATATAAATCCTGTGCTCCTCAAAGTGCCTCATAAACTATAAGGACTGAATCAGTCCATAGGTTTAGATCAGCCTGAAGCACTGGAGGGTGCAGCTAAAAGGGAGTGAGCACCTTGCCAGGCTTTCCTGCAGAGAAAAGGTCCTCCCTTACCCCAAAACAGGCGATGGGTGTATGAACACAGCTCACACAGCATGTTTGCTGCCTGAGCAAGTGCATGTCTGTGAGGAGTGGCAGGAGAACCAGCCCCTGCCGAGGACCCTGTCTTCCAGTTCATCTCTTCATGGTATTTTTAGAGTTGTAATATTTTCTTGCTTTGTTTTCCCTACCCAGAAAAATGATACCTTGGCTCAAGCAGCGTATGAACTATTGGGAATTGATGAGTTGTTTGTGATTCTGAATCCGAAGTAAGCTCTCCCCTTTCAGGCACAGAGGAAGACCTGATGAAAAGCAGTGTTGCTGGATCCTATTTTTAGCTTCTGTCCTGTGGTGATGTTTTTGTTGTTGTTGTTTGATCATTTGGGGTTTTTTTAAATTTGGACTGCCTCTGTCAGGGGTCATGGTCTGTCAGAACAGCTTTGTTGTGTGTTTATCCTGTTGGTGTTGCTTGGTGGCCCAGCCCTGACTTGGTGCCCTGTGGCTGATGTACCCTGACGTTCTGTTGGTGTGACTGGCACTGCGCTGCTGCAAGGTCCCTGGTATGATCACCACGTTGCCTTGGGCACATTCATATCTTGGTGTTGCTCTCTGCTGTACATGGAACATCTTCAGAGAACTGTTTGCTCCCATGTAGCTGTGTCCTGCCCTGGTGCAGCACCTGGCTGCATTTAACCTGTGCTGCCAATTGCTGCAGCCACCCCACAGGGCACTGGCCATCACCCAGGAACTGTGGAGAGAGCCAGGACAGGCCACTCTCCCCACTCAGCACTCCCTAGGGCTGCTAGGATGGCTTCATGCCTCTGCAAGCTGGCTTCATTCACCTGCCCCTGCAGCAGTCTCCATGCTCGTGTGGGGCTGCACACAGCAGCCTCCCAGCTGCCATGGTGTCCTGTCCCAGGAATCCATCAGTAACCACAGCGCAGCCTCCACCCTTTGCTGGTAGCTCGTGGTGGTACTATCATTACATGCTGGTGCTTCTTGGGCACCAGTCACCATCAATACCAAGGTATTTTATAGGTTATTACATTCTCCCCTCCAGCCTCTTGCAAATGCTGGTGCTGTCACTACACCCTGTTGTCCTGCACGAAGCCAGCTGTGGTGATTCTCTAATGCAGAGGGCATACAGATACATAGGATGTCCTCATCCCGTGGTTTGGTGTGCCAGTTACCAGTCCAGTGGGTTATTTCTGTTGCGTTTGGTGTTGATGATCCCAGCCTTCCCGCTCTGCTTGAGCAGGTGACAGGAACTGGTGTCCATGAAATATCCATAGTGGTCTGCAATGTGCTTTTGTCACCTGCTCATTGAAGGCAATTTTTTCTGGGAACATTTGGTTTAACCTGCTTGGTAAATATATTCTTTATTGACTATGTGTCTATGCACCTTTTTCTTTTTTTTTTTTTTTTTTTTTCCTTTGCTTCCCGTCAAGTTTTCCGCTTTGCTTCCTGGTTTTATTCTTGCCCTGGGCCAGGCTTGCTGTCAGTTAGGCGCGGGAAGTTGATGCAAATCCTATGCCCATGGTGTGGACCAAGCTCTCATCTTTGCCTCTGTTATTATTAATGCCTTCTTTCATCTTCTCGAGCTTCTTCCCTCGTCGCACTGACAGCTAAATTGGAAACCAACTGCAACTCTGCTCTAGCGGCGTTTTGCCTGAGGTACCAAAAATCGACTAAAACTGACTCAGATCATGATTTTAATTGGTTTGATTTTTGCCAGTGGCTTTAGAAAGAAAGCAAGCTATTTTAGTCCTTCTTCATCCTTGGTCAGTTTTATTAATCTCTGTGATTTTACAAACCTGTGAGACAATGGGGAGAGGTGGCTGTTGGGCAGTGCAGCTCACCCTGCAGTGAGCTTCATGGTGGTGTTGGGTTTCTAGTGAGCACCAATATTGTGGTGTGGATGTCCAGACCTCCAGGAAGCTGCCAGTGGTGAGGGTACTTGACACCTACTGATTGCGGTAAGGAGGTGTTTTTCCTGTAAGAGTGGAGGCATTCCAAAGCCAGTCTTTCAATTTGGTTTCAGTTGTTCTAACTGTGATATTTTTTCCTTGGACTGTTGGCCCTCGCTTTTAGGACCAAGGGAGGATAATTCAAAGCCTGTAAGTGCAGAGATGAGTGATGACACGTTTGTGCTGTTCTACTGTGGGACAGGATCAGTCAGTTTACCTTCATTTGGAATGCTTTGATTCTTTGGCAAACACCAGAGGTGTGTAAATTGCTCACTTGTACAGATAGTGACTGATGCATGCACACAGGTTTGGTGTCTGAATGCGTTTTCATGGGGTGCCTCCAGGCACACTGGTTGAAGAGCCTGCCCTCCTTCTTCATACACATCCCTGCACTGATAGGACAGATAATATTCTCTGAGGCTCCATGCAGTTTCCTTCTGCCTCTTACACCTCCTGCCTCCCCAGCTGCAGTTCACTACTCCCTTGGTTGGGCTGAGGGAACAAATTATGTGTAACTTGAATGCCAATGAGAATTGTTTGAGTATCAAAATGATGACAACATCCTGAATAGAATATGTTGAATTAAAAATATGCAAACAGCTTCTTCTTTCTGTTCATAAGCTCCTGTTGCATGCAAACTTTGGCTCAACATGATTGATGGTTTGAGTGTTCCTTTAGTCTGAGAATGGGTTTGTTGAGCAATAGTGGTTTAAGCTAGTATGAAACGTGATCAAAAACAAAGTCAGTTCTGGTTAATTTGCAGTTTATATCTTTTCAATGAGACATATTTGTTCAATTACATTACCTGCTAATTGTATTTCCGAGCAGTTTCTTGCATAGACCTATAACTGTGTGTTCTTGATATGAAAGCTGCATTATTCTCTTGAGGAGATAATCAGTAAGTGACGTACTGAAGTCAGCTCATGCTGTTTGCACTTTGCCTCTATGGAAAAACCTGAATTTTAGTGGTAGAGGAGAACTTTTCTGTCTGTTCTCTCCTTTATGATGGAGTTGTTTACTGGAAGGCTTTCCCTTGCAAATAGGTTGGTTGTGATCATAAATTTGTTGTGATTGTATTTTCCCTACCCTAAGTTATTTAAAAACGCATAATTTATCATGAAATTTTTTGTGCTATTTAAAAACCACCTCACTGAAATAGCTGTGGGCCATGCAGTTCATTGTTAGAAGGCTCATCTGAATCAGAAAACCATGTCTCTTGAAAATACATGACTTTGAAACACAAATCCTGCTGACTGGTGCTGGACTTTGGAGGTAGAGGTGGAGGAGTTTGTGCTTTCCTGGCATGTGAAGAGCATCTTTTCTCCCAGCCTCATCAGGAAAGGCAGCTTTGGAGGGAGTACAAGTCCTTTCCAGAAGTGGTGCTGAGGCCAAAGAAGGCTCTTGACTTCTCATGATATTAATGGACTGAAATGGAAAATGGGAAGCCTTGACAGGGCCAGTGAGTTGGCATAAAATTCGGCCTATAAATTATGGTTTGGCACCACAAAATGCTGATGGCACTGAGGCTCCTGGGGCCTGGTAGGCAGAACCCACTCCTCCAATAAAAGTTTATTTCTTTTTCCTACATCAATATTTATGAATTTTCTCCTGCCACCCTCCAGGCAGCAGTGACCCAGTTTAGGGTTCTGGGTATTTATGGGAGATGGGGGTGAGGATAAAATTAGGGTATGAATGTGGTGTTCAGGGCCCTTCACAGATCCATCGCTGTGGATCCTCTGTGGGTGTCGTGTGTGCTGGGTAATTTTATGCACCTTCTTAATCACCAGGGGTTTGAGAACTATCAGAAAAAGGGCAGTGGGTGACAGTGAAGGGTTCTCTGTGGCCACAGCCTGGTCCAGTTTGAACTGGTCCTGCCATCCCTTACCCAAGCTGGTGTGCCCAATGTGTGTGGCCAGGGGCTGCAGCACTGGTCTGTGCTCCATCCTTATTCCAGGCTCATGGGCTTCTTAAGGGGGAGCTGGCTAAACAGGCAGTGGTGCACTGTGGTTATGGAGAAATGATTTATAATCCTGTCTCATCAGAGGTAATAACACCCCCTCTAATAAACTGTACATAACCTATCAGAAATGACATTTTAGAGAATACTTATCCAAAGCCCAAAAGGTTATGGCACACTGAGTCCTCTGCCTGAGAAAAAACAGGTATGGTGCAGTGAAAACCATTTCGATCAGATTTATCTTTCAACCTTCTGATCTTTATAAAGGTGCAGAGTTGGGTACTGTAGTTGACTGTCATCCTAAATTCCCAGCTTTTAAATTAAAAGCTTTTAAACCGAAATGTAATTGCTATACTTCTGATGGTTTCTGTGGTTTTGTTACAATTTTTTTTTTTTTTTAACTGGGAACATAGTGCTCAGGGTATTCTGTAAGTTGTTACATCCATATGTGAAATGATCAAATAGTACGTGTTTTGGTTTGGAGCAGAAGGGATGGTGGAGAGTATTCCTGCACTTGGAGAGCCACTGGATGCTGAAAGTTGTCTTTAAAATGGTCAAGTCCTTTTTCAGTGTAAATCATGGATTGTGTGAAAGCTTTCCTTAATTAAATAGTATCTAGTTAATATTTAATATTTCAGGGTTTTCTTCTTTGCTTCATGTGTACAGGCTCCACTGCAGTGCTTTCACACTGAAAGCAGATCCCCAAAAGATGAGATTTTCCAGGCTGCTTACCTAAGTAAATTCTTCTAATTAATAAGGTCTGCACAACCTCGTGCTTCTCATTTCAGTGGAAAAACTTCTGAACGACCATATGCACCCTGAGATTGTCTTTATTCCTTTATGCAAGGAAATCTTATCTACATAACACTCCAGCTGTTCATTTTTTGTTATGTTTTTAGTAGCAGTATTGCTATTAAATCGCTACTGATAAAACTTCTGCACGGATCAGGATTAAGTGAAAAATGTGTGGCTTGAGCACCAAGCAGGCAGGCAGCCTTGAAAGCAAAATGTCAGAGGAGAGCTGTGCATTAAACAGCTGACATTCAGACGGGCAGTACAGACTCAGGATTATAGAGTTACTGCTCATCATTGACTTTAGTTTTTGTCTTTGTCTCCTGAAAACCCTTCTAGGCATCTTTCAAAATAGCATCTGTCTGTCCGTGAATATGTTTAGAAAAGCTTAGCTGCTGAAGAATCTTAGCATGAAATCTTAGTGTTTTTCATTGAAGGGAGGAGATTAGTTCAGTATACCTTACAAGGGCAGCCATATTCTTTTCCAGTACTCGCACATATTCATTGTGTCTTTTTCTGGGAAACCATTCTCCCTCTGAAGTTTCTACAATGGTTCTGTGTTGGTTTTGTCCCCAGGCTGTTGTGATCTAGTGCATTTCACTTGTCCAAGTTTCACCCGCGAGTCCTCAGTGGTGCTGTGATGGAGTTGCTCTGTAAATACCTGGCTGTGGTTTGTTTACCTGTTTGTGGAATGTTGCTTGTAGTCTTTTTGACTATTAGGTGGTTACAAGCAAAGCAGAGGGGAAGGAGGGTGTGTGGAGCTGAACTAATCCTCAGCAAATGCCTGTGAATTCTTAAATGACAGTGGTAAGACAGAGAATTGAAGCAGACCAAGTGTCTGGGGATGTAAAAACTGTTGTCTTTAACGGGAGACATCTGTTGGAGCACAGCTTTCACTTTCCTAAGTAACTTTGTTCTGACTACAGAATCATATTTCTGTGGGTTTTGTAGCTTTATACCACTGAATTTGGATTTTGAGGCATGATCATGCTGGGAAATGCCAGCAAAAGGACGGGACCTGCCCAGACCAGGGGATGCTGAAGTGCCCTGTGAACAAGGGAGAGGAAGCATCTGCAGGGCACCCCAGGACGCTCTGCATTTGTGACTCCATCTGCACACGGGCTGGCACATCTGCATGGCAAACACAGCTCAGTGCAGTCACTGCCTCGGGGTCTGGGGCTGTGTCTGTCAGCTCACTGCTGTGTCCTGTGCTGAGCCCTTCCTCTGGCTGGAATATGGAATACACAGCCCTCGTTTGAGGGGAGAGGAGCTGGCACTTCCCTGCAGTGTTCTGCAGTCAGATGTGTGGTGCACTGCAGATGTACCCCTAAAAGGGCCAGGAAAACACAGTCACACCGGTGCTCTTCATCTGGCTGCAGCAGAGAGGTGCAGTTTAAAATTTCTACTTGAGCAAACGCTCCTACATCTAAAGACATCTAAAGGTTTTTAAGCAGTACTTCACACCTGCTGCTCCCCAGGATCCCCGTGTGTCCAGACACCACCTGGGCAGGGCACTAGTGGGTTTCTTGCCCAGAATAGCCTGTGTTGTCTCTGGTGCTTCAAACACTCCAGAAAATGTAGTAAAAAGAGGCCTTGGGGAAGTAGCTCTTAGAGCTCAGGACAGGCCCCTGGCACACGAAGGGAGGGGCAGTGATGGCTTGGGCAGGAATGTCCCAGCCGTGCACTGCTTCAAGGGTCCATGGCAGATAATTTGGGGCTGGCTTTGCAAGCAGGCTGGGCATAAACACCAGGTGGATTTACACCCTGACTGAGCCCAGGATGGCCCTCTGGAATTTCCCAGGGATTTTCACAGCATCTGCCATTGGACCTCCCACTGAGAGGCTGCTGTGGGTGAGAGACCATGGTAGTCACGACGCTGATCAAATCCAGCTTCTTTCCCTAGAGTGATCAGAGAGCCTTCGCTCTTCAGCTGCAGCGTGGCTGGAAACGCCCGTACCTTTGGTGTCTTTGTGCTTTGATCTCGTTTTCTCAGCTGAATCCCCTTGGGCCCCTTTTCCTTGTGCCCTACCTTCTTTCTTTGCAGCTGCCAACCTTTCATCTCCCCCACTCAACACCCTTCTTTCCTCCATAGGTGCTAATGTCTAACCGGTATTTAGTCTGGAGTTTACTTCTGCTTTTGTCAGATCTGGTGAAGGGATTATGTGCTGAAGACTTGTTCAATCTTTCCTAATAAAATAGCCACAGAAATTACAGAGTTATTTCTTTCTGTCCTCAAACCACCATGGCTATAATAGTTCTACCCTTGGAGACATGAGTTTATTTGTCTGACTCTGCACAGACCAGGCCCGTGACTGATGCAATTCAGTGCTTTTTGCTTAATTTCTTACAATTATGCCGGTAAATTGGAACTTTTGAGAGAGCTTTTAGTTGTTACAGATATGCAGGTGCCTTGCTATCTGTCTGCATTCTTGCATTATAACAACTCTAGTCATCAGCCCTTAATATCTTCACATTAATTACTCCTTTTGTGAGATGAGATTGGCAAATGAATCTTCATCAAGCAACTGATGAGTACATCTGTGACTTTGTAATTTAAAACTAAGGTTAATAAGGCCAGGTCCTGGTGGGAATCAACTGGTGGTCTTTGTTGGAAAGGTAATGAGTCTGGCTTTCCAGTTTGCATGCCTCCATTTTCAGAGACTGGCTAAATTAGTAACCAGAAGCAGGAGTGAAGTATATTATCCACTCTGTAGATGTTAATTACATCTGTGTAGAATAAACAGATCTTACTTCTTTAGAAATCCAGGTGTGTGCCTTTTGAAGACATTGAGAAGGCACATTCTCCTTGTAGTGATGGTGCTGAGTAGTTACTAAATATGTGCTCATGGTGTTTTGGCGCATCGCGCAGTCTTTGGTCTTTCATCAGACAAATTTTCTGTTCTCTGCTGTTCTCTTATCACTTGTGGTTTGCTTGAGCAGGCTTATTTGGCATCTGAGCCTTATGTTAATCTGTGCACAGATGTGACTGTGGCCAGCAACTGTGAGGAAACTGTCCAAGCCTGGGAAAACAGACCTCAGATAGGCTCCTGTTCTGCTTTCCTTCACAGAGGTATTAAAATGGTACTTCTTTCCTAGTGAATCTATTAAAATGCTAGTGATTTCTATTCCAAAGTGAAAACAAGCCCCAGATGAAATCCTGGGTGGGTTTGTGTGGTCTGTGCAGGTCACCTGCCTTCAGGAGGACAGAGCTGTTATGTGGAGCAGGTGCCCTGCAGTTTTTCTGCTTCTGTGCCATTCTGCCTGTAAGTTGAGCCTGCACCCAGAGGTGGAGGTGCTTGCCTTTCTGAAAAAGGCAGTGTGTTTCATGATGGGGCTTGCATTTCATGTCTTGATTAAAAAAAAACAAAACAACAAAACAACCACCAACAACAGCAACAAAAAAACCCCAAAACACCAAATTTGTATTTCTTATGCCCGGCTTATAGATGATGAAGATCACAAAGACAGTATGGAAATGATGTTCAGATGGGATTTCTTGGCATCAAAGGGATTAAAAGATCAGCTGGAGCCATCTCTGTGCCTAAGTTGACTGTTGCTGACTGCTGTCCTCTGTGTGTGGCACTAATTTGTAAATCATAGGATTGGAGCTACCTGTTACACTCAATAAAATTTCTGCTAGGTTTTAGTGCAGCAAATCACACTCTACTGTAATTTATTACTTCCCAGTTAATGGAAGTTATAGATACTCATTAACTTTGAAATAAATACTAAATTTTACTCTTGCAATTACAAGGCAGTATTAGGATGTAATTTGAATCAGCTTTAATATAGAATGTTAAGAAAAATGAACAGGATTTTAAATGTAAATGACAGATATTTAAATGGGAGCTCTTTACTGTATAATTATTAGTCTGTATGCCCTACATGTCTAGATTACATGTGAATGGTTTTTGTGCATTAAGTGTGAAGTAATCAGAGGTAGAAGATATCTTAAAGATAATGAAATCAATTCATTGTGTTAATGTATTAATGTTCAAAAGCAGGTGAGGACTCTTGGAAACATTTGCCAGAGAGAACATGATTTGCTAAAAGATGGAGCAGGAGGAAGAAAGAAAAACCAGCTGGGATGGTAGTGTCATAGCTGATAACATAAAATCAAAACAATGCATATAAGTAAAATACTTGTATAAAAAGAGGAGAATATTTGTAAAGCTGTTGCATAGGACTAGTGCTGTTCCTCAAGTTCCCTTGCTGCTGCTCCTCGGTCCAGCTGTTTGCTGGAGCTCCCTCTTGGGTTTGAATGGGTGTGGATTTGGGAAATGGCTCCTTGGGCCAGTGTCCAAGTGACTTTGTTGTTCTCACATCATTATGTAAAAGTAATGCAAATTCTGTACACAGACATTAGCTCTGCTTTGCACTGAGACCTGAGTAAGAGTAATCATTCAGATATCTTTCGTATATGCCCATGGATTATTAGATTCTGGTACTTAGCATAATTATGAAGCTTAGCAGGCAGTGCTGGAGCTGTTCTGACATAGCTGCAGATAGAGGACTTTGAGATGAGGTGCTGGAACACACACATTGAAAGGAACAAACAGATTTGGTATGGGCAGTACTTTGCTGGAAAGCATTAAACCACAGGATGATGTGCACACCTGACTTTGCAGTGGTAGTGTGTTTGAAGCTGATGATTAGGGCATTAAAACTATTTCCAGGGAGTTTGCCACAATAAAAAACAATCAGGGACAAACCTTTTGGCAGATGTTCCCCCACGGAAGCACTTGAGCTGTAGGTCTTGTTAGTGAGATTCTGCTTTTCACAGTCCTTGGTCCTAAACCCAGGCGTTTGTGCTTGGGGATGGATATCTGCAGTCATTTTCTGAGGTGCAGAAAGATCTGTGAAGTTAAATTATTTGGATTTATCTAAACAATATGAAGTACAAGAGAAATGATGCAAATAAGTAGCACTCTGCCTTCGTAGCTAAGATTGTATCCCTTGTTAGCTTGCACTGCTGATCCAATTCACCATAGCAGCAATTCCTGGCAAATGCAAGGTGAAGTATAAGTCCTTAGGCTTTTAGTTTCATAGTTAAAACAAATTATACTCAACCCCTACATTTGTTGAAAATATGACATCCCAGTTTGGTTTCTTAGGGACAGTGCTGTGCATGATTACATGGTCTGTCAAATATTTTCATACACGTAAAGCTTGAACTGAGCAAAGTCAGTGGGTTTCTGCAATTTTATGGAAAGTGCTGTTGCATAAAGGAAAAGGACACAAACCAGCACTGTTAGTGAGACAGAGGGATCACACCTCATCTCTTTTGTTCAGAGAGAGCTGGTTAGATGATGATGTGATTGCATCCTCGAGTCAGAACCATATGTCCAGCCAGGCAGGCCAGAAACTGGGGAAAAGTGGGAAAATATTGTAAGCTAGAATGTGCACAGACATTGCAGATGCTGGTAAGGGGGAGATGATGGGCGAAAAAGTGACCAGTCAAGAAAAATACAATCATCATTTCTCCTTATGCAGAGCAGCTTGTTTGTTAGCTGTGTGTTAAGCACTGTAAATCTAGATAAAGGCTCTAATCCCATCTAAATCCATTGCAAAGCTCCTCCTCAGACTTTTAACGAGAGTAGAACTCTTTTCATCACTAGTTCAGAATTTCTTTACTTGGAGCCTAGTGCATGTGGGGAGGGAATGGAGAATTAAAGGAGAGTGTGTTTTGAGTTGGAGAGCAAATGCACAAACACTTGTGTGTAAGAGGGAGAAACAATCTCATCTCTGCTCCTGCAAAGGAATATTTATCCACTTGCTTTGCCTGTATCCCAGCTGAGAAAAGATTTGAATATGGCTGTTTCTTCAGGATACTGAATGCAGCTTCATTCTGCCCCAGTGTGGCTGTTACTTTGGAAGGAGAGAACTGTTAACTGTGCTTCTTTCTCTCTTTTGTGAGCACTGGCACAGGTCATAGATGGTGACTTAGGAATTGTAGCTTTTTGTGTTAAAAGGAATTTATACAGGCAATTGTTTTGCTTTAAAAACTAAACATCTAACCCTTCTGTAACTGGAGAGAGGCTGCATAAATCACATTTGATGGCGTTGGGTCTGTCTCTGTACTGATACAGACAGATATTTCAGACCTAGGGCAAAATTTTTTTAGGGGTATCTCTCAAGGGCAAAACATTTTCTTGTGCACCGAACCCATCCTTCCCTTCTCTTTACCGTAAAATATACCTGCTGAAAACTGAATGTGTATGTGTATAATTAGCAAGTGTCTGTGTCTTTTGAGGATCAGAGCATTTTGCATCTTCTCTCTGCTCTGGCTGTGGGTGCAGCCAGGTTGTCAGGTGGATGAAGTAATGAGCAGATTCCCAGTGTGTCTTCCAGGCTTGGCACAGATTTGGGGAGAAAATGTCTTTGGTGTGTGGAAGGAGTAAAAGGGATTATTAACTCTGGCTGTTGCTGGCGTTTTGTTCCCTTTAGCAGTGCTGGGCTGTCTCTGCTGGCAATGTGGGGCTCAGGCTGGAGCTGTGGGTCCCCAGGATGGGTTGGTGTGGCCAAGGTTCCAGCCTGGGCTGGGCATCCTGTCCTGCACCAGAGCAGCCAGCCCTGCACAGTGGCTGCTCCTTCCCAGATCCTGAGCACTCCCTGCTCCAAATTGAGTTAAGGGCTGGACTTGAAAGGATTATATGTGCACAGAGCAAGGAGCAACTGATCCGCTTGTTTAATTGACTGATCCGCTTTGTTTAATTTTTGATTTAGTGAGAATGCCGAAGTGATGACTCAGTGAGCCATGCTAAGATGTAATCTGGAAATATTATATATATGATGAGTAGTCCTTTCTAATATAGTCGGATCTGAATATTAGATTTATTGCATAATTGATTTCCGCTGCAGGAAGAGCTATTGTGTCCAGAGTAGTACAATTAAAAAGGGAAATGAAGAGGGGGGAACANAAAAAAAAAAAAAAAAGGCATGTAGTTAAGGGCTGATGAGCTAAACAAGTGGTGTCATCTGCTCCTTGGAAGGTTTGCTGGACGTATGGGACAAGTGCAGCTGAGCCAGTGTAGGGTGTTTGTCTATGCCTCAGTCAGAAGTGCTGGTATGACTTGGAGAGCAAGAAAGTCCCATGTTAATTTACTGGATCAATGCTGTCTCAAGGAGCACCTGGAGGACAGCAGTGTAGCTTTTGCACTTTAGAGGAGTTTCTGCCACTTATTAGACTTCCCAAGTTTTGAGGAAGTTTTTCATATATTTGGAACCTGCCATTAGGAGAATTTATATTAAAAAGAACAAGATACAAAGATAAACCAAAATCCAAAGCGCCAAACAATCCCCCAAACACCGCCTCCATTCCCCACCCCACCAAATCCCAAAAGATGACCCGAAACCAAATACTTGAAGCAGGTAAATGCAAGCAGCTGCATCTCTGAGGCTGTAGGCTTCACATAAAGACTCTGATGCACTACAAAACATTCAGTTTCTGCACAGACTGAATATCACATCCTGTACATGTTGTCTTTTCTGCTCTGGCTTTCCTGGCTGAACCTGCAGTTCTGTAAGGTTCAAGTGGATTTGTGGTGCAAAGAGGATGTACGGGTGATGTTAGAACCAGGGTGTTTCGTGACATTTCCACAGCTGCAGGACTCAGACATGCTGTCAGGGGTACTTGCACTCCTGTTTTCCCCAATCTGTGTGTGCATGCACAGCTGGAATGATGGTGCTGAGGGAAGGGCAGGATCTGCTGGTGATGGAGTGGCCTAGGATAGAGCAGAGCTGTTGGAGCAGCCTGGACAGCAGCTGGGAAGGGACTGCAGGGAGGGTGTTCTTGCACGTGTGGGGACTGCAGGCGGTGTCCCTGTCAGTGTGTGCTGGAGTGCGGGCTGCTGTGCCCCACGAGAACCAGAGTGACTCCCGGCCCAGCAGAAGCTGTGATCAGGCACTTCCCATGCCACGGGGCTGTCAGTGCTGTAAGAAAATCCATCAATGGGACACAGAAATGATTCACAAAACCAACGTTTTAATGGGGCAGGCATTGTTTTTTATGAGTTGTGAATCAGTCTGTGAGGTGGATGAGAGTCAGACTCGGTAAGACAATTCTGGCAGTCCAGGCTCACATCCTCATGTTGGGAGAGGTAGAAGAATCAGCCTTTAGAGCAGCACAAGTTGTGGCAGCACCATCTATCTTCCTAAATGATCTTTAAAAGGCAAGAGGCTGTGGTGTGATGGAGAAGTTCACTGGTCTGGCTGACAGTGTTATCTGAAAAGGATGCTGTTCCTCTGCAGTGCTCAGCACAGGAAGCCCTGTGTGAAAAGCACACAAACAGTGGTGGCAAGATCCTGACCACATGTGTAATCCTTCTGCTTGAAACCATAGTTTGGCAGCCTGGAACTTTCTCTATCTTCTGTTTTTTCAAGAGAAACTTCAGTGAGCGTTACCATGAGTTAAGGGAAATTAATAACAGCATATAAGACAAACTATAAGAACAAAGTACAATTAGCAATAATAAAGATGTACAGACACTTCTGGTTGTATTTCTTGACCATGATCTATAACGACTAGCTTATTTCTTTTTTTTATTATTACCTGCCTTGTTTGAACATGTCCCTTTCAGAACTTATTGCAGAACTTCTTTTATTTTAGTCCTGTTTTTCCCTAACATTGGGTAAACAATCTTCTTAAATACTCAATGGGAATATGTGCTTGCTGAGATAAGTGAATTAAAAATTGAAAAATGGCCACATATATTTTGTTTCTCATTGTGTGCATTCAAAATTAGTCTCAGTTTCGCAGTATTTTGCAGTTTCACAAAAAGTAATTGCTGCGCTAGTGCATGTTTTCAATGCAAGTCTCAATTGTTCTATATTTTTGCCAGCCTATTTCTATTTTAAAAATAATGGGAACATCGAATATTGGAGGCAAAAGTGGAGATGAAGGGTGATATTTTCTCCTGAGTATTTTTTGACATGCCTAAAGAGGTAATACAGAATGCCTTTATTCTGGTGTTTCCTCTTTTCAGTATTATTTAGGAGATCTGCATATGTGTGTGTGATGTATAATATATGAAAACCATAATGAGAGGAGATCAGTGCTCTCTAGTCTCTGCCCAAGGCATCATTCACTGTGGTATCTGAGCATCTAACAAATCGATTTGCTTGCCATTCAGTCTGTTGGACTTCTCTGTGCTACATCAAAAACCCGCTGAAGTTAATAGAGAGGCTCTGATAGATTGTGGCAGGGTTTGGATTCCATCCTGATTTAGTTTTTCTTTCCTGTTACTTTCCCCTTTACTCTTTGGGATCCCTCACCCAAAAGGCATTGGAAACCTTCGTACACAGAGGGAAGGGAGCTGCATTTCAGGGTGTGCCTAAGCCAGCAGTGCTTGGATGGATCTTCAGCAAGGGAGAGATGATAAGGAAGCACTAAGGAAGCCCTCAGAAGCTGAGATGGATTTGCTTAATTCTTCATTTTCTGTGCCTCCTAGTCTGAGATGACTGAGGCTGGTGAGGCTTACAGGTTGTGCCTGTCAGAGGCTTTCAAATTTGGGTCAGGGCTTTGGGATGTGATGCTGGTGCCAACAAAAGGCTGTGGGCTGTGGTGGCAGGCAAATACCCATACCAGCATTCAAACAGGAAAAGCTGTTTGATTGAAGGATTTGTTTATAAACCTGCTAGCACTGAGGTTGACAGACGCATCCACCTATTCTGGCTGCCCACTGATGTAGCTAGGAATTAGGAATTAGTCTTCTGTTGAGTGGTGTAGGTTAAAACTTTGTTCAGTTGAGAAAACGTAGAACACTCATCTGGCTCAGCCTCTCAAACAGCTTAGGTGATTATTTTCGTAGAAACAGGAATCAGTATCATTTTATGAATTCTTTGGTTGCTTTGGTTTATCAAGAGTTCATTGCCTTTTTACCCTTGACAGGGTAAATTGCCATGGCTGGGATCCACTGCCTCAATAGCTTTTGAGGAGGTGTTTCATTTTCTTTAGATTGCTTGGAATTTTGAACTGTGTTTTCCACTGTGACAGAAATATACATAAAAGGAAATGCAGAAAATGGCAGTGATGCTACTTGGGGTTCAGACTGATGTCTCAGTCTGAAGGAGCTGTTTGGAGGGCAGTTAAAAGTTTAAATACAGTTTAAATACAGCTTTTTTTCGTGATGGATTTCCATTGACAGCTGACTGTGAGTCTAGTAAAAATCAGTGGTGTTTGAGTAATAGCACCTCCTTGTCTCTGTCCAAAACCAAAACAAGACAGAATCAATTCTATGGCTCTTGTGTGAAACTCTTTGAGTAGCTTTTATCTGAAGATATAAGGGAAACATTTGCTTTTTTTTTGTTTATATGTTTATAAAATATAAGCAGGGTAAAGACAAGGGAACATACAAGTCCTGCTTCCATGCCATGTTTTCCTTTTGAGAAAGTATCTGTGCAGTGATGCTTAGCCAGGATGTACGTGTGCTCACTGGAAACACCGAAGCAGTGAAAAGCCATTTTAACTTTGAATTAGGCTTAAAAAGCTTCATGAGATGCAATAGGCTCTGTGAATTAATATTAAAGCAATCTATCCTGTTTTTTCAGGTTATTCTGGAAATGGAATGTGCTTAATAATGAATCGTCCAACTGCCCAGGCAAGCAGTCACACAGAACCAAAAGTATTTTATTTGTCTGTGGCTGTGAATTTTTAATGAAAACTTGAGTCTGTCTCCTATGTGGAACATACTGCCTGAGGACTTGCATTGGAATGATATTTTTCACGAGTTTCATACTTCTGTGGAGGAGAATGCTATGAATACCTGATGATTAAGTCACTTTGTATCTTGCCATACAAGACTGTAAGAGTATAAATTATTCAAGTTTAGTGGGTGTTGAGACTTCTGCATCGGTTGTGCTCTGAATATAGAAACTGGGAGGCTTATTCAGCAAAGGAGCATATTTGAAACAACTGTTGGCAACTTGGAAAAATCTTGTTTTTAAAGAGAAGGAGAGGGTGTGACTAGTAAAAAATAAGTGAATGACCACGTGGTCTTTAACAAAAGGTGTTTCCTTTGTGCAGCACTTCACTACCAGTGACAAAGGCCTGGTGTTAACATGGGATTTTGAGTTACCCTCCAAAATCTGTAAACACATTTTGAGGAAAAGTATTTATAGTTATAGCCAGATTCAGTCACTTTTCCTTGATGCTGTCATTATCTTTATGTGTCAGGGAGCTTCACTGGAGATTCACAGAGGCTGGTGGTGTAGGGAAGTCTAGTCTGGCATTTGTGCAGAAGATGACACAAGGCCTTGTTTTCAAGTCAGCTGAGCACATGCTGGCTGAAGGTGGCATCCTCTTCTATGTGTGTCCTTTTTTCCCTGCTCACTTAGAAAATAATATCAAGATGCATGGGGTGTGATTCCTTCAGGAGTTACGCTCAGATCATACTTAGATTAGGGAATTTTAAATGCAGATTGAGGATAGCTATTGTTCAGTGCAGAAAGCTGCTTTGTCTGCCCTGGTATGTGAGGATTTCATTTGGTGCTTCAATAGAAGGTTGTGAATTGTGCTGTTTGTTGCAAGACCTAGGTTTCTCAGAAGGATATTAGTAGAAGGATATTAAATGTAACTGTTTGTTACAAGGTTTGGGTTCCTGTGACATGAGCAGACTTCTTCTTCAGCTTCCATGTATGTAATGGTTTCTGGTTTTATGAGTATTTCTGGTGGAACCATGCCTTTCTTGGGCTTTTGTTTCTGAACTCCCCTCTCCTCTCTGTTTTATTGCTACATTTGTATGGCTGCTGTTGAGTACATGAAGAAATTAGGTGTCTAAGGAAAAACTGATTTATGTTTTACCATAGACTGGCTTCTTTTCTAAACTGGTCTCTATGGCCAAGTGCCTGGTCTGGCTTTTCAGTCATGCTGTTAAAGCTGTACAACTTGCCCATTTGATTCACATTTCCTTCTTTCAGGCTGGTGTGGTTGGTTTTCCTGAAGTTAATCTGTTCTCCATGTGCTGCAGACATGTGCTGTATTTAGCCATGATAACGCAGCAGTAAATAGATCCTGCATATGATGGAAATGGATCCTTTTAATTAATCTGGCATTGCAATCCATGTGTTTAAAAATAAAAAGACCGTACAATTTCAGTCACTTGTGCTGCTTTTGGCTCTGCCAGCAGTAGCTATAGCTTTTCCTCCATCCACGTGGCCCTGTTGCCCTCCTTGTTATTTTCCAGTAAACATCATCTTCCTAACCTGTTGGGTTGTGGTGTTGGTCTGTACCAGCAGAAATTCTTGTTAACTATCAATGGGAATATTTGTCGCCATTTCACGGGTGATGTGATGCCTTCTTCCTTGGCCAGTTTGTGTATTTGATCCTTTCCTCAGATGCTGAAGTTAAAGTTGTGTATGTGCACTTATAATTTTTTAAAATTCTGTTCATGTGTTTTTATGAAGCACAACTTTTAAAACATTAAAAGGAAACTGACACACTAGTGACCAATATAAACAGTGACTCTTCAAGCAGTGGCTTGAATTGTCCCTGTAATGAATAAATTGTTTGATTAATTTCATCTGGGGGAAGCACTCAAGTCCAGTGTGCCAGAGCTGCATCCACATTAGGTGGAAGATACTCCAGGGCAGACAGAGGGTGGTCCTGGAGCAGAGCGTCCCCACATGGGGTCTCTTGTGTGGCCCCTCAGAGTGCCCCAGAGTGTGTGGGGAGGCTCTGGGATGCTGAGATGTGTGGCAGGAGAGGGCCATGGTGAGGGTTTGCAGCAGGTCTGGAAAGCCGGCTGAGCATCACGTTCCCTCTGGGCTCAGCCTAGAGCAGGAGCTGGTCTGTGTAGGCAACAATGAGTAAGCCTGACATTTGGCACCTCTGGATACCTACAAAGGGGTGAATTCACCTGAATTTGTGTCTGCAGCCTCAGTACCTGTGCAGATATAACAGCACATACCTATCCCCTCCAGGACAAGTTTTCTGAAAATTTGGGACCTGCTTATTGGTTGGTTTTGACTTACAAGTCCACTGGGTAAAGAATTTATCAGGCAACTGCTCTCCTCAAGGGCCTGAGATCCCTTGCTAGCACGTCAGTTCTCAAACTGCCTTTTACTGCTGAGAGATGAGTATTTTGGTGGAATCATTTTCCATCAAGGCTTTTGTTGCTGCTCACTGCACAAGAGGGTTGTATCTTACTGATATTTTTCCCAATGAACATCTCAATGAGTAAAAGCATAATTTGGCAGACATCTGTCAGCTCACAGAAAGGATCTGTTTACAAGTAAAGAAAAGTTATTTGTTGACATGGTAATTTTGCAGTGTAATATATACTGCAGCCTCAGAGAGCTGCAAGCTATCACGCGTTTAAAAGTAGAACAGCAGAGAATGTATGGATTGCTGTGGGAAATGCACTTGAAATCAGTTATTTGACATTGAAAACTAAATTAAAATGTCTGGTTTTTACAGAGTCTGGAGACTGCAGTAAAGCAACAGAAGAATCTCACAAGGAGAGATCTGGCTCTTGTTCTCTCACCAGCTTTGGCTGGGAAAACAGGGAGAAGTGCTAGGAAAGCTTTTTCCTTAGTGGTTGTGGCTGGTGGTATTTAATGTGAAAATTACTTTTCCCTATCTTCTTTGCTTCTTTTACTTTTCAAATACCCTTAAAATGGATGGATTTTCTTCATTCCCTTCAGGCCTGCTGTGCTGCCAGGGCAACTGCTCTGCTCCTGTGTGGAGAGACAGTGGTCAATGTGTCAGTGCAGCACAGACTGGGCTGGAGGTGTGTCGTATCAGTGTAACCCTCTGTTTAGAGGCTGTGTCACTGTGTGAGGCATCTTGCCATGCCCAGGTATGTAGGGTGGCACAGGTCACCCGCTCTCTCCTGCTCTGTGTGAGGTTACAGTGAGATTTTGTCCTGAACTTCTGTACTCGGGCAGGGAGCTTGCACAGGACACAAAATATTAAAAGCTTTTCAAGGACAAATATTTTATCCACTGTAAAGCTATTTAGATGGATGGTGGCTGTTTTCTTCTTTATTTTCCTCTGTTCTAAGGGCTGGAGGTGGTGTTTGGCAAGTTACTGGAGCAGTCCAGCACAGTGCCAAGTGTTATTCCAGCCAGGGTTCACTGCTGACAAAATGACCTTTGTCAAGAGCCTGGAGAATGTGCTCCATAGATGAGTTAATAAAAAGATCAGAATTCACTTCTATCGAGACTGGAGTGTAGGTAATTTGGATGACACTGTATCTGTAAACATATGTTAATTACAGAATGCTTGATCACAGATGGCTTAATTGAATTACCCAATAATAAACATACACATCCTCATTCCTCTTGTTTCGGAGCAGGTAAACATAGATGAAAAAATAGTTTCAGAGAGATGCTGTGAGTGATCCAGTTAAAACGGATAATTTATTTGTAGGTCTGGTTAAGTGATGTGTCAGATGCTTTGAGATTCTGAGGAGATGTTTCTGGCTTGGCAGCAGGAACAGTTTGGTTTTGTAATGAAACTTCTCTCTCTTCTTTGTGGGCCTTTATTCGGAGATGAGATGAAAACTGATCAAATAATTGCATGCCTGATGAAAGTAGGTTTTATTTTTCCACTGAGAAAATAAACTGCTTGAGGGGAAAAGTGTACAGCATTTAAAGTTACTAATTTAATTGAATTTGCATGATGAATTCTTGTTCTGGGTATTGCTCATGACAAGATGTTTTCAAACATTCAGTAAATAAAACTTTTATGTGAATTGGCCATTTTCAATAGGTTTTCATTTTGTAACTGAATCAGTCTCATTCTGGATTTCTGTAAATATATTTTGTCAATATTACAATATTGACAGAATAAATAAATAGTTATTTATAAATAATAAACATTATTTATATGGGTTTTTTTCCTTCTGTAGTATTTTTTTGTGGCGGAATTCTGCACATGCTTTCCTGCAAATTTTTTAAAAGACAGAAAATGTACAGACTAGAAAAGTCTTAAAATTTTTGCAGAGATTAATTACCTGCTTTGAATTACTTAGTTTTACAGCTTTGGAAATGCAATTCTTTTTTTTTTCTTTTTTTTCTTTTTTTTTTTTTTATAGTGGAATTGCTGAGCATGATAACAAGAAAAGATGGCTGATCATTTTTGTAGAAAGAAAGCTTAAATTAAAATATTTCTACAAATTTGAAAGAAAATTGAAACCAATCTCAGACTCTGGTGATAGCTCTTACCCAGATAATTTTTTTCTCTGATTCTACTTTTCACATGTACTCTGTGAAAACATGATGGATTTTACTAGTAATTAATGAATTGGAAATGAGGTAGTAGACTTGTAACTTCTGATGAGGGGGTATGTAAAGCAAGGCATGATTTATGCATCCAACAGGTTCTTTTAATTTTAGTTCTTCCATGCAGAACTAACTTTAGGAGAGATTAAGTAGTTAGGGAGGAATAATAGGAGTGACTGTCATGATTTCATCAGCTGCTTTTCCCTCCCTGCTTATATTGTTGGTAACACAGCATTTTGTGCTGCATGTGTTGAACTGGGATATTTTCTCCTCCCGTATCTTTTTGTCCCAGGTTTCACTCCTGTTCACACTCAAATGCTGAAAGCATAGACTATGTTGGAAGATTACATTTGAGCTTAATTTTAAAAAAGAAATAATCCCCTGAAGTCCACTTACAAACCAACAGCCTAGTCCTGGCAGAGTCAAGCAATTATTCACAGCAAGAGAAAGTTCATGTAACAAATATAATAGCTGTGGTCTGCTTTAACTTTCTTTGTAATTCATTTATGGTGTAGTTCATGTAAAATATATCAATGTAGTTTATTAATAATCTAAGTATTAGAGCAGGATTAAGTGTATTTTTAGGCACTACTCAGTCTTGTAAGAATTTTTTCTGGCCTCATCTGGACAGAAATATGTACACACTCTTGAGTTTACTGGCTTGTAAATAGGTCTTGTGATGTACACAGTAAATATGTCTCAAAGACTTAAAAATCCCCCCAAAATCATGTAAAATACTGTTCTTTCTGCTTAGAAATTCCAGAATCGTGTAAAACACTGTTCTTCCCGCTCACAAATTCCAGAGCAGTGTGCCTGTGGATATGGAGACAGTGCTCCTGGTTTTTGTGTGTAGAATAGAGTTCAGTGAATTAATTGCTCTTTCTGTGGCAGAGAGGATGCGTGTTGAGGGCTTGCCTGGTGAATGGATTTGTGGCAGAGAGGGGAAGGTCAGGCTGCCATTCAGGAGGGGTGCTGTGTCACTTGTGCCACCACAGTGGCATTGCTGCCCTGTGAGTGAGGCAATGACTTCAGCTCAGGGCAAAACCAGCCCTGGGACACCTAGAGAATTCAGTCTCAGACTCCCCCTTCTTGGTGTGCTTTGGATGCTCTCAAAAACAAAGCCATTTTTTGTGGTTTAACTATGTTAAACCTGGAAGAATAGCTGGAGTGGAGGTGTTTATCATCTGGCACTCAAGGCTTTACTTCCATAGAAGGAAATGAAAAAGGCCAGGATGGTTCTGGTCCTCTGCTCATCCCTTGTCTCGCCACCCTTGGGATTTAGCACTTCCTCTCCTTCAGGCTTTCAGTGCACTGGCAGGAAGGCATTGTTGTGCTACCGCAGTAGATTTTGTTTTGCTCTGAAAATTGTCCAAAAAGATCTCTTTGCAATCACACCTGGTAGTACTTTGGCTGAGAAGGACACTGTGAAGTCCTGAAGCCTGAGCTCATGTTTAAAAGTTGCATCATCATAGTTCAAAGTATGCCTGGCAGTGTGAAAGAGAGGGTGGATTTTGGGTCCTTTTCTCCACGGTGGGGCGCTCAGAAAGCTTGATCACTTTCCCTAGAGCCATTCTCAGCAAATAGGATTTAAAAATGGTGGTAATGCAGTCTTGAAGCCGTGTTGACTCTGGAGTAGCTCTCAGTCTTGAGCTGTGTTAGCCCAGGTGAAAGGACTGGTGTGCATTTCTGCAGGAGCTGCTGTGGTGATCTGGGCTGATGGGCCATCCCTGTAAAAATGCCTTTGCCCCTCATGGCACCAAACCTTCCACAGTCCATTACTACAGGTACTTGGAAATTGGAAACTGGAGAAATTTGTTCTGTCAGTATATCAAAACTGAGTTTGTACCATCTTTTGATGAGTTCTAGTGGATGTTTCATTTCAGGAGATGTTGTTACGTTCAGACCCATGCCCGCTGTGGAAGCCTGATTTGCAAACTTGCAAGAATGAAGCTATTTTAATTCTCTGCTCTCAAAGCTCACAGCACCTCTTTGCTTGGAATTGTTTTTCCACACTTTATTTCAGTGCTGAGAAGCCTGAAACAGATGATGTTGGCAAGCAGAATATTCTGCTCCGTCAAGTATTATAACCTTATTTTGGTATCAGCGAGTCATCTTGAGGAGGAGGCTAAAATTAATCCTAGCACTATTTCGTCCAACGTCTTCATCTGGAAACTCAAAGCCAATGCAAATTGCAGAGGGGAGGTCACATGGAGATATCAGATGATTACAAGCTGTTTCTCTTGGGTGCCTTCTCAGCTCTTCAGAATATATCAGGAAAGTGCATAATGAATCCAAACAAAAGCAGGCATATGCTTCACTCTGCACTTCAGAGGGGCTATAAATCTTACAGTTTACTGACTTAAAAAAAAAACAACCTGGGGAGTTGGGGGAGTTTATCTTTATATGCACCTGGCATATAAAGATACACTCAACCTGGCATGTAAGTGTAATTACAAAATCTGCCACCATCTCTGCAGCAGGTGATAACAGTGCTGGTACTCCTGATTCCTGTGAAGTTGGAGCAGGGACTGATGTGTGAGTTACACATGTTCATGCTGCTCCAGCCAAGTGGGAGCTCACTGAGTGTTTCTTGAGCTGACCTACATGAAATGGTTTTAGTAGGTGTGTTTGTGCCAGACTAAAATTCAGAGGTTGGCTTTCTGGGGAAAAGATGCTGTGTGGGGAAATGCCACATTTGCCAGACACCAGAGGAGATTCTGATGTTTCTTCCACCTGCAAGTGGAAACAGAACAGGCTGTAGCCATGAGCTCAGGCTCAGTCATGCTTCAGGCTGTGTATGCCCTCGAACCAGGATCTTACAGCCCTCCTGACATCATCCCTGTGGACTACACTGTTCCCACAGTGCAAGAGTGTCCTTTCAGAGCAAGCTCTAAGCACCTCAGGAGCACAGTGAGGGTGAAGGGAACAGCAGAGTGTTTGGTGAGGTAGGATCTGTGGCATTATTTCAGGGAAGTATTTAAACATATGTCCAGCTTGGCATGTGAGCAGGTCCTCTGAAGTCAATTGAACTGTGCAGTTGCTTAAAATAACATAAGAGGGCAGACTTCTTTCTTTTTTTCTTTTTCTTTTTTTTTGTTTCGTTTTTTTTCCCCACATGAAACTGCAACCTCTGGGGCTTGTGTGTGTGTAATCAGGAGCAGAGCAGGCAGAAATACACACTGTGGCACTCACCAGAGTGATTTGAAGCTTTGCCTACTGTCAGGAGCTGCTGCTGGCATTGCTTTTCTGGGGCATATTGTGCTACTAATGGCCAAAACAAATCTGGCAGCTTTGGCAGTTCCTGGAGCTGGCTCTTCCCAGGGACTGCTGGTGCAGGAGTTTGGGACTGCTGGTGCAGGAGTTTGGAGAAGATGGCCGTGTTGAGGATCTGCAGGGTGTTGGGATGTGCTTTGGGCTGTGTGTACAGCAGATCACAATGGGTGTACAGCAGATCACAATGGCTGGGGGGTCTCTGGGGAGCTTCTGCTTTTCTCAGCACTCGGTTATCAACACCCAGCAGTAAACGTGACACGGTGCAGTTCCCAAGGGATCTCTCCTTGAGGATTTTCATACCCCCAGGATTGGCAATGCAGGATATGGACTGTTAAATAGAAAGATTCAAGTGAAGCTGAACTTTCATGCCCTTGGAATGCTCAGTGACACAGAAATGGGCGATCTTGAAAATCCTTTTTATACAGGAGAAAAATGACATAATGCTGTATTGAAAAAAAACAGGTTGCTTAAACCCAGAAATTCTGGTAATAGTTTCCAGTCTTTCCAGTTCAATAGTGATGAGAATCACAAGATGGTAGGACGAAGGGAACAGAAAAACAGAATTAATGATGGATTATCGGAGGCTGGTAAGCTCAGGAGGCATTTCCAACAGTGTTGATTGTCAGTGTGATGACAGAGTTACAAAAAGGTTTAGGCAATGCTGTTCTGTTCTTGCACAGATTTGCTCACAGTTAATGACAGTGGGAAGCTGTCTGAAGTAATGTGGCTGAGTGCAGAATGCTCAGCATGTCATTGTGGCAGATGTATTTTTAGCAGTACTGACCAGGTAAGGTTCCAATTCCTGCCATTCAGACACCTGGCTACAGACCAACCAGCTTCTCCAGTGTTAAATTGTTTCCAAGATATCCCCAATAACTTTTGAGTTCAGAGTAGCAGTCCTGGCTGTGGTATTCAAGCTTTCAGCTTTCTCAGTAAACTGCAGAATGGTGCTGTCAGAGTCCTTAGGCCAAAAGCACTATTCTGTCTAGGAAACCAAAATTCTTTGTAGTGGGTTTTTTTAGCTGGTGGGTTTTTTTGGTTTGTTTGGTTGGTTGTTTGTTTGGTTTGGTTTGGTTTGGTTTTGGTTTTTTGGTGTTGATTTCTTTTTCTTTTTCTTTTTGTTGTTGTTGTTGTTGTGGGTTTGGGTTTTTTCCTTCCTTTTAAATTAAAAAGCAAGCTGCTATGGTTCAGATAAACGCATCACCTGGGTTAATTGCTTTGTATGGAAATGCACATTTGCATCTGTTTCTCTTCATTTGAAATGAATGGGAGAGCTACAGTCTTGTCAAGTGTACTTTGAGGTAAATAAGTATTTGAACTGCCATAGCTAGGAATAGCATGTAAGCAGATTAGTAAAAATATTGAACAGAAATGGCATAAGTCCTCCAGAGATCTCAGAGCACACTGTCAATGTGGTTATTTCATTGCTTCTTTATCTAAGCAGGAGTGAGATGCAAAATCCTGTTGTACTGATAGTAGTAGTAGGAATAGGATCTGAGATACCCCTACTACTAATCTGATTCTTTTACAGCTCCAGGAAGCACTGAAGGGATGAACCGAAACCCTGGAGGAAAATTGACATAGAGTACTCTTAATGCATGTTCCAGCATCTAGGACAGGGCAGTGGCAAATGCATTGTTACTAAATTCTTGTGGAACTTGTAAAGACCATTGTGACCAAGGTTGGAACTGTCTGTAATCCAAAGGAAATGTTCAAATATTCTGGTTAGATGACATCTCTAAGAGCTTTCTTTGATTACTGTTTGTGGAACAATAGCATTTTCTATTCTCAATAATTTGTGAAGAAATAAATCCATGTTCCTTCTAAAGGAAGAGTTCTGTAACTAAACACAGTTGAACACTGCAGTACTGCAGTAGTGCAGTGCTAGGCATAAATCAGTGGTAAACTTGGTGGCTAAGTGGTGGCAGATATTACCATTATTGAGTGGGTTCTTTACTGTTTGTGCTCTTTAGGACTGGGTTTGGTTGTGTACTTTGCTTGTTTCATCTTTTGCACCACCTAATCTTTCAGAGAGGTTTTTCTCTCTGGGATGATTTCCTTTGACAGCAGCATGCTCAGCAGTGGCATTGTTTTTTTGGTTTTTTTTTGTTTGTTTGTTTGTTTGTTTGGTTTTTTGCATAGGCTCAGGAAACAGAAGAGGGAGGAGAGATGGGGATTTGAAATATTTCATCTAAATTGAGGCCATTGTGAATTTAGGATCTAGGGCAGAGTGTTAAAAAGAATTAATCATTAATGAACCAATAAAGAGTATTAAAAGACAAATTGGCTGAACCTTCCTGGCCTTTTTTATTTCCTTCTGTGGAAACAAAGTCTAGAGTGCCAGATGATAAATAGCTCCAGTCCAGCTATTCTTGCAGGATTAACATTGTAAAATCACAAATAAAAAAAGCATTCGCTTTTAGTGCTTTCACCAAATAAAAGCCCTTCCTTTTGTGCCTGGTTTATGTATGCAGAGGCAGCCTTGAATAAACATCTGCCTTCAGAGCAGCCTGCTAATTCCTGCTTTTGCTTCCTCTTCTCCTGTGCATCCCAAGGAATTGATTAGTGGGCAAGTATCCTCAGCAGCAGTTTCTGTCCTGGTGGCAGGTATCTGCACCTTCAGCACTGCTTACCTGGAGTTAATCCTCTCCTTGTCCCTCCTGCAGCATCTCTGCCATGGTGCCTTGTCCTCCCTGCAGGGGCAGGCTGCTCTCCAGCCCTGCCGGGCACTGTCCCCTGCCCACCCGCTGTGCCAGCTTTTGTGCCAGCACCCAGAGGGACTTTGGGGCAGGTGGCTACCGGGGCAGTGGTGGGAAACTGTTTTCCAGTTAGCTGGGAAAGCAGGATCTATTGCTGGAAGGACCCACCAGAGCTGAGTTAAGGAGTGGGGCCTCCCAGAGCAGCTGAGCAGGATTTCTGCTGTTGGATCCTGCTCTCAGCGGCAATTGGGATGCACTGGGGAACGGTGCCCGCTCCTGTGTCATGAGTGAGTTGTGTCTCTAGGTGTGGAAATCAGAAAACAGAAATCAAATTGATTGTACTGCTTTCATCTCAAGACTTGAGATTAAATTAATTGAGATAGAATTCATCAAAATATTTCAGGGAAAATCCAAGGATTTAATTTGATTTAATTCAAATTAAATTTAATTCAAGGATTTAATTCAAGCATTTATTTGAATTTTTCACCTTTGATACTATAAGAATTTTAAATGCAATTCTTGCTGATGCATGAAGCTGCAACAATGTGTTTAAATGTTCTGTCCTGTGAACTGTTGAGTTTTCTGCATTAAAATTGAGAGGAAGCAGCCCTTGAAAGAAGTGGGTCCAGTGCCTGAACTGAACGTACAAAACATTTTAAACCATGTGAAGGCTCTGATGGTAATCGGAGAATTTGGATTGATTTTAAGTTAATCAGGCAGGTTATAGAAATATTTCTGGCCTCTTCCCTCTTTGCTGCCTGAGACCCCTGGTGGGTGTTTGCCCCTGGCAGAGGGTGCAGGCTTTTGGTGGTGTGGAGGTGCATTGGCAGTGTTGCTGCAGGCAGTTCTGCCTTAGGTACTCAGAACAGCTCCTGCAGCTCACACGCTCCCGGATGCACTCACAGGCAAAAGAAATTTTAAACCTGACAAACGTGAATTCTCTCTGGGTCATTCAGGCATCAGAAATGTGGGAAGCTCATGAATACGTGTCTCAGAGCACTGTTTGACTGAAAGAATAAATTTGAATTCCTGCTGGTTTGCTTTGTACCTGGCAAACTGTGGGAAGAAACAACACAGGTTGTAGCTGGCTTCCTCTTCTTCCTCCTCCTCCCAGCCCACATGAGCTCCAGCAGAATTCTCAGATGAAGTCTGATGCATTTCACCATCTCTGAGAGTCAGAAAAGACAAAATAGCTCTTTTCCTCCCTTACACTGTAGAAATTTTCCATCATATCTACAATATCAGTGCCTCTGTGAGAGTGGAAGCAGTTGGTGATTTAGGAATGGTTTGCATTTTGCTGTTTTGCTTTCTGCTTATCTTTGGATAGGTGTCAGCATCGTGGTCCTTAAAGAGGTTGGCTGGGTGCTGTAAGCCATGCTCTGAGCTCAGCTGATGGAGTCAGCAGATACTTGTGATCCTTGGTGTCTGCCACACCTCATGTGCCTTTCCAGCAAACGGCCCTTGGTTTCCTGTGCCACGGGTTGGGAACATGGAGCTCTGCCCCAGTGCAGGGCAGACATGTGGCTCCAAGGTGAGCCTGCACAGGTGAGCCTACAGTTCTCTGAGTGAACTTGCTTGGGTGGATAAACAATTTGAAAAGCTGAAAAGGGCTCAGCGAAGCACTCCCTGGTTTGCAATGATGCGTGTCAGAGCAAAATCAGCAGATCCTGGTGTTCCTCAGAGTTCAGTGTTCTCATCAAGAGTAGGAAGTATGGTTAAGTGCAAATGGGATTGAGCTTTTATGGTAGGACTTGATCTTTTGCCCTCTGAGTGTGCACATGTGAAAAGGGAGATCTGGCAGTGGGAACAAGCTGACACTGAAATGTGCTTCTGAATGCTGCTCATTATTTTTGTTGAAAGAAAGAAAGGCAGCAGATGCAAGCCTACAAGCTGAAATTGCATTTATTGTTACCTTACAAATGTGTGTTAATCCTTCCCTGTGCAGCCTTTCACACATCCAAATGATAATCTGAGCTCAAAGCTTTCATCATGATAATGATAGTGATGCCAGCACGTAGAGGGAAGAATGAGCAATGGTGATGCTAGAGACTCTGTTATAATACTGCTTATTACTTGTAGGACTTATTTAAAATGTAGTGATCAAGTGTGAGTAACTGGTAATAGAATACATTTTTCAAATCTCAGTGGTTTCAGTCATGTGGCCTCCTGGGGTGAGGAGGTGTTCTGTGTGCTTATGTGTGTGTATCATGTCTTTGATGCTGCTATATCTGGTGTGTAAAGGAAAAAAGAAACAACTTGTTCTCATGTGTCCCAAAAGCGTGGAAGGCGTTTCACAGTGATGCTGTGGTGTAAACCACAGACTGAAAAAAGATGCTGCACTCACAGTTGTGACTGCTACCGGGAAGCATTACTGGAGATTTATGCAGTGTGTCTGGAAAACCATGGAGAGGCTGGAGAGCTTGAGAGAGGCTTCTCTGGGACGAGCAGCTTCCTGTCACTAATCTGGAGAGTTGTAGGCAGGTGATGCCTTGGTAAGGCTAACCAAAAACAGAGGCTGGACAGAGCTAGAGAATAAAGTAGGTATTTATTGAAAGGCCTTTAGGGTACACCTTGGGCAGGACAAGAGCCTGACTGGGGCAACACCCAAGATGGACCCAAAATGGTCACAAAATGGTCACAACATGGAGGCCCAGTCACCGCTTTGTCACCTCACACTTTTATAAGTTTTGGTCCATTTGCATTTTGGGGTTTACTTGTCCAGTTACAGCTTCAGGTTGTGAGGTCCCATCCTTCTTGTTCCTCCCTTCAGCCCACCCTTGTTGGTGCTTTTGGGCCTGAAAGTTATTCTTGGTCTCCAGCAGGAAAAGGATTTGTTTTGTCTGCCTGCTCTGTGAGGAGAGCTGACTGACACTGGATGTGAGGCTCAGAACTGCACCCCTGGGCAGCACAGGATCTGAAAAATATGAAAGGTCAAACTTAAGGCATCACAGGTACCACACCAGCAAACACAACTTTCCCTCTGTTGTGCTTGGAGAGCGGTTCCTGCTGTGGGCTGCAGCGAGGCCTGTGGAGTGCTAGTTGCTGAAGGTCTTCTCAACAATCTTGGGGCTGTTGTGACATGATTAATTTGGATTTAATTTAAGAGAGGGAGTAACAAGGGATTTGGAGGTCAATGCATCTGGTTCTCCAAGCTCTTCCCAGGAGATAGAGCCAGGATAAAACCAGCAGGAAGGAGGATTGAGCGCCAGGAGCAGCTGTGCGTGGCAGTGTGACTTTTCCAGCTTCTGCAAGCCGTAGGAAGCCTGGAGTATTTTCTCTAAGCCCTTCTCTGAAACGCTCACCCCACGTAGATTGGGTTTTTAGTTTGTGCTGCCGACATCTTCCCCAGTCTGGGCAGCACCAGGAGCATGAGCCTGTGCTCTGACTGGCACCTTCCTCACACAGGGCAGGGTGGGGTGCAGGGGGACAGGGGGGTGACTTTGTGGCATCCGTCTGTGAGGAGGTACAAGTGTGACCTTTGTTTGAGGCTGGGGAAAGAAAGCACAGCAGTTTGCAGGGGGTTAACAGGAGAGCAGTGCAAGGAGAAAAGACAGCTGAGCCAAGGTGAGCTGAGGAGAGAGGTGAGCCTTGCCTTTTGGCTGGCTGATGCTGGAAATGTCCACAGAGATTACACTTGAATGGTTTTCCGGAGATTTGCTTTTGTTTTGTAACCATTTTGAGGATAACTCAGCAAGCTCTGAGGAAATGAGCTCGAGCACTGGGAGGTTTGTTCTCCTCCTTGGCTGGCAGAGTTGCCTGTTCATGTCACACACACATGGGCACCACTTTGTCACCTCAGCGCCCACAGCCGGGCACCGGCTCCATGGAGGAATGATACTGAAAACATCCCACTCTTTAAGCCTAAACGACACAAAGAGGATTTCCGTGTGCTGTCCCAGGCCAAAGATTGGTTCAAATTTAATTTTTCCTCCCTATTGCACTGGTGTTATTGTGGATGGAGCCTGCATTGTGCAAGCTCTCAGCTGAGAAAGGATTTGGCATCATGTGGGCAAGTGCCTTTTGTTCAAAGGATTGCAGTTTGCATACTCAACAAAAAGAATCTTCCTTTTATTTAGACAAGATCAGTGAAAACTTCTCGAATTGCCTTTTAAAAATCTTTTTTTAAAAGGAACTTGTCAAGCTACCAAGGGGAAAAAAACCAGCAGGTAGAGCATGCAACAAAATATAAAGAAGTAAAAAATAACTTCAAAAGCTTCATGTGAAAAATTCAGTCTTTGAGCATCTTTTTCATTATTTATGTGACAGGAAGTCTTCTTTTTCCCCCCCCCCCCCCTTTTTTTTTTTTTTTGATTCATCTCTCCTCTTCTCTCCATTGGATCTATGGGGGAAAAAAGATAAAAAACTTGCTTCTGAAGAGTAAATTTTAAATTTTGTTCCTTTTTGAACTCTGCATAACAAATTGCAAAATCAAACTAATAAAATAAAATGGAGGAGGGGGGTGTCCCAATTCTTTTGGTTGGGAGATGTCTCTGGTAATACGTAAGAGATGAAAACATTCCAAGACGTTTCTGTGGAAGTGTTTAAAATAGTATTGGGCACCAGTCAGGCTTGTGAGGAACTGAGACAGGTCCGTCATTCAGGGGCCTTTTCCCTGTAACTCTCTGAGGGACTCGGTGATGCCTTTTAGACAGGTCTACAGCATCTGTTTCTCTTTTCCTCGTGTTGATGATGGCCCCAAGCCTTCCCTTCACCCACAGGCAAGCTGAGGACACCATGATAAAAAGGATAAAATTCCTTTCAGTAGAAAACAAAGGTTCTGAGGTTATTTTAAAATTTATAATGTCTAATTTAGCTAGTTTTATTTAAAAACAAACAAAACAACCAAATATCTCAACAGTCCTGAAATGGAATTGTTTTGTTTCAGTACATGGAGCTAACAAAAACATACAAATCAGTTTGATATCAAACTATTTCCTACTGTGGCATGTTTTTCTTTGCTGCAGTCCAGGAAATTAAGCTGCACCCAGAGGAGGGCTTGAAGAGCTGTAAGGGCAGTTTGTGATTTCTGTAATGCTCTGAAGCTGAGTAAATCCATGTGGTTTGATGACAGGGAAAGGTGTATTCAGGAACTGAACTTGTGGTCTGAACTTGTTCTTCAATAATAATACATTGATGGCAGTAAGAAAGCAGTGTGATACAGTGGGAATCGTTTCAATCCTGAATATCCTACGCTTGTGGAAAAGTATTCCAGTGTAGCAGGTATTAGTTCACTTTATTGTTTTCCCTGAACAGTAAAATCTGAGGAAATTTTCATAGTTGAAAAGTTAGAATTCTGTTTTCTCTCAGGAAAATCACAGTTATTCCTCCCCCAGTCTTTTATTTGACAAGACTTGCAGATTCCAGTGTGTAGATACTTAAAATTTCTCTTTCATTTCTAGAAACTGTCTTCTGGCCATGCCTTCTGCACTGATTCCTGAAGGACTTGTTACTTTTGGGGAATTTGCATGTGGTATAGCTTGGAGCAACCCCTAGAACAGGTGTAAAAGAAGCACGTTTGTTTCCTTGTTCTGTTTCTACCAGGATTAAGGAGTTTGAGGACTGTTTGAATTTTTGTTTAGCTCCTGAAGTGAAATACTTGAAGTTTCCTGCTGCCAGGCATCACTCTGTACATGTTTGCTATTAGGATGATCACTCACTACTGATCACTGCTAAATGTTGTCTGGGCATTCACTGTTGTGTGACTGACATGCATAGAGAGAATTGTCATCATGTCTGGATTTATT
Source organism: Cisticola juncidis (assembly GCA_013400215.1). Lineage (NCBI taxonomy): Eukaryota > Metazoa > Chordata > Aves > Passeriformes > Cisticolidae > Cisticola > Cisticola juncidis. Next base: position 126,853 of record VXBR01011816.1, on the reverse strand, counting down.
TTTGTTTTTAAGACATTCTTTCAAATTCATTAACTATCCCTTCTTCACACTCTTCCATGTCTTGCATCTTCTTTTATGACTGAAAAGTCACTTCCAACATTGAAGTGCAGTGGAAGAACTCGTTGGGCAGAGTGAGGGTGGGAGGATGCTTGGAAATGCACTTGAGCAGTGCTCTGGTGTGTGAGTCACAGACCTGACTGCTGATGATGCAAACTACTGGTAAGCAAAGCACCATTTTGGGGTTGTAAGCTACAGATTGTGTCAGTAGCTGAGTTGTCTGTGTCTTAGTCAGGTGTAGCAACTTCTTCCCAAAATACTTAAAATGAAAGATAAGCTCTAAAGAGATGGATTAACATTCTCTTCCCCTTGTTTTGGTTCCAAAGGGTATCATTGCTCGTCGTGTCCTATTTCGCCAGGCATCAAATGGTTCAAAAGATGATTTTAATTCATTTCAGTTTTGCTGCTGTACTTCTGACACTTCTTGAGTGATATAGTATGTGACAGGGCTTGAAGTGAAACTTTATTCTATAAATATCCTCTCAGTTTTAGTAAAAGGGCAAACTCCACAGGCAATTGCACTGAAAAGTTTTTGACTTGTCCCCCATCCTTCTGTCAACCCAACACAGAGCTGAACCATCCTTGGTTTGCAATGTGGATTTCATGACAGCTTCAGGAGATGAAAATAAATCATGCAGAGAGCTTCACTTGCTCCGAGGGCTGTGTATTGCATGAGCTGTTTCCACCATGGGCTTGCTCAGCAGTGGGGAGCTAGCATGGCTTTGTTTTTCTCTTCCCTGTGTTCTTTGCCTGGTCAGTCCCAATTGTTTCCTCCTGCCCTCTGAGCTCCCTGCAGCCTGGTCCTGCTCCCTTCTGCATGTGCAGTGTGCTGCTCCGCACTGTTTCAGCAGCTGCCTCACCTTTGTGAGGCCATTGCCTCTTTGTGTTATTTATTGTTGTTTGCCAAGATGCTGGAGTTGTGCTGAACTGTGAATGATTCCTCCTTTCTTACAGTTGCAGTCTGCTATGTGTCATGTCTTTAAGACAATTTCATGCTCTAGATCAAGGAATTTCTAATACTGTGTTTCTGTCTGGAATTTTACTGGGAGAAAATCTAAAATTCTCGCAGATGGCATCTACCAAAACTACCCTTGCCTGGGGCACGGGCAAGTTGTGCATGAAGAGTGGTGCTGGAAGGGTCATGTTGGATATAAGCTCTGTCTGGTCAGCTTTTCTTCCCTGCTGTGGTTTCCTCTAATGCACTGCATGCTGGAGCAGTGCAGCCACCTGCATTTCCTGCAGACCCAATGTGCAAAGGATGCTGTGTGGGACTGCAGCAGTCATTTGTATCGGTCAGCAACAAGTGCAGCACATCCTCTACCACATCATGCCCTGGGCAAAGAAGCCATTTGGAAAAAATGTGTGTAAGGAATAATACATTATTTGACTGATGATAGCCTTGAATGTGAAAAAATCTGAACAGAAAGGAAAATACTTCCTTTAAACATAATAAAACAGAAACTCCCAAGGTTATTTAAAACAACCAGGCAGTTAAAAGGCAGGGCAAAGAAGCAGAAAAGTCCAGAGCACACAGCTCTTCCCTGGTCTGCAGGACAATGGGTTTCACTTGTTCTTTATTTAATCTATTATAAGGGAAATTAATGATTTTGTTTTTTCTATTTGGTAAATTTCTTTGTGGTCTTTAGCCAAGATGGGAGTGCACAGAGTGCTGCTGAGGCATAGGGAGATTGGCTGATGGGCTCATGGGTGGCCTGGAGTCAGCTCTTGGGGCAGCTCTAGGCAAGGCGTTTGGCCCGGTTTGGGACGTCTGTAGGTCCCTGAAGTAATCTGAGTAATGAGGAACTGTGGTAGGGTGAGTGGGCATACAGAAGGACCAGGACCATGCCTGTGCCTTGCTGGGCTGGTTCTTGCTTGTGAAGTCTGTCCCCCACTGGCACTCAGGAGCCCCAAAGCCTTGGGGTTGCTTTCCTCCAGAAGCACAAAGTCAGGATGCTGTTTCTCCTGAGTAGACCTTTGTCCCTGTGCCTTGGCTGCTCTGAAGCCATCTGGAGGTGCCAGTGTGCTGCCTGCCAAGCCGTGCTGCCACAGTATCACCATGGTCTGTCCCCTGTGTGGGCTGGCAGAGGTTTGCAGGTGTCACTGCAGGTGTCGATGCTCACCTACCACAGGCTAAATGCTTGTGGCAGGCTGCTCCTGCCAGGGGACACCACAGCCCATGCTACAGTAAACACCTGTGGACTTGGCACCTTGCACTCTTTGGGAAGAGGTGGCAGCCTGATAGTTTCTCTTAGAAGAAAACAGAAGTATTTTAATTATATTTAGTATTAGTCCTGCACAGACACAAATGCCAGCATGATTTATATAATTTAGCTGTATGTTCTTCTCTGCTGAGTTATGTGTAATTGTGTAGACATGGTCACTTTAAATATTTTATTGGCTTGTGTAATGTAAGACAGAGTGCAGCCTGTAGAGCCAGGAAGAAATCTTGCTGTATAACTTCTATTTCATTTTATTTCAGTAGTTTAGTAATTCATTTTAGCTGGATTTGAACATCAGAATGAGCTCGTGGTTAGAGGGTAACCTGCTACAGTAGTGTTTGGATGGACAAGTCAGATGGCTGAACAGCCAGCAGAGATGAGCAGTACACATGTTGGGGTTGGCAGCTGATGAAGAATATCCATGTTTGCCGCTTCAGAGGCAGCGTGTGGGAAAGGTTTGAGCTGGAGAGAAGCTTCATGACAAGGTAGGGTTGTGTCTCCTGGAAGATGCAGGCACTTCCATTTGGGAAACTCTCCCAAAGGAGAAATGTTTTAATAAAGCAGGAAGGGTTCCTTTGGCCACCAGTATTATTTTCTGCTGTTCTACCTACAGGCAGGATTTTGTTTCTGCAGCATGCTCCTCTGCTTCTTGTCCCTGCTTATGAGAAAATAGGTGGGGGCAAAACTGCATCTTTGCCCTGGACACTGAATGCTGCTGGGCTTGATGGATGTTACTGTAGTTGGCAAAATGCTTGGTGTAAAAAGGGAGTCATTCTTTTGTGCGTGGTAGCCATTGTGTTTGAGATCATCTCCTTGCAATCAGCAATTCTTCATTGGCTGTGGGGCCTGGTTCAGTGAAGTGCTGAATACTTCTGCAGTGCAAAATGCACTAAGGATGCTCAGCAGCTTTGCAGGCTCTGATCTCTGACTGACACAGTACATGACCCATAGATCACCTGATTTTTGTAGTCGTTTGCCTTGTAAAAAAATCTGTCATCTCTATCAAGAGACAATATATGTATTTATTTGTGGGATGGGTGTTGTTAAAGTCGGATGTCACCCTTGTCAGGTTTTGCCGCTGGTTATGTCATAGGTGGTTTGAATATGACTTAGTCCACCGAGATATTTAATAACAGCCCATTTGAAGTGCAGTGTCCACAACAGCTGCTCATTTTTGCCTGAAACAACACAAAATCTCCCACTAGCATGCTTTTCATTTGGTGTTGACTGGCTGGGGTTTCTGATCTCTTCTGGTTTTATCTGCATGGAATTTTTTAGTTGCTCAGGTAGATTGCTGGAATTCGAAGTGTAAAGCACTGTGTAAATAAAACAGTTGTCCACCCAAAGAGAGTATGCAGGAACCGTATAAATAGATTATAGTAAGGGTTTTTAGGAAGCTCAGCTGTATCTCAGCTTAAGCTCTATTTTTTGCTTTTTCATTTTTTTATCTCCTTCCTTTCAGGGCCTTGTGTAACATAGCAGACTTTTGAGGCTGATGCAGAACAAGACTCTGTCACCTCGTGTCTGCTCTGTTGACAAAAACATGTTATTGTGGGTGACCACAATGGAACTGAATAGATCCAGGGCTTTGCATCTTGCTCTGACAAAGCAAGAGAAGATCAAACCCTCCACACTTTCAAAGAAACGAAAGACTTTATAGTCTGTTTGAGTTGAAAAATTTGTACTCACAGGCCTTTTGGTTATTGGTGAAGCCTTTTCTAGAGGGATGGAACTGATCATAATTCAATTGTCCAGATTTTGTTATGAGTTGCTTTGATTTCTCTGAAATCATCAAGGCTGCCCTCAAGAACTGAGATGTAATAGCTCTGAGCTGTAATGAGAGGAGGGCAGGGCACAGGAGTGCAGAAACAAGCATGAGCTGCTGCAGATCAGGTTCTGGCTCTGGCCCTGCTATGTCAGAGCAGCCTCTGTGGTCCCAAACCCTTCAGCCCTTGTGCCCAGTGGAAACCATCCCTCTGGGGAGCTGCTTTTTCTGTCCTCCTTCAGCAGATCCCTGCTGGCAGCTCCTCTTGGAGACTGAGTTTCCATGCTGGCAGGCTGGTCACCATTCCCAGTGCTTTGGGTTTCTGCCTGACACTGCTTTTGTGTCTTCAGCACAGCCTGGCAGGTTTCCCTCTGCCCTCCCCCTGCTCCCATCCCATCTATGCAGGCACTGGTAAATCATTTTAACTCTGCACCTTGCCCTGGTCCTGCTGCAAGGCTTGGCTGTTGGTGAGGCCATGTACAAATGGTTCAGACTGGTTTTGCTTCCAGGAAATTCAGCTTCCCTTCTTTACACACGAGCTGCCAAAAGATCACAGCTGCTGCGAAGACTTAAAATCCAAACAACCTTTTGATAAGTTACGTTGGTTAAGGCCCTTTGGATTAGAGCCAAACAAATGCCATGTTTTGGCTTGTGGATTGTAGAGAAATATTGGAGACAAAGATGACAGATAGAACTGCATAAATATGGGAGGTTTTTTTGACAGTTTTCAACCAAGCAACAGTAACTTTAGGAAGTTATGAAGGGTTGAACAAAATATTTTGCATAGCTAATTTCTTTATTTTGGGGCTGACCTTTAAATAAATCTAATAAACCTCAGAATTGTTGCCATTTGAAATCAAAAGACAAAGTATCAATTTCTAATGTTGAATGTCTTTTGTTACTTTTAATTGGTATTTTTCCTTGAAAAAGTTTGTCTGAAAAAATATCACCTACTGCTTATGATGCCAGACAGCATATTTTATGAGACATTTGTGTTTTGACAAAGCAAGCTCTGTCATACAATTTGGTTTCGCATATTTTTATACCAACATTTGAATGTTGGGCTTGAACTGCTCAGCTGTAAGAAAATACATTTATAATCTCCTTACAGTCATATATTCGTGCATGCTGAAAGAATTGGTTAGAGTAATTTGTAACTCTTCCAGATAATTTTAAATAATACATGGTTTAGAAGAAAAAAGGAATGGCAAACAGAAGCTCAGAAAGCAGCTTTTCATCTGATCATGTGAAAGGCAACTGCAGTATTTCCAGCAAAGCTTGCCAGTGACTAAATGTTGCTGATGGAAGGATCCCACACTTGGATTTGAACCCATTGGCCAAATGTGCTGTATAGGTGGCCAAAAGGATGAATTCTCCTTTTAGAGAAAACACCTGTCCCTGCTGCCTCCAGTCCTCTGCTGCTGATTCCTCTTGGCAGCAGAAAGGGATAGAACAAGTGTGCTCTATTTTAAAAAGTACTTTTGTCACTCCAATAATCTATTCTTACCTTCCAGATGTACCTCTTAAAATGCTTTCTCTAAGTCTGTCTATGCAGTCTGCATCTCCTTTGTGACTTCCAGTGCTTTCATCTTTGGACCTAATTCTGGCTGAGGGCAGAGGGAGTTTTGGTTCAGTAATGACCAGAGCACTGGGTTTTGCCAGGAGCTGTGTGGACTATGGATTAGGGGAGGCAGGAGCATCGTGGGGCTAGTATCTTGCTGAGGCTGTGTTGCTGTGTTTGATACTCAGCTCTGGGGAAGTGGGAAACATCACACACACAGTGAAATGGTTGTTGCACTGAAAATGCTGGCTGAGATCTGGACAAATGACTTGGCTTTCCGAGTGCTGGGTGCTTAAACCTCTCCTTTTTGAAACAGAATTTAGAAAGTTGTATGCATGTATTTCTCTAGAGACTCTTCTGTGGCGAGGGAGTCTTTTGACTGTGCTGTTTGTTTGTGACACGCTCAGTGCTGGCAAGTTCTGGGATTGTTTGATCTGGACTCTTTTCATAACCATGTTTCAGGTAGAAATACTCATTGTTTCAGAAGAAAGCTGCCAACAAGCTTGTTTTGATTCCTTTGTTTGAACAAATGTTTGTGACAATCACCTCACCTCCAAGATGCACAGAACATTCATATGAATGCAGCCAAAGCAAGTGAAATAATTTATTGGAGCAGATATTCTTAAGAAAACCAGCTGATGTATTTGAATGGGGCCAAAATGTTTTTCATCTTGGAGGCTGACCAGAGAGAACTCAGGATCCCAGCTGGAGCTGAGAATAGGAGATAGGGTAGAAGAGCTTTCTTGCTTTGTTCTTTCTTTTCCAAGCCTCAAGAACTTAAATTCCCTCCTTTGCATGTGTGTGCCAGGAGGAATGTAATTATCAAAGTGATAAGAACATTGATTAATGCTGCCTAGGCTGTTGATAACACCTGTTTTAAAAGGTGAAAGTTTTTCAGTGTGTACGCTCCAGTGTTGTAATATTGGAATGTGTAGTCAAGAATTTAGCATTTTCCTCATGACTCCTGGTGTGTTGAGTCATCACACAAGCTCCTATTTGCTCTTTATTATTCATTTATTTCATTACCTTATTTGAAATGACTTGGAAGAAAGGGTATCAAAACCCTCTAGCTTTTNAAAAAAAAAAAAATTCTATTTACTAAGCAGCAAGCATCCGCACAGTGCCAGAGCTGAGCTGGAAATAGAACAGTGACTTCACCAGCGAGTTTTATAATGGAAAAACTGCAGTTAGCATAGATTTTGCAATGCATGTAGAGCAGTGTGAACAGCTTTGCAATGACTGAAACTTCATTATTATATCAACACGAAGAATGAGCCAGTTTTTAGATGGGGAGTCAGTTCTTTGTTGCTTTCTTCCTGGAAGTCCCAGGGCCATAAAAATTTAACAATCTGTGAATAAATAACTGCTATTTAGCTCATCAGAGATGGTGTTCCAATTCTTACTGACTCTGAATTTGCTTAAAGCTTCTAGATTTAATAGGAAAACTGCAGGTGCAACTACATAATTGTCTGGGTAACTATTACAGCTTGTAATAACATTACTCACAGTTTAATACTCATGGTATTATGGAGTATACTTGATTTTGGGGCAGAGCAGTGACATACAAAAGCACCCTCTTCAGTTAAATTCTAGGAGACGGAAAATTTTTAGAATGTTGGAGGGAGCTATTACATAAGGACAAATATTTACCTAATGTAATCAAACTCCTCTTTAAATCAGAACAATAGTGGGAGTGCAGTTACTATGGTTCTGTATAATTTTGTGCTATATTTGACAGAATTTGGCAGGACTAAAGCCACAGCTGATCATCTGATTTTGAAAGGGAAGAGAAGAATATGTTAGGTTTGCATTCCCAATCTATCCTCAAGATGATGGCACATGCTCTCTTGCTAGCCCTGAGCAAGAAAACACAATCCCAATAAATATTTACCCAAATCACCTTGCAGCACTGCAGGGCTATAATGGTGAGTGTAATTTTGAAAGGTCCTGCCTTTGGATGTCTGCCTCCTGCTCTGGTTTCAGAGACCCCCTGCCACAGCCTGTGTCCCCCTGGGGCCAGCAGCCCAGCCATGGGCTGGGTGATGTCACCTCCTGCTCCGCCCCAGCCTGCCCAGCCGTGGGGTCCCACTGGGCTCGAGCCACTGGGGATCTCCCAAAGTGCTTCTGGAGGCTGAACAAAGCTGGTGGGTAAAGCATTCTCCCAGTTATGCTCTGGAAATCCTGATTTTCTGACCCCCAGCTGGTACTGGGCAAGGCCCCATTCCCCTGGGCTTTTCAGGGGTGCAGGATCATGTCAAGTGATGGACAGATGGAGACACTGAAATTTGTCAGTGTGCTTTTATGAGGGTTTCTATTCATTTTTTTGAATTAATCTTTTGCAGTTGGGCTAAATGTGAATTCTGCCTGTTGTTTAGGGCTTCGAACGTGAGTGTGCAATAATTGATAGGAGATAATTAACACAATGACAATAAATCACCCAGCAGCTTGAGCCATCTGATATGGCACAGTCTTTGTGTGCATCATGAGTAACCTTTCACAGACCATTTCATGCTTCAGCACAGCAGAAAATAGAAGTGCAGGAGAGGTAACAATGTCCTTCCCTGACAACACACGACACTCATTTCCCCTGGTCTATCACCTGTTTCTTTGTCACATCCTGTGTCCACTGGCACTGGAAAGGCACAGAGAGGTTGCTGGCAGGTTGGGGGGTGCCAAGAGTGCTGGAGTGGGCATTGCAGGTGGAATGGACATGGTTGGTTGTCCAGCTGATACCCCAATGGACTAAATGCTGCAGCTGGAAGGAGGAAAAGAGTGTGGCGAAAGGAAGCACTGTGTAAGATGAAGTTGAGAATATGATTATTTTTCAAATGTACCATCAAATTCTGGAAATACTGATCTTTTGAAAAAAGCATGCCAAATTTACCACTTATGTAGAAAGATTGTATATTGTTAATGCAATGAACAAAAATGGCATTTTTGTTGCACTTGATGAAACCACAAAAGATGAATTCCCTTGTTCTTAGAAGTATTCATGTCTATAACTGAATTTTTAAGATGTAATTTTAAATACTCAAGCTTTTTCTCTCAGTTTACTGTAGAAGTATTTTAACTTCATTTTTATCTGTATTGAAATAATGAGAAGAAATGACATATTGAGAATGCAGACAATATGAGAATATATGCATTCAGACATCTAATTTTTATTTGTTCCTAAGCAATTATGACAATCTCTTTTAAGGAGCAGTGCTCCTTGTAGTTTATTGTGCTGGATAGGTTGGATAGAGGTAATCCAGTCTTGCTGGTCCAGTCTGCAGTTCTCCAGTTGAGTTGGGCCGTAGAGGCGTGCTGTGGAGAAGTATAAAATGCTGAATTTTGGGGTGTGCAGGTCATGTTTGTGTTGTTGCTTTCATTATTCACAGTATGCAGAATGCTTTCCTTTCTGAAAAAGGAACTCACACAACAGTCTGAAAATTGCTGATGGCTCGAACTCTGCTGGATTCTGAGCCAGCACCTTCCAGCAGTGACCTCTCCTGGCAGCGGGCTCTCCTGGCAGCATGCCCTGCAAGTAATGACCAGAGCACTGGGTTTTGGAGTGCTGGCCCCTCTGTGTTGTCGTTCTCCGTGTCCATTTGGAAACAATCATGTTTACTTGGCTTTCTGGGTGCAGTTGGAATTACTGCTTTCTTGTGGAGCACTTCAAGGAGGTAAAATAAATGCTGGAGATGTTGATTTGTCTGGCTTCTCAGAGGAGGAGCTGGCTCTGAACATTCTGAAGGCACGCTCTGGACACCAGCACCTTGGATGGTGCTTTAGGAAGTTCTGGCCAGCCTTGGCCCTTGGTCTCTTCCCCTAGGCAAGCTGTGCTTCCTCCAGAGCATGTGGACTCCCCTTCTGTGTCTGCTTTCTGCCTCCCCTCCATGCAACCAGCTCCCTGCACTTGTTTTATTCTGTGAAGTTCAATTCTTCTTTGCCTAGGGTAAACTCTTACAAATTGTTGTAAATAGCATTGCTTCCTTCCATTAGCAGCAGAATGATTTGCTTGCTTTGCTGCTATTTAGGCTGGCTGAAACAAGCTTCTGGCATACAATTCCTTGTCCTGGTCATTAAACCTGTTAATAATGTGCTGTGTGAGGTGCCATCTGTCCATTCAGAGATACTCCTGTCTGCTGAGTAGTAACTCACTGTCAGATGCTGAGGCAGGTTTGTGTGGGGCTGTTACAGAGGCCCCATTTGTGTTTTGTTTTTATATGGGATGAGGGAGGAAAGACTAGATCTCATCACTGCTCTTAGTCCAGGGAAGTTTTGGGAAAGCAAGGGGATTCTCAGTGTGTAACAAGTGACATAGAGTGAATAGGCAGGGTTGGGAGATAGTGAAATTCACATCAGTATCTAGAGCAATTTATGCTAGAAATAAGAGGAACATTTGTATCATTGGCTTGGGAAGACTTTAATTCAGAATGGCAGTGGATTCTTTTTCAGCTGTTTTTAAAGATGAAATTTATCTTTCTGAAGATCTGTAGAATATCACATTTTGAGCAAGGTTTACCTTAGAGCCGTAGGAAGGGACATCAGGCCCATAAGCTGAATCTGTTTCACAGGGCACAAACCAGGAGGTTGTCAAGGTCATACTCAGGAGAAAAGCATTTCCCTTATTCTGGTCCCGCAAAAAAAGCCCCGTTGACAGTCATTTGTTTGTATGCTTATGACCTCTGCGAAGCAAAATCTCAGTTTAAATTACTGGAATGGTTCGGTCTGGTTCAGCATTTATATTTTTTCTTAAGATTTCAAGGTTTCTGAATGTTGTCCAAAACTCACACATTGTAAGGGCTCTTAAGTAACAAAACCCTGAGGCAGGATTTTGTTTGTAAACATAAACTTTACCCTGGACTCCCTCCAGGACTGTTGCCCGTGATCCTTCCTCTCTGTGGAAAGCAGGCTTAAAAAGCAGCAGTGCTTTGATTTGAATTCTTCTCAATTGAAGTTTGGGAACTAGTCTGCTCAAGCTGCTAAAAAGAATCAGTGAAGTAACTTCATTCAGCTTCCTAATGCCTTTCCCACTGATCTTTCGTAAATGCCAGCTTTTTTTGTAGCCTGTATTAGAGATTTTGGGTGAATTCCTCTTTAAAGATAACATCTGTCTTCCTATCTAGAAGATATTATTGGCCCAGTCAGAGAGAACCTCTTCCAAAAATGGTAGCTAAAATTATCCAATGAGATCCAACAAGAGACAGACTAAGCAAGCATAAACATTTCATTTAATCTCTCCATAAAGAATCCATTGGGAGATTTTTATTGAAGGCCATGTACGGTAACTTTTGCAGTAAGTGACAGAGAGTGCATCATTTCCCCTGGAAGGCAGGCAAATGGAATAGAAGTTCTGTCTTGAAGGCTGGGGCAGCCTGGGTGGCTCATCAGCTGGATAACCATGTGAGAGACCCAGAGGCAACTGCAGGACTGTCATCTCAGCTGTTGTCAGTGGAACTGGCCAGGGGGGTGGCTGCTGAAGGCCTTTCTACATGGGCATCTGGTTCTTGAAGCAATTTAATGCTGCCCATCTGTGCTGCCCATCCTCTTCCAGGGGAGAGCAGGAGTGGAGGAGTCATCTGGTTCTTGGGAAGGGCTTTACAACTGCTGATCCACCACTATTCTGATCTCTCTTTGCCTGGCTTTTGGTTTGGCTTGTATTTTTACAAGCATTATTTTTGAACCATGTTCCTGTCTTAAGACATGGTTGAAATTTGTAAAGAAACTTCATAGGAGAAATGAAGTAATAGAGGGATGGATAGTTGGACAGTGAAAGTCTCTAATCTCTTTTTCACAGGAAATGAGGTTAAAAAAGAAAGAGCTGGTACTCTTTCTGGGAGCTGTGTACTGCTCCTTGGACAGATGTCTGCATTCTTGGATTAGTCAGGATAAATCCCCAGATAATATACAGGAAGAGCAGTGAGTTGTGAAATGCAAAATTTTTCTGCAACAGGCCAATTAGTGTTTTGCTTCTGCATTATTTACGCATTCTTTACAGAAGCTCAGTTCAACTTGATGGATAAACGTTTTTTCTCTAGAGCCATGTTGTGTATGTATACACTACCTCTGTTGCATGTTGTGAAGGTCAAATTTTAAATCTGCTCTTAAATGAACACTCTGCTGCATATTCTCTGCCCTGCTGTCACATGTATGTACTCATTATATCGACTTGTTTCTGTACCAGATCCATCGTTTGCCTCTCTGTGTATGAAATGATGTTTAATGAGTTTTATACCAATATCCTGCCTCCAGATAACTCAGTTTAAAAATAGGTTGGCTGAGCTGTGTACAGATGAGATACCTGAGGTCATCAGTATGTCATAATTGGGATTGCTTTAAATGATGGGACAGTGTACCCCAGCTATGAATCAGATTGTACTCAGGGGCTTTAAATGAAGGAGGGCAGATCAGTTTTAATGTCAGGCTTGCCAGGTGCAGGTTTATGGGGTAGTTTACCTCCTCTCACCTCAGAGATGTCTGTTCCAGAGCTCTAAGGAGCCCTTCGCCGCATCCTGGTGTCTCCTGTACCCCTGCCCACCCTGGTGGTACCTCAGCAGGGTTTAGGCACCTCACAAGGTTTTCATTCCCATGCTGCTTCCAGAGCGGGGTAAGACAACTTGCCTGAGGTCACCCCAAGGAGCCTGGTGGCACTTGGAGCCAGGCTATGGTTCTGAGTCACCGTCAGTGTCACTGCCACGTGGTATACCACAGCTCATCTCTCCGGAGCTTCTATCTGGCAGTGAGAACAGGCTTCAGAATGGGCTTGATGTATTTATTTCTACTGCCTGTCTTTTCATTCTGTAGGACGCGTGTTTCTGTGCTGATTCTTGAGTTGTTAATGAAGTTGAGAAGCAGTGAGTAATTGGGATGCAGGATGGGAATGATTACCATTCTTCTTTAACAGAAGCTTGAGTGAAAATTTTACTTGAAGCTCATTTCCACAGTATTGTTATGCAAAACAATGGAAAGAGCCTGTCAGCTTCTGATTCTGGGATGGGGAACAGTTGTTTTTAGTTTGTCTTCCAATAGAATAAATCCAGCCCCAGATGTCTAGGTTGAAGTCTGACCTTTAATCCACGACATGATCACAAAAGGCTTTTAATATAAAGATGTATTTTAAGAGCTTCCTTCCCCACCCAGGCTGCCCCCAACAACAGAAGCCTCTTGTTTTTTTCTTTTTGTATTACAGATGCTCATTTGTGGGGAATCCTATAAACATGGCATCTGCTGCCAGTGATTTTGGAAACCACTGCTTTTTGTCAATGGCTCCTTTCTGCAAATGGCTCAAATTAATTTTTCTGCAATTCTAAATATCTCTTTCAAGATGTTCTAGCTACTCCAGCTGAATGGCAGGCTCTTGGTGTCAGCCTAATTCACCTGAGGGTGCTGCCTGCTGTCTTCTGACGGTTGGGCAGGATGTCTAAGCTATCAAGAATCTCTGAAGTCAGCATCCACACTTTGGGGAGGAAACAGAAAGCATGTGACCGTCATTGAATGGGAGGCTGACAGAGCAGACTTCATTTCACCAAAGTCTCATCCAAACTCAGCATTGGTATTGGTTGGAGATAAGCACTGAGACTCTGATCTAAACTAGGATACTTGTTAGGCAGATCTGCTTTAATTTTAATACAGATCCATTTATTTTATGCTACTTTGGAAACTGTGGAAGAAGAAAGTGGTCTTCAGAATTGTGTTAAGGGATGAGACTCAGATTGCTGGGGTGCTGTGTGTACGTTTGCCTTGTCCTTAGACTTTTTCCTGAGTAGCCACCATAGACAATGTCAAGAAGACTAAACTGGGGGGTTGGTGAGTTTCTCATTTAGGCAGTCTGTTTTGTTCTTATGGTACATTTGCCTTTTGTTTGTGATCACAAAATTTCATAGTAAGGAAAATGATAGAAATTTCTTTAACTTCTTGGAAACCTCCAGCCTGGAATGAAATATTCCTTGCAGTTGTGCTGTTGAGTTGCTGGATATCCCCTGTGGGTAATACAGCATTAACATGCTGATGTGCCCAGCAAACCAAAGGAGGAAATTGGAACAGAATCTAAATACATCTGTATTTGCTGTTGCAGCAGGTTTCTTTAATAAATGCTTCTGGCCAGACTGCAATACCCTGTAGCAGGTTCTTGCCAGACATGGATTGTCTGTGTGTGTGCAGGCTCTCCTGGACTGGTGCCCAAACAGACCTGGAGCCGTGGTGCCCTGAGGAGCAGGAGCTGCACTGAAGACTCAGGCAGGGCTCAAGAGCTGGGATAGACTGGGGCAGATTTTGGACTCCTAAAGGCAGCCAAACAGTGTTGGTTGGCTCAAAATAGTGAACTGGAAGCATCTGCTAAATGCCATCCAGTAAGGTGGCAGACAGAGATGCCATGCTGTGCATTGAGGGCAGGGAGTGCTTGGGGAGGCTGCAGGTGTGCATTCCCTCCTGCACTCCACTTGCTTCATTTCTCTGTCGTAACCAGGGGTTAGGTGGTGGGTGATTGAGCATTTTGTTGTTTGGGCTGGCTTTTTGGGGAGCCCAGGAGTGTGATCCTTTCCTCAGTCCAGGTTCTGCTCTCCAGCTGAGTTGGTCCAGCAGCATCTGCTGCCTTGGGCAGGGAGTGGATGCTGGAGAAGAGGCAAATCCTAGACTGACAGAAGTTTGAGAGCCATTTCCTCTCTCACCCCCGTTTCCTCTCAGTACTGCCCACAGACAGCAGTGGAGGCACATGGCTGTGGCTGGTGGGGCTCCTTGCAGCCTCCTGGTGAGCTGAGCTTGGCAAGAGCTTTCTGTGAAACCAAACTTGGATTTTTTTCACCTTCCTGGCTTATTGGAGGGCAGATTTGGAGCTACCATGGGCTCTGAGTTCCATAAGTACATTATTCCTCTGTACTCTCTGACTGATTTAACCCCTCAGTAGATTTAATTTGAGAATGGTATTTGTGAATTATAAAATGATGCTGTAATGAGAGTTGAGGGCTCATGTGTTCCTTTTGTAGCATCACAGCACCAGGATTTCATGCAATGGAGAGATAACTTGGCACCCAGATTAAAAATAATTATACTTGCAAATTTCATTAACTCCTCGAGAAGTGCTTTTGCCTGGAAACTCAGCTCTGCTTCCTCCCACCACAGTTGTGTCAAAGCCTCCCAGCTGAGCTGATTTGAGCCAGGTCAGGGAAGTATGAGGAGGGTGCAGATTTTTTTTTTCTCCCTAACTGTAGTCAGAGCAACGTGAAAAACTTCCTAAACATCAACAGTCCTCTTAACTTGGTGATGCTGTGGTGGTTTATTCTTTCTAATACTGTTGGTTTAAAATCAAACCAAACTGACACCCTTACTGGGAAGTGAAATAATATTTGTCCGAACTACTTTGGGGTCTCTTCAATGCCCTGGTACACTGAGAGGACCTGGCAGTATTTCCCAGCAGTATTTCAGCAGCACTGCTGGTTTACAGGGAGGCATTCCCAAAGCAGAGGAGTAGCCTTGCTTGGATTGCCAGGCATCAAATCCTGGCAGGCAGAGGCAGTCAAGTCCTGTGCCTGTTCTTCACTGGCTTTGTGTCAAAATGAGGTGTGTGGGTTTAAGGTTCTCTGCTCAAAATCAGTTTAGGAAAAGGTAGAGTGTGTTAGACAAACAAAGGGAGGACTGAGAAAATCAGAACTCTTGTGCTGATGATAGTGGGAAAGCAGAACTGAGCTGGGCTCCAGGAAATGTCCCCGTCCTTAAAACTGCTCTGAGAACTCTGGTGGTACAGCTGGGATTGTGTAGTGGAATGAGCGGGAAGGGCTGTTGCTGATGCCACAAGTATAAATAGAAATAAATATTATCCTTACATTTATTGTGAATATGAGCTGTTTATTCTCTGGGAAATACTTTCCTCTTGGTGTTTTTTTGTTGGGTGTTTGTTTGTCTGGTTTTTTGTTGTTTGTTTTGTGGATTTTTTCTATTGTTTTGTTTTTGGGGGTTTTTTTGTTACACTGTTGGAGGAGCTGCACAATAGCCTTCACACAAAAGTCAGAATTCAATAATGAAGTAATAACCTGGTTTCACAGAGAAGTTAATTTTTTACCAGCTGTAGTATCCTGAAGATAAAGACATCTTGAAGTATAAGCGCCATGAAGACAGGCAAAGAAGACCATCCTGGCAATTTTTATCTAGCATGTAACTGAAGAGATACAATTTAGATATCCTTGGCATAATAAAGTAAACCCCAAAGCATCTCAAGATCATGTTATTATTGAGGAAGGAAAGATGCAGGAGATAGTCCAAAAGCTAAATTCTGTTTTCCATTGACAGGAATAAGTCTTACACTTTCTGTGAGAAGAGACCACACAAAGCAGACCAATACCTCCTGTGTCTAAGAGATTAAAAAACCCTTCCTGGGTGTATATTTTTTTTTTTAAGCCCAAACCTTCAACCTACTCAGCTGCCTTTGCTTTTGAGCTTGAAAAGGTGTCAAAACTACTATGGCAACACATAAACATAATTCTCTTTCCTGAAGCAGTTTTGGCCACTTCAGTTATGATAAAAAGATTAAATGAAAGTTGATGTTTGCCTTGTAACCCCCAGCTCTCTGCACCCAGCCCAGTCTACAGCAGAGGATGACTCAAGATATTTCCTTTAATTTATGTAATTTACAGTAATTAAAGTCCTGGGTGTCTTGTTATCTCTGGGTTCCATTTTCAGGCTGATGCTTGTTCTGCTTAGAGTCTGAGTCCTGCTCAGGAGCAGCAGCCTGAAAAAAAAGTCAGTTCTGTAACAATGTTAATTTCACAGCTTTACCTGTAAAATAGGTTAACTTAAAATGACGGGAATAGAGAACACCATTGGTACAGCTGATAGATCCTTTACATTTTTGATACTTCAAATCTAAATATTTTGTGACTTATGGTGCTCTCCTCAAGTTCTCATGGTGAATGTGTGCAATTATCTCTACTAAGTGCTTCATTCTCCACTGAAATGCTACACTTTTATCTTCATTCTCATTTATTAGTTCTTTCTCGCCTTCTACACCCAGAGTACACTGTTCCTGAGGTATTTTATTTGAAGCAGAGTGCAATTTAGATTACACTCTGTGAAATGAATTTCAAGAGAGACTGTCTATTAAAATCGTGGAAGAAATCCCCTGTAGTGAGGTGTTAGGAGCAGTACGTGGCAGAGAGTTAGAACCAGACATCTGGCCTAGTAATGCAACTGCTTCTAGAGCTGAGGGAATGAGGGGGCCACTGGCTTGTGTGTGACATTTCCTGGAATATTTCAAGGGTTTTACTTTATCAACTTCCATCAGTAACCATACTGAGCAAAACCTGCACCACACTGAAAGGATTTTTACCTTGGGAATTGACTTGAAGCTGATTTGATGGTAAAGATTCATGCTGCACTCTTGTTTCAGTTCCAGTTTTGGCTACACGTCAGTAACAGCAAGGGATTTTTTTTTTCTACAAAGCAAATTTCTGCCTCATACAATTGATACTGTGTTTTATAGTAGCTAATCTTTTTCTCTTTCATATTTAAAAGAGTTTCCAAATGTTTTTCTGTGCTGATTGGATTTAATTTTTAACTTGGCATTAGAACTGCTAATAATGACAGTTCTTTGTAGGATAATTTTAATTTTTAATACTGTAGTTATTTTTAACGTGGAGACATGTAGCAGATTTCATCTTTCATCTATATATAGGCTCTTTTTGCATGAGAAGCTTCTCACCAAACCCTAATTCTTCCATTATTTTAGCAGAGTTAAAGGAAGCAACACCTGTAAAGCTGTTTAATGTCAGAGCCTACTTCACGTTCCCCTTATTTAGCAAGTGCTCTTGACTGTCCCCATATTTGAGCTTCTGAGAGCCGGATGAAATCCAAGAACTGGGTCTGTTAGTTGGAGATCCACACACCTCTGACAAAGCCAAAAAACCCCCAAAACCAACCTGCAGTTCTTGGGAGGCTTTGGGAAAAACACTTGAGAAGCTTCAGCATTTGGTCCCAGAGCATTTCTTTGCCATTTCTGATGTCTTTTGCTGTGGCCCTGCAAGTGAGCAAGCTGCTCTATCACTGAGCGAGGTCTGGGGGCTGCTGTGCCCTCAGCAGTGTGACAGGAGCAGTCAGGAGGGGAGGAGAGAGAAAGAAAGCAGTTCCTGTTTGCAGGAGTTGCACAGGTGTTCCTCTGGGAGGGGAAGCACAGAGTTCTGTTTGTGTCTCTGGTGGGAACTGCGGAGCAGCAGTGACCCAAGGATCCCATACTCTGCGTGTGTCAGGGATTCGTGTTCTCACGAGAGTTTATTCCTTTTAGGGTGTATGGTCCTGAATTTCTTCGAATGCTGTGCAGACTGATCCGGCACTGTACTGTAGACGTGGCCAGCACCAGTCCTGCCTGATGTGTTATTTCATTGCCCATTTTTGTTCTCCATGAAATACAGAGACTGATTTCTGCTGCTTTGCCTTCCCACGTTCCTCGTGAGTTTGTTCTCCCAACACAGGTCCTGACGGAAATGTACAATTTGAGCTTCCTCTCATTTTTGTGCAGAACCTCCTGCTCAGAGGTAGCAGTTCAGTGTTGAACTGCTCAAGTTTCCCCCTTTACTCTTCCACTTACACACATGCTTTGTATCACAACTATTTCTCTTGTAATACGCTTTTCTCTGGCTCTTTGATGTGAGGCTTTCATTGTTTCTCTACTGTTTTTAAACAGGTGTGTGTATTTGTGGTGGTTTTTGTGAATGATGTAGGTACCTGTCAGAGAAATCACTTTGCTGAGCAGCAAACTGCCCACTCATCTCCAATACACTGAGAGCAGGAACAAGTCATCTTGCTTCTAAGGAAGAATTGGCAAAGTTTGGAGATGCGTTGGAAAAACATTGCAGTTGTGGCTGTACTTGCCATGCTGACTAGCAAATCGTGCTGCTCTCAGAAATACAGCTCAGCCTTGTTCTTGTAACAGTCATGTTTGCAACCTGCTTTAGCTTGAAGGATTTGTTCACTATTTTTTATGTGCAGCTGTTATAGCCACAAATTGGTGGTGATGTCACAGAGAAGTCCAAAGTGCCTCTTTCCAATCCGATACCTTCCCTACAATAAAACTGACGTTAAACACTAATGTGTGTGCTTCACTGATGAGCAGAGAGTTGTACCCAGTGCATTACGTTTTAATTCCTGATTAAGACTTTAAGAGGATGTCTTGTTCTATTATCTATGCAAATTGGTGGCAATGATGGCAATAAATCAGAAAAGAAGGACTTAAAATAAACCGCATCAATCGACTTGATGCACGATTGATTTCTCACGCTCATCAAATCCCTGGGTGCTTTGTGGTTTTTCTTACTGTGACAGGATTATTTCCCTTGATCTATGGTTCTGAGTGGTCTGGATTTGTTTTTATTTTTTCTAAAATTGTGGCTGTGCTTGGTGAAGTTTGTAATTAGGAAGGGATATGCTGATTCAGGCAAATAGATGGGCTCATCCAGAATTACCTTTTAGAGAGCAGTAGAGAGGGTTTGGTTTGGTTTTATTGGCTTGTGGTTTTTTGTTTTGTTTTCTTTTTTTCCTGTAGTGTTAGTTTAGTTTTGGTTTTTGCTGGTTTATTTTACTTTATTTTGCAGGAAGTGTCACTTCTGAGACATTCCCTGCAATATTCCGCCTTCCTTTATTTCTTGTACCACTTGGGCTGGAGTAAAATATGGATTATTAAAATTAAATTAATGTTGAAAGTAGTGACATCAGAGTGATGTTCTGTCTTAGGCTCTTCAGGAGAGAGATGACTGCTCTTGCATTTCTTTCTTCTCTGAGATACTAGATCATTTTGTAGAATAACATGAAGTGTTTTGTAGTGACAGCAGAACTTGATATTCACTAATAAGTTAATGACATTGAAAAGAATATATTAAGTGTAGAGACAGATTTGTCTGCTGTTAATATTACTGGGAGCAGAATTAGGTTCATAATTCATAATATGGATTGATGTCCTCATAATATATAAATAATAAAAGAGCTGTTAATATATTTCAAGTGAGTGAATGCTGATAATACCCAGAGCTAACTCACCATGTCATTGTTGCTCATATTTTATCTTGAGAATAAACTTGCATGAGCTTTTGAGGCATCTGAGATCAATTGATCCTCACTGGCTGTGGCTGTTCTTTAACCCCAGCCAGCAACTGAGCCTCCCTCCCTGCCATGGGATGAGAAAGAGAATTGGAGGGTAAAAGAGAAAAGTTTGGGGCTGAGATAAAGGCAGCTCAGTAAGTAAAGCAAAAGCCATGTGTGCAAAGCAAAGCAGGGAAATAATTTTCAGTTGCCATAGGCAGGCAGGTTCAGCATCCTCAGGAGAACAGGGCTCCACCACAGGTGACAGTGACTTGGTACACCCTGACCATGAGGCCACACTGTCTGAGATGTCACTGGGGCCAGCTGTGCTGGCAGTGTCCCCTCCCAGCCCCTGGACACACCCAGCCCGCTCACTGTGGGGTGAGGAGCAGAAAAGGCCTTGCCCCTGTGTGATCTCTGCTCAGGGACAGCAAAAACACCCCTGAATTATCAGCACTTCCCAGCACAAAGCCAAAGCACAGCCCTGGACCAGCTACCGTGGAGATAATGAATGCTGTCCCAGCCAAGGCCAACACAGCTGTCAGGATATGAACTCAGCCCAGAGAAAATACAAGTTAGTGGGATTTTGCTTATGCCTCCTGTGGTAAGAGAAGCCAAGGCAGCAGCAGCTGTGCTGGTGGAACATTTCTGCTGGTGTGTGGTATCTCCACTGAGCCTTGCCCAGTGTTTGCAGAAACAGAGGCTTAGTCCCTGGGATGTCCTGTCTTTGTCTCTGTTTGTGCTGAGTCCATAAGAACTCTGCAGAGTTCACCCACCTGTGAGGCTAGGGAGGGTCTGGATAATATGCATCCACAGGAATTTCCACTGACGGCTTTACCCGAGAATTTGTCTGAATAATTTTCAGTCATATGGTGTCTCTGATCTCCTCATATAATGAATTCCATTTTTCATCTACTGAAATTTTGCTCAGTTTCATGGAGTTCTCTGTAGGATTAAAGATAAACTCATTGAGATAGGAGTTGGGATTTAAGAAGCTTGATGTTCTGACTCCGTTTGCTGTGATTGACTGTATTTTTTGTGTTACACTTTTCCAATATATCAAAGGCAAAGAAGGGTTTTGTTTTGCTGGAGTGGTGAGAGAGCCAGGATGGGTTTGCCATGTTATATATGGATGTAATAAGTAACTCTGCCTGCTAAAGGGAGAAAAGAGCAGTGGAATTACAGTGGATGAGAAGAGGGAGAATGGAGGAAAGGGGAGTGGGACACCAAAGCAGCTGGTGATATAACATGCATATATGGAGCAGTTGGTGTATCTCTGGAATATTGATGATGGATTCAGTTCCACCAATACATTATGGAACTTCCATAGGTGAGTGCCTTATCTTTATAATTTAATTTTTATACTTGACAAGCAAGGAGAGGGTAGATGTGTGCTCATGTGAGTGAGGCAAGGGATGTAAGGTGAGACAAAGAAAGAAATGAGGCATCTTGAAGAGTGTATCTGTAAAGAAACTCTTGGGACCATTACAGCCAGCAGTGATGAAGTGCTCTAATACCTCTTTCAGTAACTAAAAGACATGTCTCCTTGGAGGATTAAGGGAAGTGTGAATCCTCTCACAGATGGGCTTTTTGTGCCCTGCTTGTGAAATACTTATTCCAGAACCATCAGTGGTATGTCCAGCAGAATAGTTCATCCCAGACCTTGTGGACACGAGCTCTGCTTCTGCACAGTCCAAGTGAGCAGCTTCCCAGCAGTGGAAAGATGGCTTCAATCCTGAACTGCTACCAAAATCAAGTTTCTTGTTGCCTTCAAAGCAAGTAGGATTATGGTTTCAGTGCCACGGGGTATGAGGTTAAATGAAATGCTCTGCTGTTGGTGCTTCCAGCCTGAGATGCCACAATGAAAGGAGCATGGGTTCCTTTACAGCATCCATAGCAATTAAAAAGAATTCAAGTAATGAAAGCTCAATTTGGTTCTTTAATTTCATTTAAAGTGTTTCTTTAAAGTGATTTTAGTATTGAAAGTTATTGGACTGTAAAAGAGACCAACTGCTTTAGCTGACTTCTCGGAAGTAATTACACACCACATGCTGTGCTTTCATAAAATAGGATCTGTTCTCTGAGAGCAAGGTGGGAAACAGCCAGGTGCAGCGGAAGTTTAATTGCTGAACATGCAGTAAGTCTGCAACGAGCTTTTAAATTTTTACAAGCAATCGACTGACCTAAATTAATGAAATCTTAATGAACAGCAATTTCACAAATTAAGACAGATTTTCATTTCAGTGCTCTTGGTGTGGAAATCAACGGATGTGTGAGGTTTTTTGTTTTGTCCAAAGCTAGAACATTTATTTTGGTAAACCAGTGGAAGTCTGCTTTGGACATAAACCAACAGAAGTGGGTCATTTTGGTGAAGGAAGATGTTCTGTTGGTTCAAACATCCTGCTTGCTTTACTTGCACATTCTCAGTGCCATGAGGAGAACTTTTTCCTATGTAGGTGTTACCGTTTGGGCCTTCCCACAAACTTCCAGAGTATGGGAATTGCATTGCCTGTAAGTTTAAGGAAAAATACCCTTTTTTTTTCAGCTGAATTTGAAAGGAAGCCTTATAACCTTAACTAATTTCCATGGGAAACAATTTTATGTTGGGGTAGAACTGAACCTGAGGGTTACATTTTGTTTCTGCTCTGAGATATCGTGAAATTCAAATGGAGGAAAGGCAACAGGATTGCATTGTTAAAAAACAGTGAGTCCATCTTCTCTGAACAATAGAAAGGTGTCACATTTTCACATGTGTTGTTCACACATGTTTCACACGTGTTGCAGGGTGACTCCTGAGTGTGGCTGTCCCCTCCCAGAGCTGCTGCTGGGGCAGGGACTCCCCGAGGTCACTGCAGTGGCCTTGAGCTGCCTGTGCTGCTGGGGTCCACTTCATTTCTTGTGCTTCACGTACAGTGAAACCAAGCTGGTGTCTTTGTCTACCCAAAAATGCAACACAGCAGTCAGAAATGGGTTTGTTCTCACCAGAACTTTCTTGCCAATAATGAGAATTTTAGGAAGGGCTGTAAAGACATCAAGAAAACAGAAATATGCCCTGTAAGCAGAATTCCTGGATCTTTTAATCTGCCACTTCACTGCTCTACCCTGTCATTGTCTCTTAATACTTTTCCATTTTGACTTTATAAACGAAACTTTAGCATAGAGCTGAATACATAATTGCAATTTTTGGCTCTGCGCTTGATCTAAAATAGCACATAAAAACAAAATAGATACGCTCTGAAACTAAAAGAAAATTTGTCAGCATGTCCCACTGGCAAGAATATATGTTTTTAACTCAAACCAAAAATAAAAATAAAAAACCTTTGAAGCTTCTTTATCTTCTTGAAATGAGTTAATTGCTAGAGAATCATGATTCATAAAACAAGAACACATCTGGGACATAGCGCTTTTTCCCAGTGGTTCCTGGATGAGCTGATGAACCTCGGATTGTGGATTTGAACTCATTTCCCTTTTCAGCCTGGGGGAATTTAAATGCCTTTCTCCTTCATCCCTGGAAAGTATCTTGCTGCTGAGTGCTGGAGTCACTGTGGGCTTAGCTGATTACTCAAGGAAATAAAGCAGTGTCAGGGGAGAGAGGGAAAACTTCTCTGGCTTTCTTCAGCTCTGGGAGCCCTGAAACTGTCTTGGACAGGGAGGGCTGGGGGTCAGAGCACAGGGCAGGTGAGAATGTCCCAGGCTGTGGGACAGGTGAGTGTGAGTGTCCCAGGCTGTGGGACAGGTGCAGGTGACAGTGGGGCTGCTGACACCACTGCTCCCCTGTCAGCCTGGCTGAACTTCTCTCTTTTGCCACCTGCATCCACTTGGCACATTCAGACCAAATCCTGGCTTGCCCAAAGCAGCTTTCCAAACAGGTGATGTGGTAAGCATGTTTTTCCCTACCTTTTCTCCATAATGGAGTGCATTCTGCTGCTGAGAAGATGTCTTGCCCAGCATATGAAGATCAGTGAATCTCAGAGTTGTTTCAATTAAGTAAATGCAGTGGGACCTCACAGTAAGTAAGTAGTACAGTAGTAAATGCACAAGGACCTCACTTGTGTGAGTTTCCCAGTTGACCTGGTCTGTGCTTCCCTCTTCCCCTCCTGCAGCTCTGGGGGCTCCCACAGCTCTTCTAAGACAAGGGTGTCAGTGACAGTGAGGGGGTTTGGAGGAAACCCCAGTAACAGGCATTGCACATGAAATTATCGTTCTAAATGCTGTGGGCACAGGTTGTGAGGCTGTGCCTGGACTGCAAGGCTGCCCTGGACCTTGATGGACATCTCGCTGTCAGTGCCACTAGCATTTCTTGGCATTAAATAGAATCTGGGAAATTCTTCCTTTTGCACTCTGGGCAGTTGCACAGAGCATTCTGTGGTGATACGGACATGTAAGTTTAAGCTTAACCCCCTTACAGTTGTTTTACCCACTGTGCTCATGTTGGTGTATTTTTATGCAGTGTGCAGATGTTCTCACAGAGCTGCAACATCCAGGACACCTTGGCCTGGAGGTAAAATAAACCATCTGTCAGGCTGTTACAGGACACTTCTCTGAAGGTCTCATGCAAAGCTGGACCCTCAGGACAGCCCCCACCCAGCTGGGGCATTGAGGGTGCCCAGTTCCAAGTCAAAGATGCTCATTTCTGTTTTCCCATGTCAGAAGAATCCCAGATTTTTCAGTCTATACATAGCACAGTCAGGGAATTTTGTATTTTGAGCACTTGAAAGTTAATCCTGAGGAAAACCAGTGCTCACTGGGAAAAGTTTGGGTAGTCCACGTTGCCTGGGATTAACAGACACAAGCTGAGGATGTTTTTGTGTAAAGGTGGAAAAATTGTGACCTGGAAGAGAAAACTGAGCATCTCAGGGTTTTTCAGGAATATCTAGGTGAAGATTTAGTTATAGACACTAGAAAAAGAAAAAGGAAACAGTGATGACTTATTTTATATGTATTTGTATCACTTTTTTCTGAGATCTACTCTTTCTTTTTCAGAGAGAAACGCCATTATTTTAACTCTTATCTGGCATTTCCTACGCAGTTAGTTAATTCATTAATAAAGCCTAATTTATATACAGTGATAATAGCTTGCAGGCTTTCATCCTCTTTCATTCTCACTGAACGATAAAGCTGGATGATTTTTATGTTGCCTTAGCTAAATCCTCTCTAATCAATATATCCTGCAAATCACCTGACTGGGAGTCATTTGAAGGGGATAAACTCCAAAGCCTGTGCTTTGAGATGAACCATCCAGTGAGTAATATTTCAAACAAGCAAATGGATTAGAGCATTTCACATACTTTGCTGCTTGTTTGTTTGAAGTGCTACTTCCTACTGCAGGTTTTTTCCAAACCTGGTTTTGTTCTTGCTTCTGAAGATCTGCCTGTGACATCATGACATTACCTGCAGGGTTTTGCTGCGTGTTTAGAATTTTGTATTTTAAGCACACGGGTAAGGGACATGCCTCTCCCAGGCCCTGTGTGCTGGCAGAACAGCAGTGGACAGAGATTTTGCTCTTTGGGACCCTGCAACTTATGGAAAAGTATTTCAGCATCCTCGAGCCTTGCATGGATCCTGGAACTTTGTGGTTAGTGGCTGAAACTGCCACTCTGTAGTCAAGTTAGAAATTGTCCTTTTGAGTCTGCCTGAGAGCGTTTTGCTCCTGTTCAGTTTCCTAAAGTACTTAATGGGGCAGGGATTCATGTAACTCTTCCCTTGAGCTCTCTGGATATATTCAGGAGCTGTGAAACTCTTCTGCATTCAGTCAAGGTGATCACTTCTTAACAAACCTCTGAGCTACTTCTGCTTGAACAGAAAGTGGTGTCAACTGAGTGAAAATCAGCCTAAGTGCTGATGCCCCCAATTTCTCTTTGCTTTATATTGGCTGTGGGCAGAGAAGGCAGGAATTAACTCTGTGGCTGTTCTTTTATTATGTGTGACAAAGAACTCAATTTATTGTTAAGCTGGTGTGGGAATTTCCTGAGGTTAGATGTAGAAAGTTGGGAGCAAAGCAATCTTGTACAACTCAATCAAGAATTCATTCAGACTCAGGAGCTGTGATTTTGGTGTATGTTACTGCTTGGCAGAGGCAAGCTTTAGATTAAGGAAAATACATCTTGAAACGTTCTGTGTTAGAAGTGAAGTGCACAGGGAGCTTCTCGTCTTTGTCAACATTCAATTGCTCAGTGGAAATTTGAAAAATCTGTGAAAAAATGCTTTTATATTCAGTGTACAAATGGTGTGGGGCATGACCTGAACCTTCAGGCTGGATGAGAAGCCCTGCCCTGCACTGGATGCTGAGCTTCACTTTTCACCTGCAGGGGGAAGGTGTCCTTACCTGCTGGACATGCTGGGCTGGTTATTGTGGGCTGGTGGAACGAGTCTTCAGCTCCCTGTCTGCAGGACCTGCCTTGGTGTGCACCTTGGGATAGATGCTAAAATAGATGGAAGTAACTATCTGACTGAAATTTAAATGAGGGAGAGATGAGTGTAACTTCCTTTGCATTTCAGTTCTGCTTAAAGCAAACAAAACAACCCTCCAGGTATTTGTTTGTTTGTTTTATTTTGTTGTGTTGTTTTTTTAAAAAAATGTATTGCGTTTTGTTTTGAATAGGGTCAAAATGAAATCATGTTTTTGTTAGACATGAACTGAAATTAGGTTTTATGCTTCTCAGACTGGTGATAGATGTAGAGATACTAGCTTTTCATCCCAAGACAGAAAGGGATATCTTTTTCAATGGATTGAAAGTTCCAAGAACTTAATGCAAACACCTGATGTTCCGTGTTAACTTTCAACTGGTAGGGCAGGAGGACGAGAGATTTTTCATACTTTTTTTATGTTTGTCCTAAGTTTAGCTGAAGGCTAAGTTGAAGTATAAGCTTAGTTGAAGGCAGGTTATGCTGCCTGGTGGAGGCCCCCTTGATAAGCAGCAGAGTTGAGTAAGGGTTGATGGCAGGAGTGACTGAGGCTTTCCTGGTTGTGAAACAGGCACAGGGCAAAGATGAGCTGAGACTTGGGAGAACAGCAGAGGCAGTGCTAATTAGAGCCTGTTATGCCATTCACAAGTTAAACCATTTCACCCTTGGCTGGATATCTGAGATTCTGAGCTTGAGGATGCACTTTTGGGAAGGTTGGGCCATGCTGCTTCTTGGGGATGTTAGTGGAGCAAGGACAATGGCACCTGGCAGGGCTGGAGCCCCAGGCTGCAGTTGGATGTGACAAGTTGCAGAAGATCGACACAATTAGTTTAAGGGGAAAATCTATGATCTTCACAAAGATAATGTACTTAGCTGGTTAATAGGGGGCCTGCTGGTCTGCAGATGCTGAGTCATTTACTAATTGCCTCACTTGCATCATGGCATTAAATTTCAGATCTGAACTCTAGTCCTCTGCTATGCCACAGAGTGAAGGGAAATCATATGCTGCCTCCTATTGCTGGCATGCTCTGACCTTTGGAACCTGGGCTCTGGCTGGGACACAGCCCTGGGAGCCCAGGAAAATCACATCCTCCAGCTCCAGCTCCTGGGCCAGCCCAGCCTCCTGCCTTGGAGCAGCCCCCATGTGTCCACATGCCCTGCAGCGAATCCAGGTCATGCCAGGCTGACCTTGGATGGAAATGCATCTGATCGTCTCTGTATTGGCATCTTTAAAACAGGAAAGTTAAATTAGCGATGAAAGAGATTTGGGGGGCATGTGGGTGTTTTTGCAGTACAATGGACAGTGAAGCAAAAGCTGCAAAAAATTAAAATGTTCATATCCTTTGAAGTCAGGCTAGGGTACCGCGATTCTGTTTTGATTCATGCCTGCTGGCAAGAATAAAGCAGGTTGTCAGTAAAGAAAGCCTTTCTTCAAATCTATTTATTACAGCTAGAATGTTCAGCCCACTGGTTGTGTGGTGTATTGGTGCTGGCACCTGGTGCAGGATTAGCAGTGCCTGAGAGCTGCTGGCAGCCAAGGCACAGGGGCTGCAGTGGGGCTGCTCCTGTGCTCCCTGAGCACTTCTTCTGTCAGGGCTGCAGGGGCAGGGGGCACAGCAGTGGCACTGCAGCAGCCCCAGTTGTCCTGGCACTCCCTAAAGTCACTCTGAGTAGCTTTACTGGCAGAAGCAGATATTTTTTCAGTAGAATGGGAAAGATTTAATTTGCTTAAATTGGTTTGTTCCTTGTTTAGGCTGGAGTTCTACTCTTTGTGGTTATACTTCCTAATGCAGTTTCTATTTTGAGTGTTGATGCCAGCATGACAAGCTTTTTGTCCATGAGAACTTTCTGGGAAAGCTTCCTCAAATCACATAGACCCCTCTTCTGCAGCATCTGTTGCTTTTTAGGACCTGTATTGACTTTGCTCCAACAACTTCTTCCTAACAGAGGTTGATGCTTGTACCCCATAACAGAGGTCAGAGTGCACAGGCCAACACCTCCCTGTGCCCCAAAACCCCAAAAGATTTCTGTAGCCAGGTGGAGACACCAGGGGAGAACACAGAGCTGCTACCTTGGTTTCTGGTGAATAATGCTCCCTCTGCTTAGGCTGCTTGTGTGGTGCTGAGCTGAGCATCCTTCTGGTGCACACTCAGAACTTCCCTTCTCACCTTCTCTGGCTTACAGGCTCTGTGAGTTCCACAGAGATCTCAGTGTAAACATTCCCTACCAGAGTGCGTGGATGCCAGGATGTGACAGCCGAGTGGTTAATTATAAATGAAAGAAAAACCCCTTTAAGCCGTGCCAGTCCGTTCAAGTGATCCAGATTTGTCTGATAGCCTGTGTGATCATGCTTCAGTTAACTCTGTCACAGTGCATTTTCTGTGGTTTGCAATCTCACCAATGTTCAACTCATGTTTGTTGTTTTTGACACTGAATTTTGTTGTAAACCTTTGAAGTGGTCAGAAATTATAAGCTGAAAAACCCCAATACTTACTTTTTTTCAGTCTTTCTGCCAGATCTTTGAAATCTTGAGTATAGTATTGATGGAGATTTTGTTTGGAGTAGGAAAAGGGTTTCCACAGGTCATCCAATCAGTAAATGACATGTGATTGGAACAGGCAATGAAATATTCTAATTAGATACCAGTGCTATAAAATTGTTTGAAAATCAACAGATGTGGAGAGAATGGGTGCTATTTTTAGACCAGGACTCTAGACAAGACAATAAAATTCTAAACCAGATTTTGATTGATTTGTAGACCCATGAGAGGATCCACAGACCTAGGATCATAGAACTGGCTGCCTAGAGGCAGACCTGCTAGCAAGTACCTGTATCCCTGTGGCTCTGAAATGCAGCAAGAACAGTTACAGGACTGTGCTATGAGTGCAGGGCTGAATGGAACCTGCTGGTTTTTGCTTGCCTGAGACCATCCCAGGTGTGCTCCCACAGCTATCTGCAGGCTCTGGTCTCTGAAGGTGACAGCACAGAGGTGCTGTTGGTGCTCCAGAGAGGCAGAGGCACCAGGGATACTGTCTGTGCTCCGGAGATCACCCTGGCAGGGAACGTTTCTGTGGCTGGGATTAACTCCAGAGGAAATTGCTGCAGAGAACATGACAGAGAACAGAGCACTGTGGAGTTTTCACACTGGGGAAGCTGAGTATTCCCATCCCCTTTGCAGTATTTGGTTCTCTGTAATGTAATGGTGGTGTGGAATGCTGAGCCCTGAGCCCTGGCTGTCCGTGGTGCAGTGTCCAGGGGTTCTGCCCCCATCTGTGTGGAGAGAGGAGAGCTCCTGGCCCTGTGGCATTGAGCACAGCATGGGACAGAGCTGGGCAGGAGCTGCTGCACCTCTGGTGCCCATGGCATTGCAGGATCCAGCCTTTTTACCTGCTTCAGATAGTCCTTGCCTGCCAGGAGAGTTGCTGGGCCAATGTGTGCTGCAGCTTGGTAATCAGGTCTGCAAACCCTCCTCACCCTCAGTGGTTCTGGCTGTAGCTCCTGTTGGTCTTGACGTTTGCAAGCTTCCCCTCTAGGCAGAGATTTGTCACTATCACTGCTTTTAATAGCTTACTGGAAAAAAATACAAAGATTAAATTTTTTTATATATTTTAATTTGTTAATCTTTTATTATGCTGGAGCTAGAAGTCTCCGAGGATATTATTGGGGTAAATAGTAATTGCAGGGCTTGCTCATGCTAGTATCTTCTTCTCATAGGTACGATATGTTATGGCAGTGTGTCTAAGGCATTATTTTAATTGGTCTGATGCACATCTTCCCAGGATGAATGATTTATCTTCATTTTATTACTTCGTTTCTACTTCATTACTTCATTTGCTACCTGTCATAAAAGAGGAGACAAGGAGGCCAGTGTCTGTATGGAGGATTGCGAGGACCAATGCCTTTTGTAAATCATCCATTTTTATGTCTGTGATCTGAGCTATGAAAGAAATTTGCTGCTCAGCTTCTGATGAAACAGAACATAGTGTGATAGAAAAGCTGGAAGGTCCATCCTGAAAATAACAGGGACAAAAGTTGTGCAATATCAGTGACTGTAGCTTATGTGAGCATAGGAGAGAAAAAATAAAAATGGTACCTTGTTCCTCCACTTCTGCACTTCATGTAAACTTATGCCCTAGGCAATAACAAATAATAAAAATAACAGTGAAGCACGAAATGCTGTACAACAAGCCACGTCTCTGTTTTTTTTCCTTCCCTGTCTTGCTAAGAAGAGATTACAGGCAAAGGACTGCCTTTTCTTTCCAGTGTCACTAAAAGCATTTAAGATTCACTGCAGTTCATTGGCCCTGCTTTCTGCATTATAGAGCTTGAGCAATTTGTGAGAGCAGATCCTAAGTAGAATGGGGATTTTATTATTGGGCAGAGAAGGTCTTTGAAAGCAGAGCAGGAGGCAGATCTGCTGCCTGTGGTGTTTGTCTTCCTGCACTACACAGACCATATTAGGCTGCTTCCCTTCTCCTGCCATTCAAAGTCACATCTAGCACTCTCAAGGACTACATTTTTTCTCCTGTTAGGTGTATGGACTATGAAAGCAACAAGAATTAGTTGGACCCTGCTCTGCCTGGTGCTAGCAGTGTTGGTTATGTTCCAGTTGGAAAGGCTCCTGGACCAGCAGGGTTAGTCTTTTCCTTCTTGTGTTTTTTCTTCCATATTTTTTTCTGCTGTTCTTTTCTTCCTTGACGAAGCTGTCAAAATTCATGATGTTCTAATTCTCTTCAAGTTTGCTGTACAAATTTAGTTTGTAAATTGAAACATGAATTCATTCCCCGCCGTTCTTTGGTCCCATTTATGTATAAGCATCTGCAGAAGTGACTTCCTTGACTTCCACTCCAGGAAGCTATTTTCTCTGAGTTCACAACTATGTGCCAGGAGTGACATTATGTGCTGTTGTTCATCTCATGCACTGTGGTAGGACTGTGATCCTTCCCTGGTCAGCCACAGACACATCTTGGCTGTAGTAATACTTGGAATTTATTTTATTTTGTGTGGCAAGCTAACTCCAGAATGGCCTCAGGGTGATGACTGAGGACTGGCAGAGAGGATTCACACTTACATGGTGAAGAGGAGGAGGGAGAGGGTTCTTTTTGTATGAATCTGGGAGCTGCCAAGCAGACCTGTTTTGGAGAGTTGAAGAGTGGCTTAATTTAAACTCAGACATTACAGGTGAAACCTAGACAGAAGAGCTAAAGTGGGACTTCATAGAAGGCCAGAAACTTTTGCTGGCAAATGCAAAGGGGTTAAATAATGCGTACAACCCATAGGACCTGATTCCTGTGTCCAGAAGATGGGGAGTAGCAGTTTGTGCCCAGCTATGGGAGATCAGGCTGGACAGACAGAGCAGATGTGGTTTGCACAGTCCTGCAGCCTGCTCCTCTTCTGGTTTTACAGACTGGTGGCTGCTCCCCAGCTGTGGCTGCACACCTGCCTCCCACGCCTGGCCCTTGGCACTGGTCATGCCTGGGCTCCTCTCCATGAGGTGTTCCCTGAAGCTGCCCTCTCTCTTGACACTCTGCTTGGCTCTCCTGCCATTGCTCCAGCCTTTGGAACTGCTCAGCCCAAGACCCCTCTCACTTTCTGGTGGTCCTTGTGCTCTGTGCTTGGCCCTTTCTGCATGGGCAGTGTTTTTGGCCAAAGACTCTACCGGGGTTCCCTCTTTTTCCCAGGGAGGTGGCTCAGCAAGTCCCACACTCTGCTTGGAATCCATGTGCCAGGGAAACACAGCCAGGTGAGGCAGAGCAGCTCCTGGTCCCAAGCACCTGGGACATTTTAGGGTTCTTCCCTCCTTATCAATGAGGGTGATTTGTAGGTACATGTATGCAGGGATGCTTTAGCATTGCCTGAGGGTGGTTTTTGCTCATGTTCTGTGGCCTCTTGTAGACCACATGACATTTCAGTGGCTCTTCAGGAACTTGAAATGTTGCGTATTTTTCTAAAAATATGATCCTCTGATTCCTGCTGTTCTCATGGGAGCAAGATCATAGCAGCATTCCAGAAGCTCTCATTATATTTTTACAGGCATTTTCTATCTCTCCTGCTAAAGTTGTAATTGTGCCATTTCTTTTTCCTGAGAGCGCTTTTGGCACTGTTTGCTGAAGGTGAACTTGCAAAGCAGTAATGTCTTGGAAAAAAATCTGCAATTTACTGTATAGAAAATGCCTTGTTCAAAAGCATCTTCAGGCTTAACATGGGGATGACATTGCATGACTAAAGGCCTTAGCTAGCTGACCTTTAGCATCCCTCTAAAAATAGATCCCTTTCAATGCTGGCTCTCTTTCAGCGGCAGTTGGGGTTGTGCAATGGGTCTTCATTACCTCTGGCACTTTCTCAGTGAAGCATGTGCAAACCAGGCAGGTTTTCACTGAATTCTGTGGTAATAGCTTGCATTTCTCACTGCAAAGGCTTCTGTTACCTTGTACTTTTAAATGTCCTTAAATGAAAGAAGTGTTGAACACAAAGATCAGCGCCTGTGCAGTTTAAAGATGCACACGTTTTTTTTAATGACAGTTAAGCTAAGCTTGAACTTTGTGGTTTGGTTCTAATATTAATAAGAGCAGTTCAGAAGTTATATTTTACAACCATCAGTGCTTATGGACTGTTATGACAGGGTTGAGAGCCCTCAGGTTGGCATGGATTATTTAATTAACTGACTGAAGTATGAGTTCACTTTGATGGAACTTCAACTGGGGCTTCTTTCCTGTTCTTTAAGTTTTACCTATATCTTGTTCTTTTTATGGACATCTTTGGGGAAGTGAGGGAAAAAAAATCCCAACAGAACAGCAGGAGTGATACACATGGGAAAGAAAATAAACCTTTGGCTTTTAACTGTTTTGTTACAGTTTACAAATGGTGAGAGAGAGTTTGGGAGTGGGAGCTGTGATTGATGTTTCAATATAAGTGGAAAAATTATTCCAAACAATGTAACCCCTTCTAGTTCTTACTGAAAATGACATTCTCCTTTTCCTCTTGTCAGATTTCAAGACTGGAACAGCTTTAGGACTTCTGGGGATTGGTCTAGATGATCTTTAAAAGTCCCTTCCAACCCAAAACATTCTGTAGTTTTATGACTGTTCTGTATGACATTTTTAACTTAATGCGTATCTTATGATACTTTCAGCTGTTGCAATAAATGCATTTGCATTAAAGATTTATTGTGTGTCTCAGCACTGTAATTGCTGTGGCAGGCACATACCATATTTATACTTCGTAGTATTTCAATTAATGCATGGAGTGTAAAAAAAAACAAACACCAGCTAGCTAAGGCAATAAAAAATGGAAACAAAAAGATATTTTTGGGAAAACATACTTCTGTCTCACAGCAGGGTTGTCTATGTTTATCAGTCTTCTTGGGGAATTTTGGAAAGTGCTGTTCAAGTGCAATTTAGAGTCCATGGCTGCTGTTCACATTCTGTCTCAGCATCTGGAGTTACTGTAATTGCAATTTCCATATTGTGTCTATTCAGAATCAATTAATAGTGTTTTGTTTCATAGAGGAAAAGAAATAATCTTCTGCTTCCTAATGGTGCTTGCAGGAGTGGGCAGATCTGGAAGGGCTGGGCCATCCCCTGGGTTTTGGTGCAGGAGCTTTGTTGGTTTCTCAGGCTGGGTGCAGTGGAACAGAGCTGGGCTGCCCAACCTCACAGAGCCCTGCTGGGCTGAAACAGCCATCTGATCCCACCCCTCCTCTGCAGCACTGATTATCTGTTTGGTCGTTATCTGTTTGGCAGTTCTGATTTTTATCTCAACTCTGAGCCATGTAGCTTCATTCATTATTTTATTTGTGTCTTACCACTGCGCTGCTTTTCAAGCTGTGGTGAAAATTGTCTCTTCCTTTACAGATCTGTCATTGGCATTTTGATTTTCTGGTTTTATTTGCACAGGGGAGATCCATGAAAGTCACTGGCAGTGCCATTTATATCCCCAGTTCAGAAATGACAGTACAGGTACACCCTGTGCCTTCATCACAGCATAGGTCAGAGAGGAGAATTTTGCCATTGTATCTTTCACTCTTTACTTATAATAGCACCTATTTAATGCATTTTTTTCACCCTTTGTTTTTGCATTTGGCCCAATTCAGTTGCTTTTTGTGCAGACTTATTGATTAGATTAGACTACTGCCTGCCTAACTGCAGGATCAGTCTAATTGTAAGTAACAGAGCAAATTAATGAGAAAGTAATAATAACCCTTTTGCTAATGATCCTCTCTGATGATTTCTGTATTCTCTGTGTTGTGCATGGATTTCTGAGCAGGACACCCCGAAACACCCTTCCTGTAGGAGCAGTGCAATCTTTGTTCTTGAATGTGATACAGTGATGCATGAAAATGAGATGAGGAAAAAACAAGCAAAATCAAAGTGATAAAGCACAGTGAAAAAGAACTCCCTGGAAAGAAACAGGGTTAGGACAGAAAATTAACTCTTCCTTTAATATTTGTTTTTCAAGTTATTCTTTCAGTCCCATTTTAGAAGTGTTTCAACTTTGCTACTGATACTTCTGGAATATGGTTATTCTCTGTGTAGTAATAAATTCCAGTTACCTCATAAATAAGCCTAAAATAATTGTGGTGGAAGTATGTACCACAGCCAGGGGGTGACCTTCCTGAGTGACCAGCATCTAATGCCGTCTGCTTTTTATAATGTGCAAATCAGTGAGGCAAAGAAAGAAGCAGATGTCGCTGGGATGACTGTAAGAACAAATTCATGCAATTAAGCCATGCTGTGTTCACATTTTGCTTCTTCCAGAATCAGGTCAATTTTGCATAAAAGTTTTTATTTTGCCAAAACTTGTTGTGCATCTTCTAGCTGCCTTGTTTCTTTTTGGGTTTTTTTGTTTGTTTGTTTGTTTGTTTGTTTTTAATACCACTTGAAGACCTGAAATGAAATTGGACATGCAAAGAGAGAGACATTTATAAAGAACTTTTTTAATTAGCCAGAAGAAACTTCGCAGCACTTTGGTTAGCCTGAATTCTGAATTCTCTTCATTCAGAATGCTTTTTGTTTTATAACACTGGCTCATGGTTTGACATCTTTAAGTAAACAGATGCCCATGCTGAAATATTTCCCTCAAGCTGAAGTGGAGCCAAGGGCTGCAGCACATAGCAGAGCAGTGCTTCTTCTCGCCAGACATCTCCTTTCCATCCCTCTGGGTGTTAAGTTTTACTTGTATACGATTGCCATGAGCTGCAGCTCTGGGGTTTGTTATGTCCTCCAGGTAAGGGAACAGGGAACAGTCTGTGCACAGAGCACTTGTGCTTGTTATCCCCTCAGCATCCCCCTGTCCCACACAGGATCTGCACTCAGCTCAAGTGAGTTAGCAGCTCCAGGCTGCTTGGCTTTTATGCTGTAGGTGCTTCAGGTTTATGATGAAAAGCTTGCTTCTTGGATGATTTCTTCCCAGTGAAAAGAGAGCATTAAAAGAGAATTTCAAAATCTGCGTAAGCAGCAACAGTTACTTTCATGTGTGTGTGCTTGTGCCTCATCTGAGCCAGGCTTTGTTAGGTAAGAAGCAGTGGAAGGATCCAGAAAGAGCTTTTCTGAAATCCTGCTGGTTCCTCGGCTGATCTTGGTTTACTGACACTCCTCTAGATGACTAGAATGATTGTGAATGGTTGCTTTCTTCCTTCCAAGTCTCAAAATAGCCTCTATGATTGCCAGAAGAGGTTTAATAAAAATAAATAATACATAGCGCTTGTTAGCTCGAGATGGTGGATAGCTGCTGGCTGGTAAAACTGCTTTGTCAGGGAGAATTTCAAAGTGAAGCAGAATGGATCACCAGGAAAAGCCTGACCGTGGCTGGGGGGGATGAGGTTGTTCCTGGTCTGCCCCAGGAGGAGGAGGCTGCCCTGCTCGGGTGGCTCTGCCCAGATGCTGCTGGTGGCACTGGGGAGTGACAGCGCTCAGGACACGGAGCTGTCACCCACAGCCCTGGCACTGAGCCATTCTCAGGGTGGATATATTTGCCTACGTACCCTGCAGCAGAGTGTAGTTGTTAGAAGACAGAGTGATGTGATAAGTGCAGAAGGAGAGCTGAAATACCAATAAATCTTGATTACACCTTGCCCCCTTCTTCAGCAGAGGCTTGTCTCAGTTATTTTTTAAATATGGTATCAGTGTACATAGCTATTTAGGAATGTGTTTGTGGAATGGAAGAGAGTGGAAATTGTGAAGTATGTCCTGACTTCATGCCTCTGAAACACAAATTTGGTATTGATCATGCAGCCCCAGTGCAAATCTTTCGTTGCAAGTTTGTGTTTAGAAGGCTACATAAAAATAGATGCACTGTATATATGTGTGTATGTATGTAAAAATGTACTTTTAAAATGTGCAGTGTTTCAATTAAGGATATAAAATGCTTTGTTTTATTTTTTTCATTGTAACATCTTTCATCATTATGCATTCCATAGATGATCAAAGCAGAGGAATGAATGCCATGGGTGGGCAATCCTGCATAGTGATGCAAGATGTCACAGGAGCAGAATATGGATAGACTAAGATAGGCTTATGGATAGGCTTAGACAGTGTTTTCCACTGAACTGACACGGAGAATTTACAGAACATCTCAGGGTCACAGAGCATTGCCAATATTGAAATATATGTCTGTGCACAGGAATGATGATCTACAGGGAGAGCAGATGGGTGAAGGAAACATCCCCCTGCAGAGCTGCTGGTTGCTGGTGTTTTAACTTCAGAGCTTTTCTCCTGGCCTCTGATTAAGAGCTTATAGCAAAAACATCCAGACTTGCAGAGAGAAAAGCTGAAGAACCAGAGACAACTTTTTTTTCTGTTCCTATTTAAAGGTTTTCCATAACTGAAAGCAAGGGTAACAACCCAGGTCAGACAAACTTAAATTAAGATACACTTCGGTTTTTCTGAAGAAATCCTTTCATGATGTCTCAATGGCACAGTAGGTAGTCTTGAACTCTTCAGTGTTTGAACTGAGGCAAGGCATGGAAAAGAGGAGGAGACATTTTAGACGGAAGGATTCTACAGCATTTCGGGAGAAGCTTTTTGAGAACATCTGTCATTGGTCTCTTCTTAGTGGTCGAGGGCTGGTGTGTTTGGCAGGGCTGGCTAGAGGGTAGCAGGACCACCTTGGCTCAGTGCAAGGGTGACATCTCCTGATGGCTCCCCTGAGCAGCCTCGCTCACAGCAGGGCAGTGGCCCTGCTCAAACCCAACCCTGGCAGTGCAGCACTGCACTGATTCCTCCTCTGGCTTTGGTGGAGAGTGGCTGTAATTCTGTACCTACATAGCAACAGGTCAGGGCTTTGGATTTTGGTTGGATTAGAGAAATGGTGATTATTTCAGTTGTCCTACAGACCTGCTTTCCTTTTGGTTAGGTGCTATTTGAACACACCATAAAGCTGAGAAGTTTCTGGGAGCAGTGCAGGCATTTGCTTTAGGCAGCCTTTTGGGCTGAGGTGTGGTGTGCAGGGAGCCTGGGGCAGGAGTGACTTTTCCTGTGAGCTTTCCCAGAAGCCGAGGAGCACCAAAGAGCTGTGCTGCCCACAGTAGTTTGTCCCAAAACCTGGCCCACAAGAGGTATCCTTTGCTCCAGCAGAATGCTCTGGGGATGTGCGTGACCATGGGTGATGCTTTTGAATGCTTCATAAACGTGCATCTGGGCCTGCCAGCTCTGTTGAGGTCACACAAGCAGGGGCATAGCTGTGTGCTGGTGTCACCTGCAGTGTCACCTCCAGCTTCTGGCTCGGCTGGCCATGACCGTGGGTTGAGGAGCAAAGGGCGGAGAGCATGGTGCTGCTGACTCCTGCAGGAGAGGGGAATATTCACACCCATTGGCTGTGGCTGCAGGGAAGCTGATGTTGAGGAGTGTGTCTGGGTGTGTCTGGTGCATTTCCAGCACCGCTTTTATCACTGCATTTTGAAATTAGATGAAAGGAAAAAAATGCATGTTACAACATACTGAAATGAAAGTATATCATCCAGTGAACAGAATAATTTCCTAAATTGACTTTTAAATGATAACACCCAAGTGTGCATGTGCAGCTCAGCAGGACAGTTCCTGTTGGTGGTAGGAACAGCAAGCAAAGCCCCAGCTGCTGATCTTATGGAAAATAAGTTTGCAAAGGATTTGCAGAGGCATGAAAAGCTCTGCTGAGTTGGTTGAGGAAGATATAAAACCTGACTCCACTACTTGGAGAGCTTTAGTGAGAGGAGTTGCTCCAGCACTGCAAGCTGGTGGTGGAGCCTCCTGCGCTCCTGTGGGAGGCAATCATGACAAATATTTTCTCTCAGGAAAGTGGAAGTAATGACATATGTCATGTGTGTACTTTTTGTTTGAGATATGCATGACAGTAAAGAAACAGATGGCTCCTTTAATTCTGATCATGGCATGTGGCTTCTCTGATTATGAGTCTATTATTCCTATACAGATTTTTTTAATAAACTCTTTCTGAAGGGGGAAGGAACTCATTAAAAAATACCAGGAACGGTAATGGTTATTAGGATGGCTATGTCCAGTGAAGTACAAATATGTTGCCTGGAGGAGCCTGAAAAAAACCCAAGCCAACAAGCCACAAATAAAATGTAAATGCTAATTCCCGGGAGGATGTTAGTATCCTTGTGTTCACACAGAGAGCTGAGGCAGTTCTCCATCACACCCTGCTGAGGTTCCTCTCCATCTGCACAGGCTGAGCTCACAAGGCAGCAGTGTGGGGTGCAGCCCTGCACCCTGGAACTCCTCCTGCTGCTGCCCACACGCTTGCAGGACATGAAGGCATGAGAATCTGGCCTGCCTGACTTAAATACATTCGCATTCCTTGCTCCAGATTTTTCCAGTTGCTGCTCAAATGCATCCTGAGTGTTTATTTTTGTTAAAGCGGGGTGGACATGTGATTTGGATGGCGAGTTGGGTAATATTTGCTTTCCCATGGAGCCAGTCAGCCCAGCAGTGATGGAATGCGGAGAAGGTGGAAGTCCGTAGCTCAAGGTAGGAGATGTGGTGCCTTTTCCTCTCCTCCTCCTGTGCCAAGGGGTTAAAGCCTCCAGACCAGGGTGATTTGGCTGTTGTGGCAGGCTGTTTGCTTTGTCCTCCCTGGAACTGTTTTCCTTTGGCTTGTGCCCACAAGGCTCTGCCAGCATCTCTTCCTGACTCCCAGTAATTTCCTTCTTTCCTTGCTAGAACCACTCCTTGCCCTGAGATCCCCTCAGCCCTTTCTCTGCACCCCACAGTGGTGTGCTGGAGCATTAAGGTGCCACTGCTGTAAACCCTTTAGCACGTCTATTGCTGTGAGTCAGTAATTTGATAGAGATTATTAAAACCTTGATGATTACAGACCTTAATTTCACTTCTTAAACATATAAATTGGTTTGTGCTTTTTCTTTTAGTGCTTCCCAGTTGAAGAGAATCCTAGATTCAAACAAAATGTGCTTCCTTCTGACCTAATGAATGTGACACTGTAATCAGCCTCTCAGGAGTCTAATGGGACTCCATCCTGATGTGTGGTTCAGAGCGGTGCTAATTCCTTTAGTCTCACTGAGGAGTGAGATTGGAGCACATTCCACAGATAGATGGGTAAGGCTGGTGTGTTTAAAGTGCCTTTTGGACAAAATGAGGATATATCCACTTCACAGTGACAATATTTAAATAGATCCTAGCTTTCAGTGTGCAGGCTTGGTGACCTTCTGGTGAATTTGAAGGCATGGTTGTGCTCCATGTGATCTGCTGGTGTTTTGAACACTGTGCTCCATTTTTTTAAGAGTCTCCTTCACCTCAGGGATGACAATGTAGGTGGGGAAAATTCCTCCTCAGTCTCCAAACTACTCTATAGAGTAGTTTGGCTTGATTGTAACCTGTCTTTGTAAAAACATCCTACATGCTATCAGTTCTTCACCATGATGAATTTCAGCTTTCTACTTTATTACACTGATACTTTCTGAATGCTTGGGCAAGTGCTGATGGTATTGAAATGAAGAGTGTTAAAAATGAGAGAGGGGTGTGGGAAGAGTTCCATTGTTCTATTTAAGCTAACACTGTCCTCATCTGGGTTTTGAAGGGGGAGTTCCATGTTCCATGGCATGGGGGAGAGGGAAGGAACATCTGGTGGGAAGTTGAAATGCTTGAGAGGTGCTATTACAGGTTTATCCCTCTTCCTTGAAGACAAAACAGTACAGGTATGAGGGAGAAAGAATAGCAGTGATAGAAAATGCACATTCCCTCCATCAGGCTGACTCCTGCAGCAGCGCTCCTGGAAAACACCAGGTAGAGCAAACAGACACATGCTTCCCCTTAGAATGTGGATAAATCTGTGCTTTGAGGCTCCTTGGACCCTTCTAAAGGTAACTCATTGATTAAATTCCAAACCTGGAGCATTAAAATACCCCCAACTTTTATTCTGCTTGCTTGTTTCCAAGTTTCTGTAGAGACTGGAGGAGTTTCTTCATTTATTTCACTGAAATATAAGGCTGAAGGTTAACTAAAATACTATATAATTGTGTGTCTTCACTGTCCTTCTCTTGATTTAATAATTTCCATGTTTTGCCCAAAATCACTCTGTATAGAGAAAGAAAACAGGAAATGTTAATGAATTTAAATTATGTGGATTTTTTTGGCCAGAGAATGTCAAAGGAAAGTGAAACCAAGATGTGGTCACAAATTCTAATTGACATAGACAGGAAAATCCTTAAAAATTAAAACTGAAATTTGGCAGCAAGTAGGAACACACTGTTTTTTTTAGAAAAATCAAAATGAAATCTATTCACTTTGAAAACAGAGCTTTTATTGAAGGGAAGGTGGATTTTGAGAAGAACACAGTCTGGATTGTTCCAGAGCCTGTGTCTGGTGCAGTTCTAAAACAAACACTTGATAGTCTCACAGTCAGCACAACTTAATTGTAAGGAGTCATTTTGAGAGAATTGTGCTAGTGGAGCTTGGGCCTTTGCTCCCGCTGATCTGTCAGCCGAGCTCAATGGTATAAAGCTCTTAAAAGGGGCTGAGGATTTTTCTGGCTGAGAATCTCCTGCTGTCACCATCACGTCGGTTCCTTCCGATGCTCACCCAAAGACTGCAGAGCTGTAGAAAATCTTGTCTGGTGATGGTAAATGGGATGAGAGCCATCCCAGAGTCCTGTGCAGGTGACTCAGTGCAAGGAAGTGTGTCAGTTCTCTCTGAGACCTCACTGCAGCACTTTATTCCCTTAATAACTTTATTCCCTATAATAAATATAGTGGTTACTAAAAAATAGATTAAGTATTCACATTACAGTAGCAAAATAAGAAAGAGATATTAATTATTTAGCAGGTTTCTCAGGAGGCCTTTGAAAAAAGAATCGAGGAAGAACTTTAGAAGTGTCTTCAGAAAGAAAGTTACTGGATGAAGTTCTCCTTACTTCTCTCTGAGCAGCCCTTTGAAACTCAGTTCCTCTCTATGAATACATGGAAAGATCTATCTTGTGAAGTGAGGGAAAGCAGAGATGAGCCTGAGCTGGGCCAGCTGACCGGGAGTGTTGTCCATTTCAGCTAAAGTGAGTTTTCTCAGTTCAAATGAGAGACATTGAGGGTAGGAAAACTCTGGTTCTAGTCACAGAAGCCTCCAGGCACATACCAGGTGGTTCTACCAGCTCTCGTGGCTTGTAATGTATAGCGGCTTGAAATGAAAAGAAATAAAATAATAAATTCAGTTTAACAAACTTTTCCATCTGCAGTGAACTCAGAGGTAATTCAGAGGCAGGGTGTCAGGAGGACAGCAGCCTGCTGCAAGCCTGCAGTGCTGGCACTGCAGGTACCATTATTCAGTGTTGGGTGAACTTGACTTTGAAGAAGCAGGGTTTTGTTCAGGAAACAGAAAACATGCAACAAAATCATGCAGAGATTATTTTGTTGTTGTTGTTAGGCAGTTGATTTTACTGTGTAGCAGAGGGTCAAAAGTCTGCTGCATGCCTTTCTCCCCTTTATTAAGTGAACAACAGTCTTTCTTCAAGTGTGCTAAGTCAATAGAAGATGCTTTGTGTTAAGCTACTTAATTCCTCTTATGGAGGACTCAGAATTAGTCTCACTCAAGGATTCTGTGCTTCACCTCCAGCTACTGAAATGGGTTAATGTAGTTCAAGGGCC
Source organism: Cisticola juncidis (assembly GCA_013400215.1). Classification (NCBI taxonomy): domain Eukaryota; kingdom Metazoa; phylum Chordata; class Aves; order Passeriformes; family Cisticolidae; genus Cisticola; species Cisticola juncidis. The sequence goes on along the minus strand of VXBR01011816.1, from coordinate 84,719 downwards.
AGGCTTAATTATCCTAAGCTTGATGGCATTTACAAGTACACCTGTAAATGTCCCTGCTTAAATACTAAATGCTGCCTCAGTTGTCTTTGTGCCTTTTTTTTAGTGTCCTTTTTTTAGTAAGCACAGAAAGATTTTTACAGTTTTTCCCCAAATGGGCAGCACTCTCTGCAGTTGCTTTGTACACCAATGGCAGCCTGGGCTGCATACCAAGGTCACAGGTTGGGTTCTTACTATTTCAGTTATGGCACATTCATAATTTGTCTCTCCTGTATTTCGTTTCCTGAATGACTAAACTGTCCTTTCCAAAACATATAGCAAGGAGTTTATCAGTTTTATCTGTAAACTTGTGTCCTGCATGACTGTCATCATAGTGCAGACTTTACTGAAGAATTTCCCTTCATCTAGTTAAATAATTCTTTTCTGGATGAAAAAAAGATACTCAAAATGTTTTAATATTCTTGCATTTGAATGGATTTCAAAGCCTAAGCAAATCAAGGTTTTCCATTTTGCCATTTCCCTGAAGTTTTCCTGAGACAGACGAGGCATTTTGCACAGCAGGTCATCTGTGATGCTGTCTGAAAACAAGGCAGCAGTCACAGGGATATAGATGGTGGCTGCTCTAATGAGTGCAGGTTACCTCAAATTGCTTTAATGAGCCAGTGCAGTTGTGTTAGGCTTATTGAATATCTGAATTAATAGCTTGGAAGGAAGTTTGTTAGCCTGCTTTGCTAGAAACCAAATCAAACAGCCTGACATATTCTACAATGACACGGAATAGCAGAATTGGAATTCTAATTTACCTCAGGCTGTGTGTGATCCTTTGTATTAATAAAACAACCACGTACCAGCAGACAGGTTAAAATAACAATCCCCCTGGGGAGGGTGCTGGCTCTGCACATGCACCAGGTGGCCCTTCCCCATCAAGGTTTTAATTTTAATTGTAGTGGCAGTGAGCTGAGCCCCGGGATGAACCCACCCTGCCCCTGGTCACGTCATGGTCCTGTCCCTCCTCTGTGTGTCAGGAGCCCACTGTCACAGTCCTGCTAGGCTGGAAGCAGCCTGTCCTGGAGGGAAACAGCTGTGTTTGTGTTGCACACCTGGAAACCATCACAGTAGAAGCGTTAGTGCAGTCACTCTTTGTCTGGGTGTGGGGCAAGGCTGGGACAGCTGCCCTCAGTGTGTGAGAGAGCTGCTGAGGTACCGGTGAGGCTGGGAACAGGAACCTCCAGGGCAAGGCACCGGATGAATGAAAGGGAATTAAATTGTTCCTTTAGGGAGGGCAAGAGAGGTGCTGCCTCTGTGCTCTGGACAACCATGCTGAAGTTCTTTTGTGAGTAGGGTTGGGTTTGGATGTGCAGATGTCACACCTTTTTTTTTTTTTTTTTAAATTTATGAGAAGATACTTTGCTAGAGAGTCAAAGCTAAACGATACAGCTAAAAATGGAGAAAGCAAGTCTGCATTTCTAGAAAATATACAAAGGAAGTAAACTTCAAAAGAACAAGATACAAGCAAAGAGTTTAATAGTTGAAGGACAAGATGCAAGAGAAGAATAATGTGACCAAGAAACCAAACCAACCAGCAATTTCATATGGGAACATGAATCATGAAACTTTTATAATTTAGGGTCAAATTAGCAAAGATTAATTTGTGTATACTAGAAAAATTGCCTATCAGTTGTTGGCTATGATTGCTGTTATTGAACAGCTTTGGAAAATACAACCACAAGGTCTGTAATCTTACATGTAAATCAATGTTTGCTAGACGTGATATATTGACTGAAAATGACAGATTATGAATCACAATTTTGTTGTTTGGAGCTTAGACTTTTCTGCAAAAAAGATGTGATTTGAACTGTAACTTTGAGCCTGCAGTTTAATGATCTTATGGAAAGAAATGCTGTAGAAGCTGGAAAATCAGATTCAGATTTCCATCCTCTGACTTTCAGGGCAGCACCATTGATAAAGGCATTTATTATTTGCTGAAATTACATCTAGATAATCTCTTCTGCTTCTCCTGGCAGAGAAGGAGAGGAAATGTGAGAAATTGGCCAGGTTTTGAAACTGCATGTGAGGGTGACAGAGCAGATGACACAGCACCAAGAGCAAGGCACAGAGAACTGGAGAAGGCTGAAGCAGGGACTGAGGTTTGTGGGCATCTACTGACAGATCCACACACAGGCTTTAATTGAAGTGTTCTTGAAGTCTGTTTGGGTATAAATTTGGGTATAAATGTGGCAACTCAGGAGTGCTCAAGTGTTAGCAGATGTTCTCCCCCAGGACACCATGTGAGACTGTGGCTGCCTGTGAAGGAGTCTCTTGCGGGGTCAGAGGGAGCAGTTGTTCACTGTGACATAAATTTTAATAACAGCCTTCATGTCTTGCCAGACTCTCACATCTGCCCTCACATGAACTGTCCTGTGTGATAACAGGTAGGAGAGACAGGAGGAGCAGCTGTCCTGGAGTGGCAGCAAGTTGCACATCTGTTGGAAATCTTTCAACAGCTGTGCAAATGCTTACAAATCGTTCTGGATTTGTGAGCATTTACATCAACATCTGGCAAGAAAAAATTACTTGTGAGGAGAAATCTACTTTCAGAAAGATTCTGAAAGTGACATTCTGCAGCATCAAATAGCCCATCTCAAAAGAAAAGTAGTACCTTGATCTAACTAATTTTATCAGCATAATTTGATTTGTGACTGCAGAACATTTGATCTACAAATTAAAAGCAGAACTTAAATGAGTGTGAAGGGGGCAGGTGCTGTATGTTTGTTCTGATCCAGGAGGCAGGGACACGTCGTGGGGGAATTTCTTGATTTGAGAATTGAATCCATGGAAATGCCTCTCCAGACTCAGCCTCCTTGCAGACCCTTCATGTCATGGCCCTGCTGCCTGAGGACAAGGTGGCTCAAGCCGGCTGTGACATTTGCTGAAGGTGGTGCTGTGGGGGGAAGGAGGGTTGTCCAGCACAGGCACTTCCAGAGCAGCGAATTGCTTCAGGGAAAGCAGGCTGGCAGCTTGACCACGCGTCCTTGTGGCTGCCGTAATTAAATAAATAAGTGAGCAATTAAACTGGAGCTGTGGCAGCCTCAGCAGTGAAGTGTTCCCTGTCCCCAGCACTGCAGGCTGGCTGCCTTCCACACCAGATGGGGCTGAACTCCTCAAGAAAAAACATCCAGAGGGGCCAGACACGATGCTCTCAGCTCTGACATCTTAAGCTTGTCATAGATGCTGAGCCTGTTTCACCCAACGTGATTATCTCTCCCTCTGTCAAGGAGGCAGATGCCTCAGCTAGGAAATATCATCCCCAGCCTGTCAGCAGGATTCTATAAATGGAAATAGGTCTTTAAAGCCAAAAATTATATTTAGTTGCAGCTGTTGGGGGAGAGAGAGAAAAAAAGAAGAGAAAGAATAAATGAAGTCCAAACCCTTCAGAAATGGAACGAAGGAACAACAAAGCATTTAGGTTGGCCCTAATAATCTGCAAATGTTGATGCAGTCATTAAATGTAGACTGCATAGATAAAAGTTACTCTTCTGTCACTCCTTTTATCTCTACCTGAAACATTCACTTGCCAGTCAGGTTTCTGTGTACAAGCCATAAATATTCAGCTTTTTCTGGAATAGTTTTTACCCAGTAATTGCTTGTTTTCATCTAAGGTCTCCATATGCCAGAAGCAGCACAATAAAATGCTATGAGCTGGAGCTGTGCATTTAGGAGATTTAGCCTTGGATAGCCTGCAAAAGCCTTATCTGACCAGATCTTAATAGTGCTGTGATGAAGAGTGAACCAAAAATAAAATTAAAATCTAGCTGGTTTAGGTATGAAGGAAATTTAAATGTCTGTGCTGCAGTCAGTGCTGGGAGCAGCTGTGGTGTGTTTTGTTGTGCCCTGTGGGACAGGCATGAGTGGCTAGCAGAGATTCTGAAATTTCAAGGCTCTGTGGCTCAGGGGGAAGAACTGTGTGTGGTGCTGAGCCAGCAGGCTCCAGTGCCAGTGCTCTGAAGCTGTTCAGGAGAAGCTGGGGAGACATTTTCTAGGTGTTCCACTGGCTGCACCTTGGGCTGGCCAAGGCACGTGGGCTTCCCTGGTTGTTGCAGCTTGGGAGAAAAAGCATTCTTTGGGTTTTTACTTCTCTAGAAAGGGACAGAATTGTTCTCGGGCAACTCCCACTCCCCATTTTGTTGTTGGCTGAGTATCTTCATGGGAAATAAATGGGAAAAATTGCACCTGTGAAGTGCTGTAGGAATGCGGGCACAGCAGCCTGCCTTGCAGTGTGAGCCATCAGGGGCACAGCAAGGTGACAGAAATATTCAAAATGTTCCCTCGACTTTGTGCTGGAGCATCTGTGTTGAATCGCTGGGAGGGGGGAGGTTGTGCACCCTTTTGTGCTGGTCAGCTGGTCCTTTTGTTAGAGACAGATCTCCTTGCATGGGGCTCTGAGATCAGGTTAAAGTCCTGCTGACTCTCCTGGGGCTGTGCAAGCCCAGCCAAAGCCTAGAACAAAGCAGGATTTTGTTTGTCCCTGTGTCTCACTGGGTACATGTCCTGGGTGGGATGGGGAAGATTTGCAGCAGGAAATGAGCCATGGGCTGTGTGTAACACATTTGTGCAAAGGCACAGAGCAGAGCATGGCCATGTCTGTGGCCTTTGCAAAGGTCAGTGAAGGTCCATGGAAAATGGCCTATGAGTGCCATAAAGAAACTCATGCAGCAGTTGATTCTGAAGTGTTTCACTGAAGATATGTGCTGTTATCCTGCCACAGGTTCATTAGAAAATATTTGTGTGTTTGCTTTTCTGCTCTCTCCTTCCCACCCCTATGATTGCCTGGCCTTCAGTGGAATTTAGTTGCTGTTCATTATTTCAGTTCCCTACCCAGAGGCTGTCATTTTTACTTATTCTAGTATTCTAATTCAGCATCAGAAAGAAAATAACATTTGACCAATAAGAATTAGAAGCAATAACTTTTTCAGAGAACTAAGCCTTTGAAAATTAATTTTTTAATTTCTTTTAATTTCATGGGTGCACAATTTCTATTACATGTAGGCTAACTGTGTTGCAGAAGCTCTAAAAAAATAAATATTTTAAGCATTTAATGTGTTATTTATGAATGCATTATATTTATAATCATTCACTTACAGGTCTATTGCGACAACAGCATCTTATCTGAAAAATGGAAATTTGCAATGTGAAATAGTTAATTAACAATAAGAGAACAAAATGAGAAGGTGCATATGGATTGGCAGTACTAACAGAGTAACAGGCAGTCTTTGTATGGGTCTGAGCATCACAGAAAAGGAGGAAGCCTGACGGGGGCAGGAAAGTCTTAATACTAGAGAAACTGAGAAATTAGTCTGGTGCCCGCATATCTCATCTGTCTTAACAAGATTGTTGGAAAACTTCTTGGACTTTGCAGACCTGATTTGGAGAGAATTGCGATGGTAGATTAAATTGGGATCTGTTACTGTGCAAAGACCAGTGGAGAACTTAATCCTGCATGGGACTTGCTGGGGAGTATCAGAATACATTTGCCAGATGCAAGATAATGTCAAGTAAATATTTAAAGCTGTAATGGCACCACAGTGTGTTAGAGCATAGTGAAAGGCACTGGAAGGGAGTTAAATGCCTTCAATTCAGGCAGCTCATTTCAGTGAAGGGAGGCAGTGCTGCAGTTTTACATTGGAATGCAGTGTTCACCTAACAAGTAGCTTCCAAGGGCAGGCAAACTCTCAGGTGGTTGCTGAGAAGTGGTAGAGGCCTCTGGTGGACCATAAATACTTTTTCTCTGCTTCCAGCATCCTCATACTGTGGCTTTGCAACTGTGGTGCTTTTGTGCTGTCACTTTTCTGCAGGGATCCTGTTGTGTGAAGGAGTTTTGGTCAGTGTCAGGTGCAGCTGTATTGTCAGAATGCAGCCAGGGTGTAGATGGACACTGCCGAGTACACCAGGACACTGCAGAGAGCCTGTTCATGTTTTTGCCATAGAAATCTTCTGCGGAACTTTCATCTACTTCCTCCCTTGTTTGACTGTGTCATTTGTTCTGGGTGTTCAGTGATGCCCATAAAATCACAGAGTGGTTTGGGTTGAAAGAAACCTTAAAGGTCACCTCATCCCACCCCTGCCACAGGCAGGGACACCTTCCACTAGCCCAGGGTACACCCAGCCCTGTCCAAACTTCCAGGGATCCAGGGGCAGCCACAGCTTCTCATGCAATGATGAAATCATTAAGGTTGGAAAAAGCCTCCAAGATCATGGAGTCCCACCAGCTTTGGTCCGTCACCATCTTGCTGGGTAGCCCAGATCACTCAATGTCGTGCCCAGTTGCTTCTTGAACCCCTCCAAGGACAGTAACTCTACCATCAACCTGGGCAGCCCCTTCCAATTTCTCACCACCCTTGAGGGAAGTTCTTCCTGATGTCCAGCCTGGGTCATGGGTTGTTCCAGGTTCTCTGGCCAGCCTGAGCTTTGGCCTCTTTCTGCCTAAAACTTCAGTGAAATTCCCATTATTTTCACTTCCTGAAGAATAACTAAATGAGATACAGTATGCACACAACCTGTCAGCAACACAGTTTATGTTTTGTTCACCCACAGCTGTTTCAAGTGCCCTTCCAGGCTACTGCCCACAGCGGGACACTTTGTCTAGACATGATGTGAAGCTAAAGCTGTTAGTCAGAATCTATTAATATACGATATGCAAAGCATTCCTGGAGAGAAACTTCAGTGCTGAAATGTCAGATATGGCCAAGGGAAGCTCCCTTTTGTTGTATTATCTGATGGGAGAGGAGGACTTCTGCTGGGCGAGGGCAGGATCTGAGCCCCAGCAACATGAGCAGCCTGACCCAGCATGGCTGCAGAGTTGAGTCAAGCCCATGTCAGCCCCTCAGCTGGGAAACTCAACAATTACAGCAATACCTCCAGTCAGAAAATCGACAGAACCATTTAATGTGTATGAGAGTGACAGTGAGTCATCTCTGATCATTGTGCTTAGCAGCCTGGAGATCCACAGGCAGTCAGAGGACAGCCTCCATCCCACATCTGCATGACAGCTCAGGACGAGACGAGCAGCTCAAAGTCACTGCTTGCTGCCTCCCAGAGAGGACTTCTCACAGGCTGATCGCAGAGCTCTGAGACAGGTAGGACTGTTCTGGGAGTGGGATAGCACACCTGGGATCTGCAGCTTTTATCCCCTTCTCCGTAGTGTGGAGGCAAGCAGGTGCATGCAATAGCAGGCACAGAAGTCTTTTGTCAGTTGTGTATCTGTTGTGAAATTAATAGATAAAGGCAGACTAAAATGCTAAAAAATTTTTCAAAATGCTCTTTAGAATTTCAGTTCAGGAGCAGAGTACAGGGATAGAATAGAAGTTACAGATTAGTTAATTTAAAGGTAAGAGGAAAGGTGGATTTGTTTGCAGCCTGCAAAGACCTTGTTCCCTCAATGAATTCTTTGAAAGCTATTAAAATTTATTTCAATTTTTCCTAATATTGCTTAAGGTGCAAGTGGGGTTGTGGGGACTAATATTAAAAATACTGTGAGTGCTTATGTGGTGTGCAGGGCAAGGAACAATGGAAAGACTATGGGCACTGGTGGTTGAGAATGGTGCGAATGGTGCTGAGAACACAGTTAGTAAACTGGAGCTGTCCACAGCAGTGCAGAACTCAGGAATGAGAGTTTACAGGCCCTGTGTACTCCAGCACTTGTTTTCACAGTTGTTTGGGCCAAATATTCAGGTGCTGCAAATGGATTTGAAACTTTCCTTGATAATTTTTTTGTTTAACTGGAGCCGGTGTGAATCCACACGTTTCAGACAGTCATAGCAGCAGTGTCCTTCCCATGTTGAAAAGTTCTTCGATCAACTCTCAGAATGAATGTTTTAATTTCTTTGGATGTATGTGAAGTCCCAATAGGCATAGATTCGGCAATGACAAAAAATAGGGACTTGTCTCTAATACAGATGATTTCAAAGCAGTTAAAAATGAGTGTGGCAGCTCCCCAGCTACAGTATGCAGCATGCAATGTCCTTAGTTTGAACAGGGTAGCTTTTTCTTGTACTAAAATAAAGGCCACTTACTGCCTCCCAAAAACCAGAAGCTAATTTATAGCTCAGTGTTGAAACAATGTCCTTTTGCTAAGACACACATTTGTCTTTGCTAACTTTGATAGACTGCTGTAAGCTAGAGGACTACAGCATTCACTTCATGCACTGGAATGTGAAATGTGATGATTTTTTTCTTAGAGCTCTGCTGTGCTTGCTGCCTTGGGTTGTTTTTATGTCATTTACGGTGCTGAACATCAACACGAGCATATTATGCAATGTAGTATAAAAATACACAAAGGCAATACGCTCCACTGTTATTTCTGCTCTAACAGAACAACCTTATTTGATCATTTTGCCTTTTGATTTCTGGAGAAGTTCATTCCAAACAGTGTGTTGCATCTGGAGTGTTTGTGTGCATGTTTGTGTAGCAGTCGGAGCTCCTGGTGCAGAGCCCCAGGTGTCTACCATGGCTGGCAGTGGATGGTGGCTGTGTAGCTCAGAGGGTGGCAGCCACCCAGGCATGGAGATCACCTTGCAGACATCTGAATTTCATGCCAAGTTGTGTGGAAATGTGTGCTGGTTTGTGAAAGATGTACATTTCATTTCTGTATTGTGACCCTGTCACTGTGTCCTTCCCATTGGTGACAACATGTCAGTCAGGAGAGACTGCCTGACACGCAGGCCTTGGCTGGGCTGTTAGAGCAGACCAGTGATCAGCTGGGCCAGAGTCACCCAGCTGAGTTATTTATGGTTTGACTGACCACAGTCCTGGGTTTTAACTCTTTTTGGCAGACACATAGCCCTGAGGTCCCTCTTGGATCAGGCTGCAGAGCGCCAGCAATGTGGAGTTCAGGTGTGAGCACAGACCTCTCTGTGCACACAGCCATCATCACTGTGAGGTGCTCTGAGCTGCAGCTTTGGCAGATCCTCTGGGTACTCTGGTTATCCTGGTCACTCTGGTCACCCTCCGTCCCTGCCCAGGCACCCCACTGTGACCTGAGCGTGGTGGTGGGCAGAGGAGGCTGTAGCAGTGAGGCTCTGCAAGCACAGCCCGGCTCAGTACCTCTGGCAGGGTGTGGGGCTGGAGTGGCTTGGCTGCTTTGTTCTGCAGAGACCAGATAGTCCTGGTCACCCTCTGCTCATGCACAGGGCAGGAGGGCTGCCAGACATCCCCCCGCAGGGTCCCCTTGGAGAGGAGGGAGCTGGTGGGTTCAGCTTGCTGAGGTGAGGTTTGCCCAGTTCCTGCTGCCAGCTGCTGTCTGTTGAGGCTGATACCTGGGCAGGGAAACCCTCCCTGCTCTGTGGTCAGGAGATGCTGCACGTTGGCTGTGCACGGCCAAGGAGCAAAACCCTGCCCTGCTGGTGACTGCTTCTCTTGCCTTGCCTTCAGCCGACCTAGCAGCTGTCTCAACAGAACTGAAAGTTACCACTTGAAATAAAATAATAATATCAAGGCTGTACTGTGCAAACATTATTGTAATTCTGGTGCACTTAGATTGCTAGTACAGAGCAGATGTGCTGGGCAGGGCGGGGGACTACCATGGTTGTGTACAAAAGGAAATTGTAGGGAAGCTGAGAAGGATCTCAGTATGCAGAACATCTGCTTGGACTCTACAAGTGATCATTAAGGTGAATGGTAACAGGAAGACAGGCAGTAACAGTTCAATCTCCTGCTAATTTGTCTTGTAGCTGATTAAATTGAACAGTGAGAAGCAAAACACTTCTCTGTATTTACACTATGTTGTAGCTACACTGAGTAACAGTGATAGAATAATTGCACATGGGTTTCTGCAATGTCTGAAAGGCTTTAGGTAAATGTAGAGAGGGGAAAAACAGTTTCAAGTACAGTTTCTAAAACTGTCGAGTGCAGGCTTCTGAAGTGCAGTCCTTTTATTTCAGGAAAGGGAGGAATGGGATGTTGTGGGTGTTGTTTCTCAATGGATGGCTGTTCTAGTGGATATAGTAACACTGCATGGGCCAGATGGGGGGAAAAAAGAACTGGCTATTTGTCAGATTGTTGGAGGTGGATTATTCAGTCACAACGTTGGCAGCTGGGCTGGGGAAGGCTGCTCCAGCAGTGGGTGCTGCAGTAGGTAACCCACTAAACAGAAGTGACAGGGTAGGCAGAGGGCTCTCCTAGCTGTGAGAATCACTCCAGTGAGCATACAGCTGAGTACTAGTTTCGAGATGGTGTAGCTCGCTGGATAAATTTTTGGGGTGTGCACCAAGTGATTTGTGCGAAATCACCTGTGGTGGGAATTCAGCTAAACTAAAGCTTCACCTAAGAAAACAATGTCAGAAAATATCACAGTCTTTCATTTGACTATTTTAAAATTGAAGTGTTTTGTGTATGTGTTTGTATATAGGGACATTATCTGCATAAGCCTAATTTTTAACCAGTTAAAAATAACTTCCAACCTTTAAAGGAAAAGTGCTGTTCATTTCAGGTTAAATGATATATTTTTTTCTTAAAAGGACTTCTCTGCTGTTCAGCCTCTGTGTGTGCAGCTCTGGTCAGAGCTCTTTGCCGCTTTGCGTGGGGTGCTGAAGCAGAGCAGGGTCCAGGATTCTGCTGCTCCCCAGGGTTGTGAGAACGCTGTCTGCTCTTCTCCATGGCACACTTAGACTCTTGGCTTCTGCTGATGAGTTTTCTATGCTTCGCTTTGAAAAATTTCCTCTGAGGCCATTTCTCTTAACAGCTCTTTCTGTAATGAGTTTGAATTTTAAAACACTTGATTTCTTGCATCCTTCCTTTTGTTAATCCTCAGTAAATGGGGCAAATAATTGGGAAGTGTCACCTGTCCTTTTATGAATATTGCTTCTGTTCTTGTCTGCTTCTTCCAAGAGAAGTGCCCAAGAGCTGCAACTTCCATTGACGATCTCTGAACAGACTTCCAGGCTGGTGTTCATCTCCTCCTCCCCAAGGCAAGGCTCATCCTTCCAGATTTCCAGAAGGGATGCAGTCTATTCTTTGATGTTTTTGTTGCCATTTTTAGGCTACTTTTCCTTGCTTTGCTCTTCCTAGAGGATTCTGATCTTTTTCAGTTCTTTCTCTGTGTTTCTGTTGTTTTGGGTTTTTGTTTCTTCCCAACACTAGGGAAGTTTGTCTCTTTTTGTAGCCCAGCTGTTGACAATAATGCTCCATAAATAGGAAGAAAAAAAGGCATTCCCACTTCTCTCTACTTCCCTTATAATTTGAAACTATTCTCCCAGCTCCAAATAGGGCTACATTAATAATTTAATTCTCATTAAAGTTATGATACACAATTCTAGAATTTCATAAGCAGCAAACTGTAGCTGTTCAAAGCTCTCAAAAACTCCTAGCTTCCCACTTATCTAGGACCTTTCTAGCATGTCTCTTAGCACCTTCTCCTCTGCATGCCTTATTTTCACCACACTTCAAGGATATTCTCTTAGAAACATTGACTTTCCTTGCTTTTTCTCCTAAACTCTGTCAATGAAGAGCACAAGTTCACTGTAGTGACACAAATTGTCACAGTGATTTTTAAATTTACTGTGAGCTGGTCGGAGCGGGTTTTATGGTAGATGGGTGAGGGAGTCTCATATTTCCACCTGGAGTTGCTGTCCATCTCCTCCTGTGTTCCGTGATGGCTCCTATCCTGTGTTGTTGGAGCAGAAAGAGAAATGTCTGCTCCGGCAGCTGGTGTGGCAACCACAGCTTGATCCCAGGAGCCAAATCTTTGGTGGCTGTGCAATTTGTTTGGTTTATCTTCTGCACCTGGCCAAGCAGGTCCTACTGTCCAGGGTCCTCCCTTGAACCATTCAGTGTCCCCAGTTCCACCCTGGTGTACTCCCTGCTCCCTGTGCCTTCCCATACATATACTCCACAAAAACAAAGAGCACCCTGTGAATTACTGTCTTGTCTGCTGTGCTGCATGCACCAACCCACCTGTTTGGAGAGCAGCCAGCTTGCATTTATTTTAGCAGATGGGAAAAGCAGGAAACCACTCAGAACAGGCAGAGAAGAAATATCCATTCATTCATTTGTTCATTCAGGGGCAAGCACAGCAAAGTGGTGAGCTGAGCTGCAGAGTTCAAACAAGAGTAGGCACATCTGTCATGGCAAACCCACGGGTCCTGATGGCTGGGAAGGGAAAGGTGCTGGGTCTGCACAGTGGAGAGTAAACTGGGGCTGTTCCTTAGCCCCGGATGCACACGAGCGTGGATCTGTCGGTCACAGCTGAGATGCAGGATGCTGACAGCCCTCCCTGCAAACTGCAGCTCTCCCACACCAGGCTCTCACAATCACAGAATTATTCAGGGAGGAAGAGACTCGGAGATCATTGAGCCCAGCCATTTCCCCAGCACTGCCATGTTCACCACTAAAGCATTTTCAAAGCGAAGCACAGAAAACTCATCAGCAGAAGCCAAAAGCCTGAGTGTGCCATGGAGAAGGGCAGACAGTGCCACATCTGCACTTCACATTTTTTAAATCCTCCCAGGGGCTGTGATTCCCTGTGTCACTGGGCAGCCCATCTCACTGCCCAGCAGCCCTTCTGTTGAAGCAATGTTTTCTAATACCAAACCTGCACTGAAACAGCACTCTGCTGTTAACTCCAGGCTTGGGACAAGCAATTGATGTGCTGGCTCTTCCTTTTCTTCCCTTATGACTCCCTGCAGCTGCCGGGGTAGAGGAGAACACTCCTTATGCTCCTGATCCTTTAACCGAGGCACCTGAGTCTCCCATGCTTGTCCTTGGACTTCTGGTTGCAACTTCACTGCTGACCACCTGCACAGTCAGTCAGTCCTCAGTAGGTATCAGTGTGAGGCTGTACAGGATAAGAAGCTTCCTCTCCACAAGGAGGTCAAGCCAAGGCAGCAGATGTCCCCAAGAAGTGGGTCCAGTTTGCATCTTGGCCCTTCAGTTCCTGTCCCCTTGCATGTGGGCACGGTGAGGTCATGGTTCCAGCTGCATCTCTGAATGCCCAGGGCAGAGCTCATCTAGGGCTGTCTGCTGGCACATGGATGCCTGGAATAGCTGGGAGATAAGGCTCCCTGCAGAAATCCTGGTGCCATTTCCACAGGGGAAAGAGGAGGTGAATTCTTAGCAGCATTTATCAACAATTTTTTTATGTCGTATGTCTTTGTCTTTATTATCCAGAAGGATCAAAATGCAGCCTTATCTGGGCTAGTCTTTTCAGAGGATAACAGCCTATTACTGCTAGCAGTTAATCCAATTACTCTTTTAGGTCAAGGGGGTGTGTTCTGTGCTAATATTTTTGGAAGATCTGAAAACAGTTATTCCGTGTATTGACCCAAAGAGAGCATATTTCAGAATTTTTCTGCAGATTAAAAAGTTAAGAAATATCTATGTACTGGAGGAAACATGGTTGAAAGAGCTGTCAGCTTTCGATTTTGATCACAATACAGTCATTTATTTAAAATATAAAGACATTTCACAATGGAAAGTGGTTTCAAATCAAAAAATAAATCACTAAAATCATCAGAGAACTTCTTTGATGTGGGAATGAAGGTGGAGCTGTGCAAACCTTAAGAAATAATATAGCATGAAATTTTTTGCCTAAAGTAGGTTTCAGCCATGTAATTTTGGCTGACTTGGTTCCTGGCTCTGCAGTAGAGGTTCCACTGAGTGTCTCAGCAGGGGCTGTGCAGTAGTGGTGAGTGATCCATCCAAAGCAGGGAGCAGCTCTGGCCTGGGGAGGAGAAGCCCAGCTGTCTGTGAGCTGCAGCAGCTCGCAGTGGAGTTTGTTCCACTAATGCTGAAGGTGTGGCACTGGAAGGGCCATGGTGACCCTGCTGCTCTGCATGGGCTTGGCCAAGCCCTGGGATCAGGACTGGGATATTCCACTCCTCCTGCAGACTTTGCAAGAGCGGATTTCTGTTTGCTGCTCAAGGAGTGAGCGCCCTAGGCACGTTTAGGAATCTGTAGAGGTGTGTGTGCTGCAGGCTTGGATCAGTTTGGGGCTGTTGGGCTGATGCTGGTGCTCCCGTGGGTACTGCTGGGGTCACAGACACATATGTGTGGGATGGGGAACCCTGCAGGGCAGGGGAAATGTTGAGGTGCAAGGCTGCAGCTGCCTGTGGAGGTGTTTATCACTCTCTGCCTTGCACAGTAGTGACAGCAGGAGCTGGCACCTCAGCTTTACCACAAGAAGCATTCCTTAGACATCAGTGGGGAATTTTGAATATTCCTGTGATATTTATGCTATAAATAGGAGGTTGTCCTCCCTTTCCCACCAGACACAGAAAAGCACTCACAGGGCATAGGCTGTTGAATCCCTAAAGCCTCAGGTTCTAATAACTGACTGCAGTCTAATTGAGATCAGCAGGTTGAGAACTCATTAGTTCAAGGGGTTTGCTTCCCCAAGTGTCTGAGTTCTTGGAGACAGTTACTGCCCATTTCAAAATTATGTCCTATTAATGCATGCCATAAAATTGTCCTTTAATATCAGTTCAGAAACAAGCACAGGAAATAGTTGCCACAGAGGAAATTTATAGATTTGGTTTGAGAACAAAAGGAAGCTCTGCTTCCCTGTGAGAGTGAAGGAGTTGGGCTGTCCCTGGCAGCCTCTCATTGTCATAGACCCCATCCAGCAGCAGCTTCCAGATGTAATGGGAGTTCATTTTGAGCCTACTTTTAATTTTGGAGAGTCATCTAAAGAAAGTTGTGTCTTTTACGTGGTATTTTTGCTGCTTTGTTTCTTTCAATTTGAAATAAGCTGGTGTGGTGCCTGGCTTTGGTGGTGTATTGGGGAGGAAGGAGTGATGCAAAATGAGGGATTCCAGAAATGGCTTGCTGTGAATAAAAATTAGAGAATTGGCTGCTTGTGCTTCCTGTAATATCTGTCTTCGTTGTGAAAACAGCAAGTCAAAGTCAACTAGACTTCAAAGTTGGGAGCACACAGCTGCAAGCTGAAAATAAGATTTCTGGGTGATGCAGAAGTGCCAGGGCTGTTTGGTAAGAATAGTTCATCAAGATTTTGGCAAGGCTTAATAGTGAAATGGTTTGGATAGACTGTGTTGTCATTAAAAGGTTCTGAGTGTTTTACAACTTCAGAATAGAATTCTTTTCACTTAGCTTATAAGTATTGTTGTGCTCTGAGTTTATTATGTTGTGCAGGTGGCTAACAAAAAAATCACACCTTCAACTGGAAGAAATTAGGAGGAGAACAAAGCAGTGATAAAAGAAGCAAAGAGAATTTTTACTGCATGTATACCTGAGAGATTTTCATCAGCTGTCTCAACTAGGAAAATGTTATTACAGCAAAACACCCCACTTTCCTACCTTTCCCTGTCCTACAGGAAGTCACTTGAAGCAAGTTATTTTAGAGAGGGTTTTTTTTTTTAATACTTTTTCCTGTAAGGAGCTGAAAGCAACTTGATAGCGTAATGTTTTCCTCTGAAACGACAAAAACAAAACAAAACAAAACAAAACAAAAAATCCTGCATAACTCTAAACAGACCCAGGGCCTTGGTAACCTCATTTGTGACCTTTATTTCCTTTGGGTGGATGAGGGAGGGAGAGGATGAAGGAGATGCCCAGTGAGCATCGATGCTCTGTGTTCTGGAGGTGATGGTTGGGAGAGTGACAGTGACATGACAGTGGAGAGGCACTGGCTACTGCTCTCATTGTTCCAAGAAGTCATACTGGGGGAATGGGATTTTTCCTCCCCTGTGCCAAAGAGCAGGGATTTCCTTCACTTTGTGAGTACATGATTTAAGAGGTGCTCTGATGCTCTCTGTGGCTTGAAGATCTCGCATGTAGAGACACAACTTCAGTCCTTCCAAAACGCGAGCAAAACTAATTTATTGCAAGTATAAGCATCCTGGGGCTCACAGCATGTAAAACTAACCAGACTGTGAAAAGTTAGGGAACTGAGAAAAATTCATGTTTCAGGTAATGACCTGAAAAGTTCATTCAACAATCAAATGGATCCATGGAAGTATAATTTTCTTTGTGTTAAATCGTGTCATACATACAAGAACAATAGTCCAACAGGAACAGGAGGATTTGTTTTGGCTGGATTTTATTTACCCTATGGTTGCTACAGCCTCTAGCTAGGAGAGCTGAAGCCTCTCTATGTAAAACCAGGGGGAAAGATATTTCCTTACAGCTTTATTAAACTCTGAATTACTTCAAAAATTATTCAGTTGGAACCCAAGCCAAGGCCTATGCTTGGGTTGATGCTATGGTTTCTGGCAATTCTGGATGGGACTGAAATGCAGTTGGACATAAAAGAAAGGCACAAACCAGCAGACTGTTTAGCTGGTGTGTTTATATAAAGTAAACATGTTTGAATTTATCTTGAAAAACATCCTGGTGCCAGCAGCCATCCTAAAGATCACTTTCTCTCAGTAAAGCTTACAGGAGGAAGAAATTTTTTTCCTTTTTTTCAACATGGCTTGTTGACGGCAAGTTTTTATTAATGTAATTATTATTATTTTATTTGAGCTAAAGAATGTGCTACAGGGTGATACTTAGCAAGCTCAATGTTTTGATTAGGAAACATAATAGTTACTGCAGCTATTTTATATTTACCTCTAGGCAAATTCCTCTCATATATACTGTTGCTGTGGATTTGGTCTCCATCAAATTGTGAGGGGAAGAAAAAACTATTCCTTTTTTTAAAGCTATATAGTATTTATTTATCACTTTCATCTGAGAATATACAAGTTCTTTATCAGCATTTTAATGACCTGTGTCCGTGACATTTATAATCTTACCCCTGTTTTATTTGTGGGAAGATGGGGATGTAGAGCACCAATGTTCTACCCATGAGGATGAGAAGTGCATTAGGATGAAAGGGAAAAAAAGAGATTAGCTGCTGAAATACCAAGCAGAGACAGAGCTGAACATTGGAGGCTGGCATGATGGTCCCACATATGCCTTCAGGAAGGTGCCAAGGAAATGCAGGTGTGCCCCAGTGCAGATTGCTTCTGTGTGCACTTGAGGACTGCATCCCCACGCTGGGGTGGGGCTGAGTGTCTGCCGGGCTGCTCTAGGTGCTGTGCTCCCACTCTGAGCTCGTGGGCTGGCTGGTGACCCTGCCCAGCTGGGATGATGGGAAGCTCTGGATGTGGGCACTGCACACGGCACGTAAGCAGATCCCAGGCACTGCAGCAGAGTCTGCGCTGGGGGAACAGCTGAGGGCAAACCGTGTCCTCTGCTGCACATGGCACAGCATGTCAGTTAAACACCGCTTCGGATTTCCATTCATTCCCTAAAATTTATTTAGGTTTGTCTCATACTCTGCTGTACATGTGATTCTTTCTGAAGTGTGGGTTTTATCCATTGGCAAAGCCATAGCAGATGCCTGGTGATATTTTTCTGTTTCAAAGTGCTTCTTCACAGTTGTTTGGTATCCATCCTTTCATGGTTGTGCACTGATGATCTTCAGTCATCAGAGATGGCTGCCACCAGGTTTTTAAAGCTTTTTACTTTAGCTTCCCTGTAGTTGGAACTTGCCTGTGGGTGGTTCTTGGTGCCCACTGGAGGCCCTGCAGCTGTGATTTGAGCGGCTCCACAAAGGTGTCTGGCTGTCATTGCAGCAGGGAAAAGGACACAGCAGGGTCGGGCGTTCCTTGTTTTGGAATAAATTCTCAGCATGTCGTGAGGCCGTTCTTCATGGCAAGAAAAGGTTTTAACTGTTCCTCCAGAACACTGACACCAGTTAAGTAATCCGTGCATCATTCCAGCATTAGGGCCATGTTAGTGCTTTGGTCCTTCGGGTTTGCTGCAGGTGTCAGCTGGCCCTCAGAACCAGCACTCATTGTCACCTGCTGTCCTTTTGTGCTTCTGTTGACTTAAGGGTGTTTGTCACTTACCAAAGATGTGGGTCCCATTGTATTCACATTTAAATAAATCTGTGTGCAGGTGGTGATGGGGTGTGTCAGCGGCTGGTGAAGGACTTGTTTTGTCTTTTCCTCCTCAGCTTGCCTGAGACGGCACAGGGGCCTACATAAAGATGTCAGGCAGCTGCTTGCCAATACTGAACAAAAGGGATCTGTCCTTGCAGTTGGTTGGCAGATGCTGCATGCTCTGAGCTTACATAAACCAGTAAATTTTCAGGACCTGTTGGTCCTTGGCTTATCTTAGACGTTGCCTCCTGGTAATTACTGCCAGCAGTTGCTCCTCTGTCTCGGAAATCTCCGTGTGTTCCTTGAGCACATCTTACCCTTCCTACAAGACAGAGCAAAACTGGGTGGGATTAAATGGCAGCCAAGACTGGGTGGGATTTTTAAGGGTGGGATTAAATGGCAGCCCAGACCTCGTGCTCCATTGGCCTGCTGCTCTTTTATGAACCACTTGTGCTTTCCTACTTGATCATGCATGCATCCCTTTTACTGATACTTTATAGAGATTATTAGTGTGGATTACTGATGGTGGGTGGAGTCTAGTGAAGCAACAACAGCCAGGGTGCAAAGTTTCTCTGATGGATCAATGAGGTCTAGAGAGAAGGGGACTGCCCACTGTGAACAGAACAACTGTCAGGTTGAATTTGTCATGCAGACATGACTCCTACCAGAGAAAAAAGCATAGTACATGAGAATCCAATGGGATAGTATTTGTTTGAGGAGATCCATGTTTAAATCTGACAGGTTTTTAAGATGTTCACGTTTTGGCAGATATTCAGGAAGCAGTTAAGTTGTTAGAATTAATGGCCAACAGTTGGAGAACCAAATAAACTTACCTAGTGCACACTAATGCATGTTTTAGACTAGCCTGTCATACTTACTTTTCACATTACTGAAATGCTTGGACTTTTTATTTTTTTAATTTTTGATTTTTAATTTTTGTTTTTTTTCACATAGGGTTTGAGAATCCAAGTTTGGTTTTGAGTATGGTTTTATATCTCTGTGTAATGCTATAAATAACAATTGGTGGTTAGAGGCTGTCTTGTGAAGAAGCAGCTAATTTTTGTTCATGTGAGATGATCTGTGCCTAGAGCTATGAGCTGAGGAGTCTCACTATCTCTGTTATTAAGGCTTCAGTTTTTTAGATAGTGGAAAAGTGTTTCAGTTCTTTCTGGTAATATAATACTTTGAGGTAGCTGGAACTTTCTTTATGCTATATATTTTATCTTTTTGCTATTTATTAGTCTGACCCCATTCAGAAGCATTTCAGACTGCATATCCTTTATGTTATTAATGGCAGTATCGATTTATAAGATCAACTTTAAAAATTACTTGCTGTTTTACAAGAAAACCATCAGAAGGATTAATGTGCTTTCTCTTTGTACATCTACTTTCCTATCTGTTGAAAATGATGATGGAGTCCAATGTCACTGGATTATTCTTTCTCTGAGGAATGGGGGGAAATTCTACATCCTGATAAAGGCAGGTCCTCCCTGCTTTGGGGAGCAGATACCTGTTGTGGCACTACCTGCAGCTGTGGAGTGACTGCTCACTGCTCTTAGTGCAGACATTGCCTATGGCCAGGCCATAAAAGCATGTTTGGTTTGCTTTTCTCCTAATCTGCATGCAGAGTAGATAGAGGTGCTAAGGGAGAATAAAGCAAATGTAGGAGGGAACTGTGTTTCTTGTCAGAGCGGGGTGTTATTCTACTGTTTATCAAAGCTGCATGAAATGGGATGAAGTGTTGAGGTTTATGAAAATTATTGTTTACAAAAATAAATGTTTTTTTCCCCACCCTACTGTCACCATGACTAAGATACGTTGCACTTTAAAATGTATTTTCCTTCCTATGAACCTTTGTTCCCCTCCTGTGTTTTCCCCACCCTGACGTTATGTAGTTGATTTGATTCTTGGGATTGCTTTCCTTGAGGTCTAACTTGAGTTCATTTTGTTATGTGGTGACCACAGTTATGGATGACGCTCCCCCTGGCACACAGGAGTACATTATGTTACGACAAGATTCCATCCAATCTGCGGAATTAAAGAAAAAAGAGTCCCCTTTTCGTGCTAAGTGTCACGAAATCTTCTGCTGCCCACTGAAGCAAGTGCACCTCAAAGAGAACACAGAGCCGGAAGGTTTGTGGCACTATGGATCCATGTTCTGTTTGTTTTATTTCTTTTTCCATGTATGTCCCCGGGTGTGCTGTGTGTCCCCAGCCTGTGTGGGTGCGGGAGCGATGCACTCGTGTCCCTTTGCTTGCCTGTCAGTGCCTGATGCTCCCACAGGACACTGTAACCTGAGCCACTTACGGGATCATTCCAGGGGAGAAGTGACGCTGCTTTTTCTCAAATAAAATTTGTTTGTTTCAGCTCTCATCATTACACACTGCCCTTTTTTTTGGCTGCCAAAAGCTGCTTGCTACTCAAACGGCATCAATTCCCAGCCGGTTCTTTGCAGTAACATTTCTGAAGCTGCACTCCGCTCCAAGTCTGGCACTCAGACTCAGATTCGGCTTGTCCCCAGCACCTTGCACTCCATAAGGCTTCTGCATAGTGCTAGAGAATGCTCATGGCAGCTGTTCTTGGGTGAAGCAGGATGAAGTTTGTATGTAGTGCACGCCTGGTTGCATTTTGGGAAATGAAATGCATGCAGAGCAGAAAAAAAGTAGACTGTTTTCCTTTACAGATAAAACAAAGGTATGGTCTCTCCTCATGCTGTGCTTACTGATATTAAATTGCCAGTAAGGTATATCTCGTTCATCTAGTGTACATAAGATTAAGCTATTTTAAATTATATTTTTTAATACTTTCTCCTATTGTTCCTTACGTGTTTTGCATCACTGCTTCGTATTCCACATGGTAAGCCTTGTACTTTTTGCATAAGCTCCAGTATCTGCCAGACAGATAATGCTGCTGCTGGTAGAAGTGTTTTAACATGAAATATTCAGGGCTGGATTTTGCCACAATCAAGTCTGCAGGAATGGCAGAGTGATCAGATTGGAGTTCTTATTACAAATCACTTGCATTATTCTCTCTGTAATGATGGGCATCAGTTGCTGAGCTGTCACTATTAGCCCAAAATATTTCAGTCAGTTGCTTTCTTCTATTACATTCCCCAAATTTTGCATGAATGTTCTTTGTACCCACCTCTGGGAGATATATGTCTTTTAAAAGAAAAGTATTTTATTAAAATAGCATTTATCGTCTCACCAGAAATATTAACACTGATGCTGGTTTAAGGCGTGGGGAGAGGTTTCTTGTTTCAGTGATGATGTAACTGAATGTTAAAATTGGGATTTGAAGAAAGTCCAGTTGTTGTCTCCGTTCTGGGGCTGACTTGATAGAAGCTGTGATTTCCTGACTCAGTAAACATGAAGAACAGGTGAATCCCACAGCAATCTTCTGGCTGAGCAGACTTTGTGGATTTCTTGTCATCTGTCAGGGTTTGTATTGTTCCTGAGTGAATTCTGAGCCCAGAACTGTTCCTGTCAAGCTCCTCTCGGAAGATGATGGCAGCTGAGCTTCTACAGGTGCTCAGCATGGGATACTTGGTGAGCAGGAAGAATCCATAGCCATGAGGCGTGAGAGGTGGGACCTACACCTGGCATCCCTGACGGACATGCTGTGTTGTGAATTCTCCGAGTGCTGGTGTGAAACTCCAGCAGAAGCCTGTGGTTGTTTCAGTGGAACCTGCACTGGGAACTGGATTGTTGCAGAAGACTAGCTCTTGGGTGGGCGGATCATTTCAGTGAATAAATGACCAGTTTACACCCCAGTGGCCTGTCCAAGAGGAGGAAGGAAAGCAGAGCAATTCTTTTCTCTCCAGAGTCTCTGGAGGACATGGCTGGGGAATTTGGGATCTGCTGGGAGAGGCTCGCACAGTGCAGGCTCTGAGGGAGGGCCTGGGGAGCATCCGAGTGGCTGTGGTGTTGCCTGGAAGCCAAGAGTTGCTGCTCTTAGGTTCTCTATAAATCTGCAGTGTCTGTCTCCAGCAGCAGCTGTTTTACTCCTTCTTCCATGGCATATGGCACTGGTATTCATTCTCGGGGAAAATGTTTGGACCTGAGAGCAAGGTTTATCATATTTTATTGAATGAATGTTCAATACATTCCCTTGTTTGTCCCTCCTGCACTCCTCCAGGAGCGTTGTACTCCTAGACAGGCACAAGAAGACATGGCCCCAGTGGCTTGTCCTGCCACCACCTGAGGGGATAGAATTCAGAGAGGTGTCAGTTTTTGTTGTTGTGTGATTTCTATGCATGTTTCTCTGAAAGATATTGTCTGTAGCATGGGAAGGAGAATTCTGATCAGGAATCCTTGTAGCCTCTCTTGTAGCTCAAATTGCCTGGGCTGCATCTTGTTCTTCAGAATCTGTGAATTTCTTGGCAGTGGTATTAGACCCACTGAAAGACTGATGTGTGTCATCCTCAGTGGTTTGTTGGCTTGAAGCTTGAAAAATTTTGATTGTGAGGTGATCTGCACTGTGCTTTCTATGCAAACCCTACCACAGTCCATCAAAGTTAATGGAGTGGCTGAAATATCCTAGAAGAAATCCCTTCCAGTGTGAGCCCAGCAGCTATAAGCTCAGTTGTGCTGTTAGGATAACGGAAAAGGAGTGTTTAAGCTTGTTTCTGTGACATAAATCACACATTTTTGAAGGTACTGGAAAGTATGACAACTAGGAAGCTGTTAGCAAAGTTCTCCAAGTAAAATGTCATAACGGAAGTTCTGTGGGAAACTGCAGATTTGGAAGACTCTGCAGAGACTATAAAAATGCACCTTTTTAATCTGGTGAATAATGGCATGGGAACACAGACTAAAGCCTGCATGTTTCTAACTTTGCAACTTTTTTGTTCAGATGATGGATTTCTCTGCACCTTTTAACCACTTTCATTCAGGGGTAGAGCTTGGGGAGCCTCATTTATCACTTCAGGATTTGGACTCCCTAGGCATGTAGGATGACATCAGGTAAAATATTTTCCAGGCTTTTTGTGGGGTTGTTTGGGGAATGTTCTGCTGTTTGCTGAGAGACTTAAATACCACGTCACGCTAGTGTCTGAGCCTGGTGGTCCATCATTTCTCATAGCTTGGGCCTATTTCTAAGAGCAGAAGTGGGAAGGAAAAAATGAGATCCATGTTTCCTAAATTTTCCTTGTTTTCTTGTTCTTTTCCCCACACTTACTTGCCTGCTTGCAGCATCATCTTTTTTCACAATGTGCTCATGCCTCAAATGCACCTCAGGAGAACAGGTCCAGGGCAGTTCCTTTGGAACCAGCCTGGAGGACACAGAGAAGGTCCTTGGCCCAGTAACTGCAGCGAGTGGTAGGAGTGGAAGGAAGGAGAACAATAGGAAATCACAATGATGAGACCTCTCCAAATGTGGAAATTTCCAGCTGAGCCCTGTGCCCTGAGGGGGATGCTGCCAGCTTGGACTGCAGCTCAGGTGGGGTGCTGCCCTCCCTGGTGCTCTGGGAAACTTGGGACTGTGGTAAAAGCTGAACTGCTGCTTTGTTCTGCATCTTTCCATCTTTGTTTTGTCAAAGTCATTCCACAGTTGACAATGTCATGGGTCTCTCAAAGGCAGTAAAACAAGCAGGGCTGACATCCTTACCTGGATGCTGGTCCTGTGGGCATTGAGCATTATTTACAATTGCATCCACGCAGCAGCAAAACAGTGTTTTTGCAGCTTCCCTCAAGCCAGGAATACACTGCTAACAGGAGAAGGGCCATCTGAAGTACATTTTGCAGCTATTTGTTCTCTTAAATAGTTTAAACATAAGCTGCTGCTTCTATCTCTATAAAACATGGTTACATAAAAAGAAGTCAGCTCCTGGAAAACTAATTTGAGTTGTATTATTACATCCAAGGAAGGGAATAAAATCAGAGAAATGTTTTTAAAAAACACCCATTGGTTAGTCACAGTCACACAGTCAAGAGTCTTGGACATTTGCCCATAGTTCTGTTTTCATGTGGGATTTTTTTTTTTTTTCTGGTAACATTTTGTCTCCCTCCAGGCATACATAACCTTTTTACACAGAAAAGCAGACAAGCATGGCAAAATACGTATTGGGGATGGGGAGAGGGAAATCTGGGATAGCAGCTGGTAATGAGGAAAGGCAGCTTTCCTCAACCAACAGGAAATCTGATTAGATAGAAAATGTTAAGGATGCTAATGTGAAACAAGCAGCATTGTGGTTGCCCTTGACAATGGCTTGTTCTCTTCATCCCTAGCAGTGGTGTGGGGGACAGAGGCAGTCCTGGGGGTGAGGCAAAGGCAGGGTTTTTAAGCACATTGTTTGGAGGCTGCCTCTTCCACCTGCTCCGTGTGCACTGGTGCTTTTGTCACCAACAGAAATCTGGAGCCTTTATGTTGTGATACAGAATGTCCCTTTGGGGCTCCGAGCTTCATGTCACCACTGATAGCACTGTTACTTGGCACTCTAATTATATCCTTTTCTTCTAGACTAGATCAGTCCTATTAGCCCTGCTTGATCCTTTAATTATGTTAATGTATGTGTATTTCTGCATTTTAGAGGAGAAGAGGAAAGAAGAAGGGGGAGGAGAGCTGTGTTTGAAATCGGAGAATTGTGAGAGGGTTTTAAACTTTACGTATTGTTCAGAACTAAAAATGACTTTGTGTTCCAGTGAGGAATAATAAGGGTGAGCCACATGGAACAGGCACAATGTCCAGGACACTCAGAGCAAGCCCACATGGCTGTGAGACACCCGTGAGGAGGTTCAGCATCTGTGCTGTGGTTCCCTGAGCCTCAGGTTTAACCTGGCCCAGCTGCTGGGGAGGAAGCCCCTGGTTCATGTACTCACTCACATAATCTTACTGAAACTTCATCCAGGTGATGGCCCTGTGGTACTGAACTAACCACATTTCATAAGTGCTTTTCCTCATGTCTTCTCATTTCAGTGGAGGTGGAAAGCAAAGACTTGGTGTCCTGATTGCTGTTGCCATTTAACCCTTTCCTGCTGCAGCTGAGCTGTCTGTCCTGGAGCTGCTCATCCCAAGGGAAGGCAGTTTGCTGTTGACTGATGCTGGGCCCTGCAGCCCTCCATGCCTTCCTCACTGCCCTTTCCCTCAGCCAAGCCTTCTTCTTGATTCTGCTTTTTTCTGCACCTCTCAGGCCCTCCCGTGGGGAGTGTGGAGCTTTCACCTCACCTTGTTCCCAGGTTCTGGCACTGGCAAGAAGCAGCTGAGCAATGCCTGAGCATTCCCCAGTACCAAATGAAAGTGAACTCCTGCAGCCGTGGGCCCATTTCTGCAGTGAAGAAAGATCTGAAGGGAGGGACAGAGACCAAAAGGCAAAGGTCTGAAGCTGCCACCAGTAGAATGGCTTTTTCCCCAAAGGAGAAACCATCTTTGGCTTGAGTGATTAGCTGATAACTTCCTGTTTCAGGGGTCTGAGTGGCAGTGGTGACACTGTATTCCTGCTTCAGAGGCTCGGTACACCCAGCAGAACAGCTCAGTCCTGGATGTGGCTGAACCTTCCTGCCCTGATCCTCCAAAGCCTTAAAGCACGAGATTAACTTTAAACATGAGTGCTCCCAGCAGAGTCACAGGGGTTGGGAGGTATTTAATGAGCTTACCTGAACACAGGCTGGGCCTGGCTTGGGTTCAGGCTCAGACAGTGCAAATCCAGAGTAATTCCACCAAAATCCAAGATTTACTCAATATTTACTTGTCTGCAAATGAGATTAGAACCCCCTCCTATAGTTTCATTTGATTTCTTTTCTTACTCCCTCAGCAGTTAATATGGTCCTTATTGCCACAATGATTCGTGGTTGAACATGCAAGTCATCATAGGAGTCCTGAGCAGCAGAGAAATTTAATGTTTCCCATTATAAAGAGGGAAGAGAAGGATCATCATCATCATCACTGGGACATCTCATTAGGATGAATAGCAGTAATACTGCCTACTGAATCACCTGAGCACTAGGTACTTAACTATTACCTTTGGAAGGGTCTGGGGAGATGCTTCTCACTGTGTATGCACACAACATCTCAGTCCAGGAAACAGCATGCAGACCTTGGTCTGTTGGTCAGACTCAGATCTAGGAATAACATGGTTGAAGGAAATTAAGATTAAATGTCAATAATAAAGCTAGCTAATAATGAAGTGGTTTATTGAACTGGGTTTTCCTGATTTCGGTAAAATCCAAAGCTGCAGCTGTAAATGTGAGTAGTGCAATTGTTAGCCAGATTTGTACTCTGTAGCATCAGAAAAGTCTAAGTAAGTAATGGCATTAGAAGCAGTTGTAGAACTTTTATTTCAAGATGTTGATTTTTAATTCTCAAACTGGACCTGACCTTACTCCTGAACAGGTCATGGCAACCCAAAAAGAAATGCTGTCTCTTACCTTACCTGTGTACCCTTTGAGAGAAATCTTTTATCTGTGCCTTTTGCTATTTTGTTCTAATCTCAAAGTAAATATTCACTGTGGGGACAGTTTCTGGCACTTAGCATAGCTGAAGTAGGACATTTAGACCAAATGAGTCACCCTGTTATTCTTTTCTCATCTCATCTTTAAAGGACTCTGAGATCTTCAAAGGTTGTTCCTTGTATGGGGGAAGGCCTTTGTCTTGCTGCTTTTCCATCCCATGACTCTCCTGAGAAAGCATCAGACTTCATTCTTCAATCTGTCCCCATTTTAAATAAGGAGATGTAGTTCTTTATTAATAATGAAGGTTTTTCTTTGTACCTTACTCAGCTACATGGCCCATCATAATTATTGCACAAACCTTTATCAGTGGTAATGTCTGTAGTGTTTAAACACAGAGTGCCTTTGGGTTGAGATCCTGACAGATCTCTCATGATGTTCTAGGTTAGGCTGAGTCTGTAAATGAGGAGGAGTTAAACTTCGCAGCTGCCACTGGAGAGTTGTTCCCTTGCCCAAGGTAATCAGGTACAGGAGGACCGAGGCAAGTCTGCACAGAGCAGCAGAGATCCCCTGTGCCACGCCTGCGCGCTAGAATTGCTCACCTCAGGGGCAATTAGCTCAGATAGATAATTGTCCATGGTTTGCAGTTCCAGGGTTAGCCCAGCCCACACCTAACTCAGGGGTTTCTGGTCTTCATCCCATCAGCAGTCTAGGCCTTCAACAGCTGCTGCCTCTGAGGGCACAAAAATAAACAGCAACGTTCACTGGAGTCCGGCAAGCTCCTCCTGTCCTGGATTATCTGGAAAAGAGGAGGAGCTCAGTCTAACTTGGAGCTCAGTCTGCTCTCTCTGAGATCCCTCAAGGTTTTTTCCTCACTCTCCTTGCTCTGGATCCTGCTCTGTTGGGGCTGGGTATGCTTTCTGAATAAAGCTGAAGAATTTTCATAACAGTGCATTTTCTGTCAAGTCTGCGGTGAGCACACTGCAGTAACGTGCGTTACTGTTACGTTCTGATTGCATAAGGAGTTAACTTTGTGTAACAATACATTTGTCTCTACTTCTTGTCCTCTTTCAAATGTTCTGACCTGAAAGCTAAAGAAACTGAAGAAGCTTTACCCAGACCTCAGTGAGCACCAAGATTGCAAAAGGCCAGAATTTTCATGGAACACTTAGGTAAAGTTATTGAATGCTTTTTCAGTAGTGTCTGAGTGTTTGGGGAAAAGTCATTGCTCAGACTGTTTCATATTCAGGTTTTTTGCCCACTGGTATCTATCTGCAGAACTTTCCTGCTGTGTACAACTTCTTTGATCTTGCTTATATGCTTAAAAAGCTCCAGCTTTTGTAGGACAGTGCAAAATATTTGCACATCTTCTTTTAAGGGAGCCCTTGTCCTTCAGGACAGAGAGGTGTATTGCCAAGCAGTGGTGCTCAGGAAGGATTAAAAGGTGTTTTCTGGGTATTGTTCCTGGTGTTTGATTCTTTCTGCCATGTGTTTGAAAACAGATTAATCTTTTTTCTCTGAAAGACAGATTACAAAGATGTAAACCCTAGAGATTACAAGGCACATAAGCCTGCAGAGGTTCTGAACTGCAGTGTACACAGCACACGGCTGTACTTCCTCTTCACGGTTGAACTCCTGGAAAAGGAACAAGGAAACAAGGAGAAATCCTTTCCAGGCATCTTGGATATTCCTGATCTGAAGATGTCTGCCACATTTTTCAAGAGCGCTAAATAATTCCCATGATTTAGGAAGGAAAAATTTAAGACTACACACAACTTACTGGACAAGAAGTCTTCAGTTAGCAGCTGTCTTTCATGCTTGGCATTTGCACGTTACACAACAGTCCCTTCTGGAAAGGTTATTGGTGCAGCTGTCTTAGTTCTCAGTATTCTACTCTATCTGGTCAAATTCAGCTCTCATGACAGAATGAAAACCTGTGGCAACTCTTCTAAGTCTGTGCCAGCACCATTAAGTCAGATTTTAATTTATTTTGTGTGGTCTGTGGCATAGAGAGGTCAGAACATCAGTGTAGAGTCGTGACTCAGGATAGTGTTGCACCAATATCCAAACATCTTGATAGTTCTGAGCCCCACACAGAAGAAAATGGAAGTAGGCCAAGATGACTTTGCCTTAATTGCTCTGATGGAGGTTTGAGTTTTCTAACAAATGCTTTCCAAATAACAGCTGAATCTTTCTCATTATCCTTGGTTTTTCTTCTTGTTGCAATACCCTTGTCTCAGGTTTTTGTGCTTGGCTCTTGTGGAAGAAGTGCACTTCATTCCTCAGCTGTGTTTCTCACAACCTTTCTGAGAGGCTTGGAGGCTCAGCTGGCCATGTTTAAAGGATGACACTGAGAGGTTTCTGTGGAGAGTGAGAAGGTGTCTGTACCCCACAGGAGCAGGAACCCCATACAGCTGCCTGGGATCTCACCATCCATGGAGCATATGTCATCAGCTGTCACTAAAATTCCCAGGCCATGCAGGGTTCCAGTGCCAGAACCACAGGAGGGTGGCCTCAGGAAAAAGGGTGTTTGCACTCCTATGCCCTGCCTGTCCTCATGGACATCACTGCTTTGGGGGTTTTTCCAGCTTCCCTTCAATGCTGCAGGGACAGGTGGGGCTGCAGGAGCAGAGCCATGGGGAGCCTCTGCAGGACAGGAACCTGAGGCTGCTGTGGACAAGGTGCTGACTCCTCCATCCTTTGAAAAAGACTTCAGCACCATAAACCACTTTTGTAGTGACTGTCAGTCTGTTCTCTAAATGTGCATTTCCTCTTAACAGTTCCAGGATTTTTAATTTCTGCAACAGGTGACATCAAATTAACACCTAATTGGAGGAGTTGCTAAAAAAGCAGAGTGAATTTTAATTGTGCACCTTTGCATTATTGGTGCCTGCCACTATTTGTCTTCCTCTACAGCTCCAGTTTGGTAGAGTCAGTAATTAAAGACCAAATTTTGCGTTCTAGTTGCTCTTATCTCTGGTAAGTATAATCATTTTCTCATTTCAGAAAAGTGGCAAAACTGACCTTAAATATTGCTAGTGTTTCTCAGATGTTGTTAGTAGAAAATGTTTAAGCTTCACATAAAATCTTCCATTCTAATGGTGAGCTGCTAGCATTAATCCAGTGCAGTTCATGAGGCTGGCCTTTTTATGATAAATTTAGATTAAATATGCTGTAAAACCAGTAGTAAGCAAAAATTTGAATGGGACTTGAGCTGCCAGATGCAAGTAAGTGGTTTCTTTAATCACTTGGATATTAAATTAAATAAAAGTAAAAATAGTGAGAAATTTTGCTGGTCTTTATACTAATAACAAAGGAGCATGTTTAGGAAATTACTGTTTTAACTGAAAAGAACCTGATGTGGTGCAATTCTTAGTATGTGCAGTGAAATATACAGTCAGTGTGATACAGTATGATCATCAGGAGGGAATATGAGTTGGATAGCATCAAAAAGTGACAGGAGAATGGATATGAAGAACGCCAGGGAAGAGAGGGCAGTCTGTGGTCTCTAAAGCGTTGTGGTACGAGATGGAGAGGTTCAGGTGAGAGAAGGTGAGTCTGGTGATGGGGAAGAGTCTGCAGGGAGAATGGTGGAGAAGGTGGTGGTGTGGACAGGTGAGCACCTGCTTTTAGATGAACTTGTTGGCTGCAGGTGGGATTCAAAACTGAAGTAGAGAGATCCCTGAGTTCCAGTGGTTAGAAGGACACTGTTAGACAGGAGCTGGAAGCCTGGATGGACACCTCACAGTGGGAGAAGTTACCCAAGAGGACAAGAGATCTCCAGAGAAAAAGAGGCAAGTTGATAAGCTGAAAAGTATCACCTTTATTATGCCAGCACTGCCAGAGGAACGTGCTGTGTTCTCTATGAGTGGTTCTGCCTCACCCTGTGAGGATCAGAGTCCCTGAGCTGAGCACCCAGATGCTTAGAAGGCACAGAGCTGCCTCTCTAACTCCACATTCACAGCTCTGGACATACCATTACATGCATGACATTATTTAATGTTCTACACAGTGCACACAATTAGATCTTCATATCCTTATGTATTTTTAATGAACTACATTGATTTCTGCAGAATGCTGCCAATGATGTCTGATCAGATGTATTTATGGCAGATTCTTTAATTTGCACATGCAAATGAAAACATGAGTGTAATGATTCATCCAGGAGACTGAGGAAAATCACAGAGCAGGACTATGACAGTTTGTTATTGATGTAATCTCTCCTGTAGCAGAATTTGTACTGTCTCAACAGAATTCAGAAGGTGCCTTTTAAAAACTAATGCCTCAAAAGGACATTGTAAAAAATAAAACCCAAACCCAACATGCCTGCCAGGTTTTTTAGTGGTGCAGTTTGAAGTTAGGGGTTTTTTTCAGTAGTTTCACTGCCAGCTTTTAAAGTCAGCTTGTTTCCAACAGGATGATGTTGAGATGGACACTTGCCGACACTTTTCTTTGTAAGTCCTTGGCCAGACTTGTATTTATTGGAATGCACTCCTGAGATGTGGGCACTGAGAGGTATTGGGCTGCAGGCCAGATTGCCCTCTGAGTTCTGTGATACATCCCCAGAGATTTCATCACATCCCTCTGAAAGGCACCAGTGACTTCAGCTAGTGTTGCAGAGCAGTTCTATCTTTATCTTTTCTCTCCTCCAGGAGCTGTTTCTTATTCAGGTGCCAAACTCTGGACCTTCATTCCCTGTTTTATTTCTAACAATCTCAGTAACCTCTTTCTCACCAGTCATTCTCTCTGGGTCGATGTCTGAGTTGAGGCTGTTGTTGCTCTAAAATCTGTTTAGCTCTGGAGAAAATATTCTAGCTGGGAGGCAGGGGCAGCAAGGGGGAGAAAAGCCCAGTAAAATGCTGTCATTTTTCCAGTCTCCTGGAGTTGATGAGGACTTACTTTTGAGGGCACAATCCTTGGATTTTTTTTATAATCTATAAATCAAGGTTTATAAGAAAAAACATGGAGATGTAAACTCACACATCAGATTTCTCAAGAGACTTGTAGGGCTGCAGGTTCATTAGAAAGAAAACTTGTTAAAAGATTAAGTTGTAGTACTTTGATTTAGGATGGGACTCCAGAGAAGGATCAAAGCATATCACTTCTTGCAGTTGATTTGCAGAGCAGTTTCACAAATAGCTTTGGGCTTATTTATGGTCTTTAAAAATCTACTGGCAACAGTGTTTAGAATCTGGAAGTTTGGAGATCTAATTTCTTCATCTTGTAATAACAAGACTTATTTTTTGTGTGATGCCCTGTGCTCATATTGGCATTGCCTTGTTTGAAGGGGAGGATTCCATCTGTGCTATTTTTTAAAAGCCATTAATTATGTTAATAGATGATGCAGAATTTTCCTCTTTTGATTGTCCTCAACCCAAAGATGCACCTTTCTTTGGAATAAAAAATATTTCTGCAAGACAAAAATTCAGTTTCTCTAAAAAAAGATCTTCCAACTGAAGAGCAAAAATCACAAAAACCAGTAAAGGCCCTTTATTTCCTTCACTGGTAACACTCAATTGCATCACAGGTGAAAGTTGAGGATGGCTAGATTTTCTGTTTCCCTGTGCATATCCAGTTAAGAAGCTCAAGTTCTATGGCATATGAGCAGATTCAGGGAAGGAAATTGTCTGAAGTCTCTTCTGCTCACACCGGCAGAGTGTTCACTCTGGTTGACAGAGAAAAGGACACCAATGAGAAACAGTACGAACTATAAGCAGAGAAATAGCTAGGACATTGAAGTGTGTATTAAAATTCAAAAGTCAGTGGAATTCCTGTGGTTTAGAGTCATCTTACTTCCTTCTTGGTTGCTGAGTTCATGGACTGGAAGTTGAAAGATCAATGAGCCTAAAGAAACAGTAGAAAACATCATTCCCGCAGCCAAAGGAGTTTGTGCTTGCTGATCTCACTGGCATAGTTTCAGCTTTGAAAGATTTGCATTTTATTGACTAGGTGAGCTGCCCTGCAGCATTGACTGCTGTTGTCCCAGGACAGGGTATTTCCGCTTAAGGATGAGAATTCTTTTAGGGAATATATGACCTGTGTTCGGTCATTCATACATTTTGATGGTTAGAAAGAGCCTTGCTGTGACCTTAGGTTATTCTTTTAAGAATGTTACATCCCCATTTAGTTCCCTCTGCATGAAGGTCAAATAAAAGTCAGTTGTATTGGAATTTTGTGCATTCTTAACAATAACAAAAATATGAAATGGCTTGAGACAGTCTTGAAATATTTCCTGTAGCCTCCACACTATAATTAAGCCTATCAGTGTAAAATAATGGGAAAGCTTGGAGCTTGTTCGTTCTCACAGTGAATGAAGGGAAATATCAATGCAGAGACCAGATTAGATACTCTGTGCAGTATATCAAATTGTTCTTCATGGCAAAATCGCTTGATTAGGACAATTAATGCAGAGGTGTTGTACTAGCTGTGAAGAGAGCTGAATAGTGTCAACTTGATAAGAAGTGCTGTAAGCTCATGTCTCCTATTAAGCAGTGAGTAGTAGGAATTCCTCCCAGACAAGGAGAAAAACTCTTTGTATGCATGAACTGTGTGAGCATTGAGCAGTATTGTGTGCCAAAGAGCAGTGCAGCAGGCAGCGTGGAGCTAACGCCACCCACAAGGCACAGGGGTGAGTCTCCTGCATGGATTTCAAGCCTGGGAGGATGAGGTTTTTCTGAATTGCAAGTCTGCTGGTGACTGGAGGTAGAAGTGACATTAGATCATCTGAACAGTGGAGGCTACAGAATCTCCAGCAGACCCTGGTGTTGGCTCATCCTTTTTTGACTCACAGAGCCACAGAATGGTCGAGTTGGAAGGGACCCACACTGAGGCCAGCTCCCTGCCCTGCAGAGAACCATCCTGTCACACCGGGAGCCTCAGAGTATGTCCAAAAGCTGAAGAGATCTGTGTCAAGCCAAATACATCTCTTAGAAAGTAATTTCATCTTCAAGAGGCTCCATGTGCTTGATGGTCTGCTTTCCTCTGAAAAGACAAAAATTCTATGAAAAAATAGTTGATGTAATCATCTTCACTTACCTTACAATTTCCCTTGTCTTACCCACATTTTAACTGGATTTTCCAGGCAGAGTATGTTTCGGTATTTTTAAACAAAAACAGATTTTCCTTAAAGTACACATAGAATAGCAAGGCGTGTTAATGGAATATTGATTTGTAGAAGGGAAGTTCCTCTGCTGTGTTTGCTGCAGCTGTAGAGCATCTGCCCAAGGCCAGAGAGTGCACGAAGTTTTTATGGGAAAGAAGGGAACAGGAGCAGGAATATCTCTGACATCCTCACCCACTGGGAAGGAATGCAGCCTTCAGACTAGCTCTGGCACTGCCCTTGGAGAGCTCCTGAGTCCTAGTGTGGTTTGAACTTTACTCCAGAAAGCATTTGGGACTCAGCAGAGAGCTATTTCCAGTTAATTAATGAGCCCAAGTTCAGAAAGTTGTTGTCAGTGGATTTCATACCCATTTGTTTGTCTGCAGTTCTGCTGGCAGAGGTGATGCACTGGGAAATGTGGGCTGTCAATGAGAGTCCTCCTGTGCTTAGATGTGGAGACACTGACCTGCCCTTCAGTCCAAGCTGAAGTGCTTTTAATAACTAAGACACAACAAACCAAGGCTGTTCTGTTCTGGAACAAAGCCATTTTTAAATTAAATTCAAGTATGTGTCTTTTTTTATTTCTCCCCTTCTCCATTTTACAAGTGGATAAATACAGTGGAGGGAGTGGCAATCAGGAGTATAAAATTAATCCTCTGAAAATGTTCCTGTAAGTTCTGGAGTCAGAGAGCAGAAATACCGTCAGGCTTTCCCCTAATATCTCCTCATGGAGACAATGGCTCTTGTCTAACCTATAACCTGAGAACTGTCCTCTCTTCAAGGTCAAAACTGTGCTCTCTGTGATTGTGGACCACCAGGCAGTAAGAAAATTGCCTTGTTAATCCATTTAGAAAAAGCAATAGCAAAGTGTTTTATCAGGTCTCCGAAAACAGCTGCATGTGCTATGATTTATCTGATCATGTAAAATATTGATTACTGAGAACATTTAGCTATATAAGGAGATGATACAAGTTACAGACATGTGCATCAAGTGCATTAAACTTGTGTTTCAAATGGCTGATTACAGAGAGGGACTTCAAAGGGAAGGGAAAAGAAAAATATGGAAACATTCAGGTTTGGCTGGCAGGAGAAATAGTACTTGAATTGGTTTAGATTATTCAGATTATGATGCAGTGGCTTTTTGTCACAAAAAAAAATCTTGATTAATAGTATGGAAAAGTAGGTTTTAGTTTTACAAATGGTACTGAATTGAGAGTCAAGCAGATAATGAGAAACAATTGAATCTGATACATGATGGGGATTAATTTGGAGTACCTGGGTTGTAATAGGGCAGCACAGCTCAATGCAGATAAATGGAAGATAATAAGCTTATGAGTAAAGAACTCCATAGTAAATGAGTGTTCAGATGCTGCAGCAGGCTGAGTCAGGGGGAAAAATTTAGGAGTTACTGTAGAAAAATGGCCTATTCAGCAGGAAAGGCAAGGAGGGCAAATGGGTTATTGAGCTGCTGCTGAAGGGGGAGAGCAGAGCACTCTAAGCCCCGTGATCAGGGCTTGCCCATGTGCTGAGGCTGAAGAGGCGAAGTGCAGGCTTCAGGGGGAAATGCACCTCTTGTGGACAGAAATGGTCCTTGAGATTCAGAAATAGCTAAAGAAACCCAAAAACTGCTACATGAGGGAAGCAGGAATTTGTTGGTTTGGAGCCCACTGGCACAAGACAAACAGATTTTTTTTTTCCACTGATACCAGGTGGAAATTTGAATTGATGTAATTCAGAGCAGGACTGGGGAAGCTACATAGGATCTCCAAAGAGATCCCTGGGGAGGTCTCAGGGGGAAACCTACATTTTGGAGCAGAGCTCTCCTGGGACAGCCTCTTCAGTAGAGGGAATGATCTTTACAGCAGTTCAGGCTGGGATGAAGGTGAGGGAGGAACCAAGGTGCAAGGCTCACAAGAGAGGGAAGTGTAGTTATGCTGCAGAGAACTTGTGGGATTCTTGCTTTAGGGAAAAGATGCTCTTCCTCCTCTTCTTAAATCTTCAAATTGTTTTATTTTTCCTCTTGTTTTCAAATGTCTTGCTATGATGACTTTATCTGATTTAGGTTTTCCAATACATTCAATAGCATAGCATTAATGCTGGTGTAACACCACTGTGTAAGAGGCCAGACATGGTCTGCAGGGAGAAGCAGGGTTTTTAACACACTAAAAGATGCTGCTTCTCCTGAAAGTCCTTGCCGATTTCATACCTAAGTAATGCAATAAATGCCCTTTTTTTCAGTATTTCTTCCCTGCTGGCAAGGCTTCTGTCTCCTTTTCTGACATGATTTAGTTCTGTTTGCAGCCTCAGCTGAGGATTGCAGTGAGGCTCATTCTGTGTTTACCTGTGGCAGAAAGAAACAGCACAGCTCTCAGGCTGACACCCTATGTGGAATCAGTGAAAGGTTATGGAGAGGTGAGATCAGGTGGCAGAGCCTGCTCCACAGCTGAGATCAGGAAAAAGTAGGTGCTTCTAGTTATAACTGGATATATTCTGAGCTAGATAGTGAGGCAAAGGGCTGGTGGTGTCTGTTTTTGCTATGATTGGATTATGGCAATATCTATCCATGGGATAGTGTTGCCTCATATCATAAAAGCTGTTTCATTCCCACCCAAAAGTATGACAATCTAAATAGGTGATCATAGATGTTATTTTTCTGTCAAATGATAAACTCACATGAAGGTCAGTTAAAACATGATTTTCTGTCTGTTCTCAGGCTCTAGTAGAAGATAACAGCTCTTGTTGCACTGTCAGAAAGAGACTTCCAAGCTATCAGTACCCTTGGCTCAGTAACGATGCTCTGCATTTTCCTGCAGTATATACCCAAAATTTGTGTGACATTCTGAAGTCCTACAAGTGTTCTAAAGATGTGCAACTTACCTTTAAGAATTAAACATTCAAGGTAGAATAGGAACAGTGTACTAATCTCTAGGGATGCTCCAGCATTCCAGCGTAGCAATTTAATTAAAAAGACAAGTAATTAAAAAATGAGCATTAATTAAAAATCAATAGTTCAGCAACTGTTCTCTTCCCTGCTGTTAGCATACGTCTTTTTATGGTCAAACTCTATAGAACAGTACTCGCCTGTCTCTGAAAAATGGCAACTGATTTACCTGCACAGTCTGGGATGCTGTGGCCCATCTCTGTGGGAGGAGTGTGAGCTGGTGGCTATTGTGCAGGCAGGGACAGCTGTGTGACCACAGAGGGATGGTGGCCTTGTGCCCTTGCTGGATGTGCCCCTAAGAGTGCTGAACCCCGGGCTGGAGCTGTTCCTGCTCTGGGCCCTCAGGCTGCCAGGAGCTTTGTTGCCAGAGTCCATGGCCTGTGAGAGCAGCAGGTGTGAGGCACAGGTGTGAAGGGCAGGTGAGGGCAGTGGAGCCGAGCTGCCACTGCAGCTTGGGTGGCTTTGGGGCTGTCAGGCTGGGCACAGCACTGTGACCACTTCCTGTGGCTCTCAAAGCACTCATCCCTTTGAAAACGTGAATGCCCAAGCAGGTTTGCTTAGACCCTCTTTTTCTGCTAAGTATATTTTTATGGCTTCAGAATTCAAAAGCAAACTTTATTTTTATAAAGCCTTGTGCGTGTCTGGAGGGAGGCCTGACAAAAGCTTTCTCCATGCACAGGTGCCTTGGGAATCTGGGCAGTGTAGGAGCCCTGCTGCTGCACAAGGGCACTTCTCAATTATACGTGTTTTCATCATGAGCTTCTAAATCAGAGTAACCTAGAACATGGTCCTTAATTACTAAACCTTGTCCTGTCTTTTTGCCTCTTGAATCTACACTTATAAAGGCATTTTGATAGAAGACTTTGATTTGTTCTGTTAAGACATTTTACTGGAGCTGAGGAATCTTGCAGGGACAGAGGAGGTGTGAGGAGCTCAGGGGCTGGGGGTAGTGAGTGTGTTTGTGATGAGGCAGGGAGGCTCAGGGGCACCTGGCACCTTGTATCCCGAGCTGCCCAGGGCCTGCAGAACCATCTTGTGCTGCCCATGGTGCCAGGGAATGTTCCTGTGCTGTGCCAGCTCTCTGTGACCTTGCTGATCTCTGCTGCTCCAGCAGGACCCACGCAGGCTTGGCCTCACCACGGAGGCGCTGATGGGTGCCCTTAACGAGATCTAGTTCTAATTGCTGAGAGTCTCATTAATCAACTTTGGCAGCTGGCACAAGAGGGCGGTGAGCCAGGCCAGGGATGGACTCCTGGTGGATCAGAGCTCTGGACACCCTGACTGCCATGGTCCAGGGATGGCCACTGAGTGACTGCCACTGCCCAGTGGCCCTGCTGTGTCACCCCCTGCCCTGCCCACGTGCTGCCCTGCCCGGGCAGCTGCCTTGGCTGCAAGCTGTTCCCTGAGCCTGCCTCAGCAGCATTCCCTGCCACCAGCTCTCACCTGGCCCTGCAGCACCAAACATTTAGTAATTTTCTAATGCTCTGTTATGCAGAGTCAGGAAAATTGTTATTACCCAAGGCAATTTAATATCAATTACAAATTTCTTTTACAGTTATCACTTTAGATTAGGACAAAATGCTCTGTGATTCTTGAGTTGATCCTAGGCTTCAGCCAAAGAAACAGAAATCTGTGCAAGGAGGGAGCTGATTTGATTCTGCTCAGTGCTTTGCTCCTTCATGCAATCATGTGGGATGTCCGAGAGACCTAAGTGAAAACAGATTTTTCCAAAGCACAGGTAGACTCTTCTCTAGTGTCTGATGTGGCCAGGGGAGGAAAAGAGTTGGAAAAAAATTGCCAAGGGTGGTTTTTCAGGGTCTGCTCTGGTGGAGTCTTGGTGTCATTGTCTCGGACTCAGCAGGCTTGGGACTCATCCCATGAGTTCCACTCACCCAGCTCCAGTTCAGAGTCTCTGTTCTGGAGCATCCATTTCCCTGCTCTTCTTAGAACCTGCCTGCTTTTTCAGGCCCATGAAAAAGCTTCAAATCACCCCACACCTTTTTTTACTGAGTAGCTTTTTTAAACAAATTTGTTTTAAAATTAGTACAACCAAAATGAGAGTTTAAATAACTCCCTAGAATATTCAGCTAAAGTCTCCTTCAACAGATTTGAGTGCAAGACTGAAAATGAACTGTTATCTTTTCAGTTGTACTTACAGAATGCAGATTTGAATTGCAAAAAGGACATTAAAATAGCTTGCGCAATTTAAAACAGACTGAGTCAAACTGACAAAGCAGAAAATAACACGAACTAGAGATGCACTTGTGTGCTATATCATGTTAATGATTCTGTTTTCTAAACCAGAAACAGCTCAATAATATATGTTGTTTCCAAACAAATGTATGTTTTATTAAAATAAATTAAAATAGAGAAAAATACAGCAGTGTGGGATGGGAAGGAAAACAATTATTCACTAAGATTAGGCTTGCTATACATCAGAGGTTTTTGGCATGACCCGCTGTGAATTTATGTGCTGTTTGTAAAGATTGTATCTGTAGATTTTACATCTGGCCTCAGTCCTTTTGTATGCAAGACTGTGAGCTTTATGTGACAAAGGTGGAGCACAGGAGGAAAGTTGTCTAAGTTGTACACACATACTTGCTTGAAAGCCATTCTGGAGATCCTTGGACATGCAAGAGGACAACAGCAGCAGAATGGGAAAAACTGGGGATTTACTACATGCTTGGTCTAAGAGCCAAAGCATTTGTGTTTTGAATGAATCTGCTTGGGTGCAGTGGGTAATTGACAGCAGTGAGAGCCCTTGTAGCAGCAGCAGCTGTAAATGAAGTCACAGCACATCCTGATGTGTCTGGGGCTATATGGAGGTGTCTCTGCAGGAGCCAGGCTGTGTTTGCATTCCTGGTGAGGCCTTGCTACTATTGACTCCTCCAGCCAGAGCTACTGCAGGGTCACTCTGCCTGTGGTAACACCATGGAAGGCTTTCCTCTGCGGGCTGATCTCCATATGTTCTGGGCAGACAGGATGCTGATCACTGTGATGTGATCATTCCTTACATCTGCATTTTGCTGTACATGATATGGCTGTGAGTGCTGCATGCCCAGAGATCCCCCTCTGGCTAATCTGTCAACTTCCCTTGACAGCTGTTAAACAAGGATTTATCAACATGACTCAAAGGTACCTTTCTGGCACTTTTAATATGTAGAATTCTCAATAAGGAAACTCTATAGCTACTTGCTGATGCAGACCATGCAGCAAAGTCAAGCCAGATGTCCTTAGGAGGGTTTTGATTCAGCATCTCTTGAAAGAACAGAGCTGAGGAGTACATCCTGAAATGGTTCATACTTTGG
The DNA here is from genome assembly GCA_013400215.1 of Cisticola juncidis. NCBI lineage: Eukaryota > Metazoa > Chordata > Aves > Passeriformes > Cisticolidae > Cisticola > Cisticola juncidis. Next base: position 45,114 of record VXBR01011816.1, on the reverse strand, counting down.
GCCCAGTGATTCTTTCTGCCTGCAGCCATGGCTGCTGACTTGGCTTTGGGTGTGCAGAGGGGTTAATTTGAGGTTATGCCATTGAGCTCCTGGTGCTGACAGATGAATGGGTCTGTGATTAAAAATGGTGATGGACTTGTTAATTCAGTCCCTCTCAGACTCCAAATCTGACACTATATTTTAAGACTGTTCTTAAAATCTGAGGCTGGGTGTTGGTTTTCTAAACTTTTATGCAAAGTTCATTTTTTTCTGTAAACACACAGTTAAATATAGTGACTTTAAACTGGATCTTCTAGAAACTGGAGTTCATGTGGGGATAGCTGGAGATGTACTTGGGCTTCTGCTATGTGTGTCTCCATGGAAGTGCTAGTGATCAAAATATCAAGTTGTAGATTAATTGCAGCTAGCTTTTGGCAGGGATTCACATTCAGATGTTTTAGTATTTAAAACCACTCTCATAGTATCAGAGTTGGCAGAGAAAAGAAGAGGAGGTATCTACTGAAAAATGCATATACTTTTCTTTTTAGTATTTAGGGTAAGTGGGCTTCCATTTCTACCTGGTATGGTAATTCCTTTATTTGGTGTTAATTCTTGATAGAAACAAACCTTGCAGAAAATTCCCTGATACCTGGCTGTTAGATGTTACACCTGTTGTCCCATGTAGGTAGAAATTGATTGTGCCTGAAATTTAAAGTCCTGATTGTTTTGAATATGGTTATGGTGTTGAGGTGCTGGGGGCAGTGCGGGTCAGAGCTAAGAGAAGAGCTCAGGCCAGTTGTGCTGTTCAGTGTTTGAAATAAGGAATAAATCTGTACTTCTGTTGTTAGCTAAGAGCCATCACATCAAATGCAGGTGGAGCCCTTTAGGTAATATTCAAGCTCTTACACATCTCTGAGCTGTTGTTTTGCTGAATTATCCCACCGTTACCAGGTTTGTAGGCAGAGACATCTACTGTAGTCTACTGGAGTTAAGTTTGTGACCTGTGGTAAGTGCTCTGAGAAGTCTGCCTTACAATACAGCATTAAGACAAGCTGAACCAAGAAAATAATACTAAATATGCATCATATATTCTTGTATAAATGTTGTTGAAGGGAAGGAATTTTTAAGTGAAAGGATGGCATCCCATTTATTGAAATTCAAAGGAAACAGAATTAATTCACTACATTGCTCAGTATTTTCTAGGAACCTTGGATCTATCAACTAATGGAGACTTGTTACTATGCCATGACTTGTTTGTAAACTCAACTCTGAGTTTTTCACTTGACTGTCATGGGCATCGTGATGGAGATTAGTTATTTTGGCTATGAACCTACATCTATTATGTCAAAGAATTTTACTGTGGGTAGTTTCAGACTTGCAGATACAAACCACGGCAGGCTTCAGACCTTTCCCCTGCAGTTCCCTTGTGATAGGAGTCTTGTTGGCTGAACAGCAGAACATCATTTGGTTTTGTGATGAAGATACATAGCAAAGCTGGAAATTCAATTTAGTGCTTGGGGTTAGTGAAAATAAAACAGTGTTAGGCAGAATATACTGTACAAAGTTCAGTGTGTGCTGCCTGGTAAATTCGGACAAGACTTGGAGAGCAGAAAATCTGGAGTAAATGTAGTTTTTAAATAGTTTGAAAGCCATGGGAAGTGCATTACTCTGGAATGTGATTGTTGAGCTCTATCTGTGTGTTCTGACTGGGAGAGCACTGAGGCAGAGTGGCACAGTGCAGGGGTGCCAGGGCTGGTATTGGCAGTGTGGGGTGCCAGGGCAGTCACTGGCAGTGTGGGGTGTCAGGACAGGCAAGTGTGGGGTGTCAGGGCTGGTATTGGCAGTGTGAGGTCTCAGGGCTGGCATTGTGCTGTGAGACCACAGAAGACTGTGTGCTGCCCCAGGCAGCAGCTATTCCGTGAACCAGCTTCTAAAACAATGGAAGAAGGGAACAGAACATGTTTTTGAAAAGAGGAACTTGTTGTAGGACCCCAAAAAATCAAGGGTTGTTGTTGATCACAGACCTGGCAAGTACACACAACATTTCCCCCCATGCCTGAGAATCTGCAGGAATGTTCTCCTACCTGGTGGATTTGACTCCCTTTCTCACACTGTTGATGTGCCAAGGAATGGGCATTTCTGCTGGGGAGTACAGGCGAGCTTTTTCTATCTCTTTTCCTTTGGTTGCTTAGCAGCTGAGCTGTGCTTCTGCTTGGAGCAAGAGCTCCGTTTGTCATCTTGATAAATCTGATTTGTAACACAGCTGAGAAGGACCTGACAGACTGGCTGAGGGACAGATCTGGAGACGTAGGGTAGCACACAAAATTTAATTCTGACTGATTGGATGTCACGATGCAAAGGAAGCATGGTCTCACATGGAGTAGTAATTGCAGCTGTATTGTCTCCTCCTTTGGGTATTTTTGCATTCTCCCTATTGATTAAAAAGGTGTTGCTATAGTAGCTGGAACACAAGTTTTCTGAGTTTCTCTTCTCATGTTTTATTGATTTTTCCTGCTCAATGAAAACTGTGTCCTTCCTTATTTGTGAAAGGGGCAGTTGTTTATAGTCTGCTCACCCTATCAGCAGCTTTTGTAACAGCTTTAGTTTCACTGTCCTGTAGGTCTTGTTGACAGCAACAGAAATAAGACACGAATTTCCATCTCAGGTGAGTTTTCCCTGAGTCCCCAGTGCCACCACCATGTGGAAGTGACAGAGTGCTCATTCTGGGCCATTGTGTATCCAGACTTTTCTTACCTACAAGTGCCTGATAGTCAGAGTCCTGCCTCAGCCCCTCACTTACTGTGCACATGTTAATGGTAGTAAAACTCTTAGCTTGTTTTATTCTGTCATCTTTGGGGACCTAGACAAAAGGCTTGATGAAACTGAAATATTTGACGACTTCTTCCTGATTTTGGTCCAATGTTAATTTGAGAAGAAATCTTGTAAATTGAAACCTTTCATTCTGATGTACCCACTGAAGAAGACCATTTCCAGCTGCTCAAAAAAAGAAAGTAAAAAAATCAACCTTTACGAAGAGCCAAATTTCACCCAAAATTAAATTAGCAGATAATTCAATTTGCCAAAAGAAATAAAAAGGATTTTTTTTTTGCATTAAATTCTTCTGTCCATGTTTTGAAATGTCTTACAAACTGGCCCATCACATCTCTGCACTCTGGGTGCACCAAAGAGGCTAAAAAGAGGCAAGATGCAGGGGAACTCAGCAAAACTACAAAATCCTTCCTCCTTCAGCTAAGAGTAGATAGGCATTTCTTCCAGTGGAGCAAATTCATTAATTGTAAGACTCCAGCAGGCAAAGGCAGAGCAGTGCAGAATGATCCAGGGCTTTGTCTCTTGTTATTTGTGTTTCCATCCACAATTTAAATCAGGTTATTGATGGCAGAAGCAATAATTTGTCAGTTGAATGCTAATTATCTGCTCAGAGCAGGATGTCTGCCTCCATCCCTTTGCAGATTCACTTTGTGGACCTGATTGTGGCTCCTAGATGTTACCATATTACAAATATTGAAGTATTTGATGATGAAGTTGATAATTTCATCCCTTCCAAGCCATTAATGTGCAGTTTGAAAACAAATGTCTCCTTTTAGCTGGATGCCTAGAAGCTGGTGACGGCTGTAGGAGTATTTATTTTGTAAAACTTCCACTGCTTCTCTTCCATGCCACCACTTGCTGAGTGAAATAAGCAGACGACACTGGAGAAGATGAAGCATTTCTCTCCTCTGGCTCAACTCTGGGGCCACACAGTTCACATTGGTAACAGTCTCTGTCTGCTGGCTGAACATTTATTTTTCTTTTGAATGCACCAAGCTGGAGGTGACTTTTCCTGTGTGTAGCAGGCATTACCACAGGTGAGTGGCTTTCTCAGCTGTGAAAGGTGGGTGCTGGCCTTTGTGGCCCTCCCTCATGGCTGTGCAGGAGGAGCTGCAGGCTGCTGGTGCCAGAGCTGGGAAGGGCAGCAGTGCAGTAGGAAAGGATGTCCTGTCAGGAGACATTGCCTGCCCTCAAGGACACTGGGATGCTGCTGCTGGCTCTGCACCTTGAACAGAAGGCTTGCTGTCCTTCCCTCCATGCAGAACCTGCTCTGACTGCCAGGGGGGTCCTTGTAAATCATTCTAAAAACTTGGACTTCATTGAGGTACCTGAAGTTTCCTTGGGGAAAAGGATCTTTGCTTAGGCTTGGTGGTTCTGGTGCAGGGAGGCTGAGCAACTGTCCTGGGAGACTCCTGTGCTGTGTCCCACACCCACAGCCCCAGGGGAGGCTCACACAACTCATCTGGGGTATTCAGGTGTGTCCTCCTCTAACATGCAGGTCCCTCATGTCTCTTGACATTTCAATTTTCTTGGTCACATCAAAAAACCTTAGGAGATCCAGTGGAAAAAATAATTGCTTTAGGAAATGGCTAGTAATTGTTACAGTCATCTGTCCTGTTTTGCCAAGTCTACTAAAAAAAAAGAAAAAACCCACATAAAATGTCAAGCATCCCACAGATAAAGGCTTGTCAGCTGTAGAGCAAAGCAGAAATCTGTTCCCTTGTCATAGTGCACTGGCTCCAGTGTTTATGTCCTACAGTGGAGCTGCAAAATTGCTGATGACTAAAAAATGAGTCTTTTAATAGCATTTGGGTATTTAAGCATTACAGATCCTAGCAGCCCTCACTGAATTCTCTGGGTGTTTTTCTCATTATCCACCCAGTGTAATTAACACTATTACTGTAAGACGTTCATCTTTGTCTTGCTTTTTAAAAAATTGATGCTGTGTCATTTAGGTGTTTTATCTGGTGGTTAGTCACTGGCTTGCAGAGAAATAATCCCTGTGGGAAGGTTGTGTTTATCACATGTTTCCTGTAGGTTTAATTGCAGCCACGGATAAAAACAAACACTGGGTGCTTCATGGATTGATTGGAAGAACACAGCAAAACATGGAGTGGAGTGGAAGAACGACTGTTGTTTTAGCCTGTCTCTCAAATTATATTGGATAGCTGTAGCCTGGTTGTTAAAATCTCATCTCGGCAGTGGCGCAGGTAGGAAAACAGAGGTTTTGTCCTCTTGGAGCAGCACTGGCACATTGATCACCCTGGTACAGGTCTGGGAGTTCTCCCCAGCTGCTGGGGGCTGCAGAGGGGTCCTGTGTGGCTGGGTGTTCCTTTCCCTCTGGCTGTCCCTGTCCCCATGGGCTGCAGCTCACACAGCCTCCTCTGGCCACCATGGACAATCCAGAGTAAGCCAGCTCTTCCTCCTCTGTCCCAGGAGATTTCTTCCTCTGTTGAGTTAAATGAAGCCTGGCTTTCTTGTAGGCACAGCCTACTGCTTAAAAATTGGTAATAAGTATTTTCTTGACATTCCTTTATTAGAAGACTTCAGATTGACATAACAAGAGCTAAATAGTAATCTGCCTTTCACCTTTATTTTCATCAGTTCTGTGGCTTAAAGTTGAAAAGAGTTGGGAAAATGTGTCAGCGCTGTGTGCTGAGTCAAATATATATAGTAAAGTGATTGATGCAAAAGCATAAGGAGCTGCAGAATAACTTGTTTAGAAATCCAGTGGGCATCTGTGAAAGTACTTAACGTTCATCAGCAGTTAAAGTTAACATTTACCCCATTCACTTCTTGCTTCCAGGTACAGAGAAATCTTAGAAATGTCTTCTGAATGAGCACCTTTCCTCTACTGACTGACAAAGAGATAAAGCCTCTTGCTATTAACGTGTTGAAGCTGACAGCAGAGTAACAAGCCCATTAAAGTTACGAGCTGCTGACAAAAGTCACCCCTTGGTTGAACCTGCCCACAGCCCAGCACTGCCCAGGCTCTGTGCTGAACAGGGCAACCTGGCTCAAGCCAAGATGCACAGACTAGATTATCCCCTGCCTGCTTGGCCCCCTCCTTGGCCCTGCTGCTGTGGCACTGAGGAGCAGGATGTCACTGGAGTCACCTGCCCCTGATTTCTGGGTGCCTGTGTGCGTCAGTCTGTGCCACAGTTCCCAAGAACCAGAGTGGCTGACCCCTGGCTCCTGCCCATGTCTGGTGGAGTTCTCCAAGGCCATCAATATAAAAGCTAACTGCTTTAAAGGCTGACAAATCCTTTTGGATCTCCAAGGTCACTGAACCTGAGTATGTGTGTGAATCTTTCAAGTGCTGCTGGGCTGCTTAGAGCAGGAGTGCTGATGTATGACAGGAGGATAGGGAGCAGATTTTTACGCTACTGTGTGCTGTGGGTTCACTGCAGAGCAGGAAATATGTTCTTGGGGTTTTTTATTTCTCCTTTTTCTGATGCTGCTAGCTGAATGCTGGGATGTTGTTCACTAAATCCGTGCTTGCAACTTTCCTCCTTGACTTTGCAAGAGAATTAAACAGGAGTAGGACTCCCTCTAATGCTGAGATGTGGAGTTGGAGCTCTCACCACTATAACTGAGAACGTAGTTTCACAGCCCCTTAATTAAATTTTTTAATGAAATTAAATTACTTTTTTTTAAACAACTTCTTCTTTACACTGGAAGTGCAGGTGGGAATGTTTAGTGATACAGAGTCAGATTTGGAGTTTATGAGTTAGGAGCCAAAGGAACAGCACAGAAGATTCCACTGAGTACAGGAGCCTGTGGTGGGTGCATCAAAAAATGGGATTGTTGGAGAAACCTTTCTCTCCTGGATGTGTTTGTTCTGTGGATGGAGAACAGGCAGCTGTTTCTGGGACCAGCAACCACAGATGTTTTATGAGCTCAAGAATTGTCCAACAAAATTACCTGGCCTGTTTCCCTTAATACCAGTTTATACCTAGGCCAGACTGGAAAAGGCAAATCTGTTTCTTAGAAAATTGGGAAAGTTCTAAAATTTGGTCCTGTTTAGATGTGGAGCAGTAATGCAGGACTACACAGTTCTTCAAGTGAAATGAATCCTACATCTGGTCACCAGGAGTCTGATGGTCTGATGATAATGTTCAGGTGCTCAAAAGACTTTAAAAATGATAGGAAATAATGAAGAAAATTGATGCACTTGCTGATGATAGGGCCACATTGATAATTCATCTATCTTAAGTTTCTCCTAGGAGTGCCTAGGATTATTGTATTTACAGATTAGCAGAGCCCCTGAAAGCCCTCAATTTATTCACCTACATTTTCCCTTTCTGGGGGAAAATGTAGGTGAATAAAGCTGCCTGGAGAGCTGCAAAAACACCATCATGCTAAAAGAGACAGAGATTATCCAGGCTAGAAACTTATTTTTTCTGTGGCTCTAGAATAAGTCCAAATATAATTATTGAGGAATTTCCTGATATCAGTGGAATGCACAGTAGGAATAACTGGAAAACAGCAATGGTGATTTTGCAGAAACTCTGCTGGGATTTTGGTAGTTCAGGTGTGTCACTGGAAAAAAAATACTTATGGAATAGCCTCCTCTAGTGGCAAATGCTTTATCGAGATTTTTCTGAGCACTTGGATGGTGGGAGGGTTTTACCTAATGAGGAAAGTAGGCCAAAATAATGCCTGCAAAATAAGTGGTGACAGTTCTTTTGTCTGTGAGAGGTTTATGCTTCCACTTCTGGTGAACGTATTGAGCATCTCCTGCTAACAAACATTTTCCTGAGTGCTCAGGGCCCCATGCAGGATGTCAGAACAGTGCTGGGATGGTGCATTTAATGATAGGGAAGAAGGCCTGGTGGATGGTACTGGCACATAAAAACCCGTTTACTCTGCTCATGATCCTCACTCACATTTCTCCAGTAGTGTTTCCTACAACATCTTGTCAGTGGAATGGAATTTTGGGACAAAAATACCCCTATTTTGTGCTTGGATGAAGTGTTTTCAAGGCATTAACATCTGTGGCTGCTGATGAGAGTCTGGATAGCGGGGCAAGAATGAAATCCATTTCATTTATACCCCTACAAATACAGTTCCAGTTCTGTGTCTCCATATCAGGTCTTCACCAGGTGAAAATGTGGTCTGAATCCACCTGCAAAGTGTTTTGCTTTTCCTGGAATGTACACAGGGAACTTGAGGCTGACTTTCAAAACAGTGCAGGGTCTTCTTCATCAAAGATGGAGGGAAGTCTGCTCCTTCTTTTCTGTCCAGGGCTTAGGTCAAATTTTCAGTAGTTTATTTTCCTGTATTATCACAGGAAAATAAAAATTAACAACTATTCATAGTGTTATAAAATATCAGGAGAAACTAAGAACAAAATCTGAAAGATTAAACACAACCCAAAATTTCTGTCAAATTAAATTACTTTCAACCCACTACTTTCCTTTGGTAAATAGAGAAATCATTATTTTATTAGAGCTAATTTATTTAATTATCATAAATCAAATTACTTTTAGGGGCACTGATGTGTGCATTGATTTTGGCTGTGGATGCCTGCAGAGTGCTGCGAGCAGAGCTTTCCAGGAGAGATGTGTTTTCTCAGAGTCTCTGCACATGGCTGGGTGGGGACAGGTGGCACCTGGCACAGGCACTGCCATCCAAACCATTCCTGTTCCAGGCTGGGCTGCTCCCTGGCCAGCACAGGGCTTGGGGTAGCCCAGGGTCTCTGGGCTGTGCTCAGCTGGGAGGTAACCCTGCCAGACTCTGGGCTGGGCTGCTGGAGCCTCCTCCCATAGATGGAGGGAAGGCTCTGCTGGTCCCCGAGGTCTGCCCTGTGTTTCCTTGCAGTTGTCTCAGTGGAACTTCTGGTGGGGGTTTTTCAAAAGCGCTTCAGGGAGTTCAGTAAATGGGTGTCAGGGAAATGTAATGGGTTTTATGTTCTCAGTTCTTTTAAGTGTTTTTGCAAATCCCATCACAAACATATGCACAGCATCCAGCTCTTTTCCATCAACAGGCAGGCTTGGAAAGAGATGGTCTTATTTTGGTCTGTAATGGAAAATAGGGAAATGTTCCCTTTGTCTTTGAGGGTTGATCTGCAGCACTTGGTGTACCACATATGGGTAGGACCATGCTTTCATGAGGGCCTGGCTGAGGCAGTTGCTGTGGTTCCTTTTCCATCTTCAGTGAGTAAATGAAGGCTGTGTTTGACTAGAAGTTTGCCAGTGTGATTGAAATTTTCTTTCGAGATGTCAGAAGGATGCCATCCCCCAGGGCTCCTGGCAGCACACAGGTGACTGTAACAGTGCTTGGAGCTACTCTGGGCTTTTTCCAGTGTTTGCTCTGTGTTCATCAGCTTTGCCCACATTATTCCTGTGTTTTTTCTTGGGCTGTGGGAAAGGCCAAGCCAGGAGCATGGGCTCTGCCCTGAGCTGCTGCACAGTTGTCCTGCCAAGGGACTCTGCAAATGCTGGTGTTGCCCTGGTGTGGCACAGCTGTAGGGGGGCTGCAGATCTGACTCGTTCCCCCATACATTAGAGGAGGAAGTGGATGCCTGTCCCGGGGTGTTCCAGTGCTGCCCTGGGGTCCTGCCAGAGCATTGTGTCTGCTCCTAGCAGTGATGCTGCTGGCCCTGGACACCCTGCACAGCCCTCACTGGGGCACAGGCTCACCAGGCAGGAAATGTGCAGTTTCCCACTCGCAGCTGCCAAGTGACACCATGCAGGCACCAGCTGACCCCAACAGTGTCACCCTGTCCTTGTGCAGCATGTGGGACAGCACAGCTAGGGCTGCTGATTTCAGAATGAGGAAATAATAGTTACTTCTGGTTATATTTGGTTTTGCAGCTTTGCTAAAATGCTCTGAATAGAATATAAAATAAACATCCTGTTCCAATGGAGTACAATAGCTTCAGAAGCTAAGGCTTGGACCGATTCTGTCTTTCCTACTTTATTTTTATGGCACAACAGCAGAGCATTTCCACCTATTTGCAGGCAGGTATCAAAGTATCTCTTTTGCTTCTCTGTTTTGAATCCTGTGTCTGCCTGCAGGTCCTGATTTTGAATCTGAGCTTCTCTTGACCTCAGGAAGTTTTTCATAAATGTTATAAACTGCTGGGACAGTTTCTGACATTTGGAATTTTGCAGCTGTTTCATTTTATAGGCTAAAAAATCAGAACTGAAAATTTGCCCTTTATGTAAAAGCATTTGTTAGTTGCAGACCGCTTTCCAAACGTGAACTGCACAGATGCTGGCAGATGCAGTGCTGCTCTTGCTTCTTGCAGCCTCACAGCAGCATGAACTCCAGGTGCCTGTTGGAACATACCATGAAATCCCGCTCTCTGCCAGCCCGTGTTTTTCCACCAGGTGGCAGATGAAGCCAAGGAACGAAATTGCTGCACTGACTTCACTCGGCTTCCCTTTCGAAAGTGGAAGCTGACACATTCCCAGCGTCGGAATATTAAATGGTTTCACTCATTAATGAGTTTCTTCCTGATTTTAGATTGCATGACAGGGCAGTGCAACACAAAAATATAAAATTTGATTAATTCCTTCACTTTTCTTTGGAGCTAAAATTCATACTTCTGAATCACTTTATGAAAATATAATGATGACTCACACAGCAGTAGTCTGTGGAGAGCAGCTCCAGAACCCCAGAGGAGTATTGTGTCTGTGTGGACAGTTCAGAGCTCTCTGTTTGCCTTATTCCTTCTCCTGCAAAGTGGCAGGAGCCCTTTTATCTATGTGTCCTGGCAGCTGCTGTTCAGTGTTGCAGCGGGGCTGCTGAGACAGCAATGCTGGGCTTGCTCAGCCACAGTTTTGAGATTTTTTTGGTCGTAACAGCAGCAGCAGAAGTGGGGCCTAGGCAATTGGCCTCTTCCTGCCAGACAAGCTCATTGGGGGTTTTGTTGTTGGATTTGAAGGAGTAAGGTCAAGCCTGACTTGTTTTTTTCTGGACAAGATGTATTCAAAAGCACAAAGCATGATTCTATGAGATAGGATTGCCTCTGCTAGCCTTTCTTGCAGTGCTTGGCCCTTGTTTCAGTTTGCATCATTGCTCAGATGCAAGAGTCAGAGTTTCTCTGTTGTGGAGAACACACAGAGGGTGGAGCACTGTGCTGATGCTTGGCTGTGCTCTCTGGGAGGAGAGTGCTTGTTCCCAAAACAGCCAGCAACGCAACGTGGGGCCATAAATCCCGCTGGGATCTGCCAAGTTATCTGTTCTGGCACGTAATACCATGGGTAAACTGAACAATTTTTCCTTAAAGTGGTGTTTTTGGGGGGCTAATTTGAGCTTTTCTCTTTAGATGGTTAGAAACACAAATACCCTCTCCAAAACATCTTCTCCCCTTCCGCTTAGCTGTCCACTCACTCCCCGGCTGGTTTGGGCTGGGGCTCCAACACATGTAATGGTCACTTGGGAAGGCAAACACCACAAATGTCCACCCCTTCCTTCTTCTTCCCCCAGCTTTTGACACTGCCCCTGAGGCTGTATGGGCGGGGTTCACTGGGGGCCAGCTGTGCTGGCAGTGTCCCCTCCTAGCCCCTGGGTACCCCCAGCCCTTTTGCTGTGGGGTGAGGAGCAGAAAAGGCCTTTGCCCTGTGTGAGGGATAGCAAAACACCCCTGAATTATCAGCACTTCCCAGCACAAACCCAAAGCACAGTGCTGGACCAGCTGCTGTGGAGAAAATGAACTCTGTCTCAGCCAAGGCCAGCACAGCTCATCCTCAGCAGTTTTTATATTGTGACAGTCTCTGGGGGACAGTTCATAGCGAACAGCAGTTTGATTTTTATTGATACAATCGGAGAAGAATAAAAAATGGCTGGTTTTATTGCAAATTCCACTTGTGGTCCTTCTGATACTCCAAAGTTGTTTTTTCAAGCTGATACCCCCCCGAGGCAGCTGGTGCCCCAGCACAGGTGAGGTGGGAGCTGGCTGAAGGCAGGATCTCAGAGGAGCCGAGTTTCTTCGTGTCAGGTGGCTCCAGCCATGTGCTGAGGGACATAATGGACATAAAGGGATCAGAACAAACCAGACATCAGACAGGAGCTGCATTTTCCTGTCATTAATGGAAACAACAAACTAAGTTAATATGCACTGAGTAACTAGATGGTAAGGATTAGCTCAACCAGGTCATGGTTTCAACATACAATTCCAATTATATTGTAAAGCTTCAAAATGATTCTGAACTGCTTAAACCATTTTGGAGGTAGGGGTGAAGAGTACAGAAGAGACATTTTGGTGAGATCCATGTCTGTTTTAGGGAGTTATCATTAAGGTCATGTAGACTTTGGGAAACTACTGTTGCCAGTAGAAGAACTACATTTACTAGGGATTAACTTTGTTTATAATTGCCTGTCATGGTAGTTGCCACTTTGGGCTTTTGACTGCCTGTCAGTAGTTGACACGGGTGACAGAAAACCTATTGACTCAAGGTCAGTCCTGAAATCAATAGAACTCGGTAGGCCATTAGAGATGGACTTGTCTACATTCTTCTGCGTGGCTTTTTGACTTCTTTTTTTGTGAAAACAGTGCCATTTCCAAGTGGAGAGGTCTCAAAATCAACTTCATTTTTTCTTGCCTCAGTGCAGTCTTCCTTGTGTGGTACTGTTCATTTCTGGCAACAATAATTGAGGGTATTTTTAATTGTACAGTGTAGTTGGACATCAGGATTATTCACAGATTGATTATGAGCAATCATGGCATAAGAAATAGGGAATATTGTAAAATTGTTCATGGTATTTTTCTGCATACTTCCTGCTGCAAATTCCAAAGATATAAAAGTAGTTGTGTGTGTTAGTAAACACTAAAATATTGAGTTTAGAAAATTGTTTATTAGTAGTAAATTGGTGAGCTTCACCTTTCAGGCCTAGATCCAGCACAGCATCAATGCTAAGACAGGTTGAAATGATTGGGGAGCTTCAGCTGCCAGATCTCATTTTAATGCCCAAGGCCTAGCATCTGGAAGGGGTTTGCTTGTTTGTGACCTGAAGGGTCTGAGCCTTAGCAAGTCTCACACTGACAGTGATTGTGGTGAAGGAATTCAGGAGATGCTGCTCCTCAGAGGGAGTGGGATGCTTTGCCCTGAGAGACAGGTGGATGTGTGCTCATTGTGGGTGAGCAGAGTGACCCCAGGATAAACAGAGCTCAGGCTCACGTCACCTGTAAACATCTGTCTGGAGTGAGTGCTGACCCTGGGGAAGAATCAGAGCCTTTGCAAATAGCTCCTCTCTACTACTTGGAATTTTAAGGTTTCACAATGAACAAATCAAACTTGGAACAATATTTGACTTCAAAATTTGACTCTGCTTCTAAAGTGACTAAATCTCATTATTTACATAATGTATGGGCTTGGGCTTAACTTACTGTACTGAGGAAAGATGGGTTAAAGGTCTCAGTCTAGGTCAGCAGGAGAAAAGTTAAATCCAGCCCTTGATTAACACAACTGAAGTATAACTGTAGCCACATTTTGGAGCACATGGTTTGCAGTATTAAAAGCATCTTTAAAAGCAAATCTCAGTGTTTCCTAGCTTGTCAAGACTGCATTGGGAGTTGCAGGTTTGGTTGACTCCACTAGAATATCTGCAGTATTTTTCACTATATCCAAATGATAAACTCTCCTGAAAGGCAGTGACAAAGCTTAACAATTTTGAAAGGTAATTATTTCAGAATTGTTAGCAAATTTAATTCTTGCAAGTGTTTTTATACTTGTAACATGTGTGGTACATCAATAATTCAGCTTATTTAAAGTAGAAGGAAATTATGGTACATATTCAGCCTCCTGAATGTTGTTGAGCTATTCCTATTGCAAATTGCCTTACAGAAAGGGCATCAAATAAACCAAGCACTAGGCTCCTATGGCTGATGATGCACTGCAGGATCCTGTTACAGCCTCTCTTTGTAATTCTAGAAGGCAGAAAACAAAATCTGACACTGAAAAATAATAAGTTTAAGCAAATCATGTAGGAGAAATGTACATTTATGACCAAGAAATGGTGAGATGTTGCCAGAACAATGCAACTACATTATGAATCTTTAATGATTCTGAAAGTCATAATGGTCTGTCACTAATGCCCATTAATGATCTCTCTATACCACGAGTATGGCTTGATGTTTCTGGCCAGTACCTTAGAGAATACTTTAAATGTGCCTTAAACTTTCTCGGATCTACTCCCCGTGTGTCTGCTCCAAATGTAGACTGCAACTGCCTGGGCAGGAGCAGCTTGTAAGGCAGCATGGCTTTGGGGATAAGAAAGTCCTATTCAGGTAAGATGTATTTAAGCAATATTTTTTACAGGATAAAAATGAGAAGGTATTTCCTGGCAACTAATCCTCTGTAGAGGTTATAAACTATATAAAGAAAACAGAGGTTAATATTTCTCTAATACTAAGAATGTGGTTGTTCTTTGACTTCATGGATTTTCTTTGGTAACTCTAAAAAATGTCATTTAAGAAGGAAAAGGCAGGTGTTACTGTTTATTCCTACTGATTGGGAATGTAAATAGACTGAATATTTGTCCTGATGGAATATGTGTTTCACATGTCAAACAGGTTGATTTTATGGCCATTTAAACATTTGTGCCATGTGTTTAGTTAAGCTTTTGTCAGGTATAAGGATTGCTTTAGAGAAAACGCAAAGGATTCCATTTCTTTCCTAATTGCCTTTCATCAGAGTACTGTGCTTATCCTTAACTGAAGACAATCTTGTCATGGTGTTAATAATGTAAAAACATTTTCAATACAAAACCATCTTAATTTCTCTATTCTTTTGTCCATGTTTTAGCTGAAGGCTTATGGTGGTGTAATTTACTTTTCTTCCGTTATGTGTTCTCTGCACGGGGTACGTGAAATTATCAGATTACTGTAAGAACCAACGCCCTGCAGCTACAAGAGAAGAGCAAATCCAGGGACTTTTGGAAAATACCCCAATAGCAGACAATAATGTGATAGAGCATTCAGCATTAACTGTGAGCCTTAGATATTAGCTAGGCTATATGTCATTCTGTGTTAGAAATAACAAGCTTAATCATCAACTTTTATGACATTGGCATCCATTTTTCTTTTTCTCTTTAAAATTAATAGACTAAATCTGAGTACAGTAAAGTGTGCAGTGCCAAGTGTGCACTCTGTGATGGTTTTGGCATTTACCAAATATGATCACTACGAATATGAAGGGTATTGTTAACTGCTAAATGCCTGCTCTGCCACAGAAGCAGTAAGTCTTGTAGCTGGTGGAGGTAAACTTGAAGTGGGTCTGAAGCAGTCGGGAGCTTTTGCTGTGGGTTAGGTTTGGGGGTGTCTGTTGCATATCCCCAATGTGCAGCTGGTACAGACTGTGTGTGGAGCTGTGAGTGACCATGTATGGGGCTGTGAGTGACCGTGTGTGTGGGGCTGTGAGTGACCGTGTGTGTGGGGCTGTGAGTGACCGTGTGTGGAGCTGTGAGTGACCATGTATGGGGCTGTGAGTGACTGTGTGTGGGGGGCTGTGAGTGACCGTGTGTGTGGGGCTGTGAGTGACCGTGTGTGTGGGGCCGTGAATGACCGTGTGTCGGGCTGTGAATGACCGTGTGTTGGGCTGTGAGTGACCGTGTGCGGGGCTGTGACTGTGTGTGGGGCTGTGAGTGACCGTGTG